>OZ005660.1:62896827-63246827 GCA_963930645.1 Salticus scenicus | reverse complement strand
AATTATTTTTAATGCATCATTCGAAAGATATTTTAAAGTTCTTTTATATTATCGACAGTTTTCACCAGATTTACACGTTTTGAGGTCTCCTGAATTAGTTTTGTTTTGTATCTCAGCTACTAATTAAAATAATTTCGTAAGTAATACATCATTAGAAAGCTTTTCGAACAGTGGAATACAGAAATTTGTACCGCCAGATGGCGCTGTAATATTTTAAAATTTCAATATTTCAATTTCTAATTATGATTAAATTATTTTTAATACAGCATTCGAAAGATATTTTAAAGTTCTTTTAAATTATTGAAAGTTTTCACCAGATTTACACGTTTTGAGGTGCCCTGAATCAGTTTTTTTTTTGTATCTCAATTATTAATTAAAAAAATTCATAAGTAATACATCATTTGAAAGCTTATTTTAGTTGATACACATTTTAAAGTACTTTTGCATTATCGAAAATGGAATTCGAGATTTCACCCGATTTACACGTTTTGAGGTATCCTGATTAGGTTTTCTTTTGTATCTCATCTACTAATTAAAATAATTTCATGAGTAATACATCATTTGAAAGCTTTGTTGATCTGGAATGGAACAATAGATTACAGAAATTTCTACCGCCAGATGGCGCTGTAATATTTTTAATTTCAATATTTCATATTCTAATTATGATTAAATTATTTTTAATACATCGTTCGAAAGATATTTTAAAGTTCTTTTACATTATCGAAAGTGGAATTCGAGATTTCACCTGATTTACAATTTAAAGTGTCCTGATCAGGTTTTCTTTTGCATCTCAGCTAATTGAGTAAGACCGTTCAAAATTGGTATATGCAAGTTAATTAGGAGGGGCTGGAACGGTGGGGAAGGAATAGGCGCGCAGTGCGCATGGGTTTGGGACCCGGTGCGAGTTTTTACCCGATGATAAAAGATTTTTTTAAAATTTAATTTTCTTAATAAAAGTTTGAGTTGAGAAGGAATATGCGTGTACAGCGCACGTATATCCTCAAACGTGCGCGCGCAGCGCGCATGGGTCTGCGCTGCCGAAGGCAGTGGCGTCCCGGTGTGAGTTTTTACCCGATGCTAAATGATATATTTTTTAATTCCTTTTCTTGAGAATGAAAGTTTATGAGTAATAACATGGAATTTTGAGAAGTCATAAGGATGGTGAAGGAATACTTGCGCGCAGTGCACGGGTCTACGCTGCCGAAGGCAGTGGGGACCCGGTGCGACATTTTTCCTGATCAGATTTTTTTTTTCTTTTTTTATCACATGATAAAAATTAATGCAATTTTGAGAATTCATTAATTATTGTGATTCATTTAAAAATAGTGACCAGCGAAGCGGGCGTAGCCTGCTAGTTTCAAAATAAAATAGTAAGAATTTTAAAAAAATACGTTTTTAAAAAAGGTGCGTCAATTTAAGAGTTGGGAATTTTCTCAATGTGAAAACAGAATTTAAAAATATGTATTAGTTAATGAATTATACGTAAAGAAAATTTTCCATAGAATAACGTTGGCCCGGGCTTCCGGCGACCGTGAGTGAAGAGGACCGTTAAGATGCTTGCCTACTCTCGGATGCGAATTTTTTTTTTTTTTTTTTAACAATTGAAAAATTTTCTATTTATGTGCATTATATAATAGAATAGAGTTATAAACAGTGAATAACATAAAAAAAATATGCAAATTTTAAAATATTTTTATATTTAGGCTCAAAATATGCATAAAATTTGCGAAAAAAAAGCACTTTTTTTAAAACATCATAAGTCAAATTTAAATAAAGGTATTTTTATTCTGTAAATTTTATTTCGATTATTGAAAGTTCTTTAAGGGAGTGAACTACTCTCAAAACTATAACCATGTAATTTAATATTTTAGAGACGATAACATTTTTACATGCTGAAAAAATCATAAATATACGCAAGAGCTCATAACTTCTATCGATTAAAAAAAAATAATAATAACTAGATTCATTGCAGTAGTTCAATCCCTAAGACAACTCCTCTAGAGTACTTTGTCAAAGTTTCATAACATTACATTTATAACTTTTGGAGTTATGATGTTCTGGGATAAAGCAAAATGTTAAAAATCTCATTTTGAGAAAAAGCAGAAAACATAATTAAAAATCAGATTTTACCTATTAAATAAAAAAAAAAAAAAAAAAAAAAAATTAAAAAGCTCCTGATTTATTTCAAAGTTTTTTATTTTATTTATTTATTAATTTTTTTAAATTCATTTTATATGCAGTAACAAATTTTGATGTTATATTGAGTAAAACATTAATGTAAAAAACATTTACGGTCACTTCCGGTTTCAGAAACTGGCGAGTGACTAATATTAAAATGCCTGTAACTCAAGTTCTAAGCAGGATAGAAACAAAATTCAAACTGATTTAGAAAGCTAAAATGTCAGGCTTAAATATTCGGATTTTTGACCGAAAATTGCATTCTAAAGGTAGGCAGGCACCTTGCAACAGTAGAATGATAATATTTTAAAAGTACTATATAACTTCATTCATTTTATAATAACTAACTGGATATTTTTAATTGTATAGATGTTAACATTTTCCATGTATCCTTGTCCCCTTAATATTAATTTTTTTTTTTCAAATTTTAGAAAAGGTCAGTCTGTTTTTGTTTAAGTGTGTGACACAAATTCTATCTCGAGAATTAATACACGGAATTTCGTAAGAAATTATAAGTGATTGCCCTTAATACAAATAAATTCTATCTCGAGAATTAATACACGGAATTTCGTAAGAAATTATAAGTGATTGCCCTTAATACAAATAAATTCTATCTCGAGAATTAATACACGGAATTTCGTAAGAAATTATAAGTGATTGCCCCTTAATACAAACTAGTGCATTATAATTATCAGGGAAAATTGCTCAATAGGTGGCATTGTCACGCCATTTCTTTTTCATATTTTTTAATATGGCAGTATGGTACAAAATTTGATACAAATGTACTCAATGAACATCAGTTTTAATCAATCATTGTGAAACTAATATATATAAATATATATTTATAACAGTAATAGCATAGTCAAGCAGGTTTTTGTATATTTAAGAATATCACCTCCTCCTTTTCTCTTTCTCTCTCTGTCCCCGCCACTCCGGATATATCTGTACTGATAAGTATAAAGGAGTTAAGTCCAAAAATGTCGATTTTGAGTTAAGTACATAGTCAGACTGAGAAAAAAATTCTCCATCGATTGGTATAAAGGATTTAAGCCCATGTCATTTAGTCTTTGAGAAAATGCATTGGTAAAAAAGATTCAAGTGAGAAATTTAGCATTCATGTTTGGTATAAAAGGTTTAAGTCAATTTGTTCCCTTTATGAAATGAAATTTGATAATCACTTGAATGGTATAAAGGGTATAAGTCAACATAATCCCTTTTTCCTGATCGAGTCTTCTGATTAGTTTTTGGTATAAAGGATTTAAGTCCACTTTTCTCTTTTTGCGCTGTGCCACTTGGCGGTCAACAGGCTTTAATCCAATGTAATAATGAGATTATAATTATTCAACTGCTTATTATTGTATTTTATGCTTTAATTTATAAATCTAAAACTGGTATCGATAAAAAAATTACCCACTTTTCAATTGAAATTTAATATATATAAATAATTTACTACATCATTCTTTACCAATAATTTACTACATTTAACATCAGAGAAAAGCAGTTTTAGCTTATGAACAGAAAAGGCTTGGCAAAGCAGAAGCCAAAACTGATACCTCAAAATTGTGTTTAGTTTTTGATTTACAACAGTGTCTAGCAACTCCATTTCTGTCATCATCTGTAGCTTTCAACAAACGCCAACTTTGAACTTTTAATTTGACTATACGTGACAATGCCATAGGTAAGTCATGTCATTACATGTGGCACGATGGTCGTGAAACTAACGAAATTGCTTCATGCCTTTACGACTACCTACGAAATGTACCTGACACTGTTACAAGTGTAACTTTCTATTCTGACACATCAACACAACAAAAACATCCATGTGTCAGCGATGTTTTTGAATGTGATGGCTGACTTCCCTCATTTCTCCAGCATCAATCACAAATTTCTAATTTCAGGTCACTCGCACATGGAATGTGACGTAGACCATGCTCTTATTGGGAGAGAAAAGAAAAGTATGGCATTTGAAGTATTCCACCCACATGATTGGTATCAGCTTTTTCGGTCTACAGGGAAGAAAAATAAATTCACTGTTAGAGAGATGACTCAAGATGATTTTTTTGATTTTGCATTACTGTCAATAAATACTCTCGTTGTGCGAAATAATAATGTTGATGGAGAGCCGTTCAAGTGACAAGAGGTACAATGATTGGTATTGACAGGAAGGGGATCAGATATTTTATAGGGACAGTCTACTTGAAGGCACTTTCAAAAAAATTAGTATTCTTCGACGAGGCAAAACAAATCTCTGAATTAGCCAGATTCAAAAACGGTATAACAAATCTGTTCCAATCGCAGTGCAGAAGAAGAGAGATCAACTTACTTTGCTTCCTCTTGTGCCTCCAGTATTCCATAACTTTTACAAAACTTTACGAACACCAGCTAGCACAGAAAACATTGACCCTGACTTAGAATTTAGTGATACTGATGAAAATGACTATTAATCACCATGACCCATGATTCAGTGGAAGGAAACACGAATATAATATCGTGATGGTCAATATTCTATTAATCCTAATGCTTTGTAATTGGTGCACTCTTAAAAATGGTTTCTTAAAAATGAGCTAAATTGTCTCAAAATAGCTCCGAAACATATAGGGGAGACTGGGGCACAGTGGACCACTTTTACACTTTTAATTTTTTTTCAACAAAAATAAAAAAGCAAGTACCTGAAAAAATTAGCAAACATTCTTTAAACCTTGCTTAACATGTTCTAATTTTTTATAACAATATTTTAATACATTACGAATAAAAAAAATAAATTGTGTGCACTCACAAAGTGGGCCACTGTGCCCCATCACCCGGGCACAGTGGTCCACAACCCGGGGTACAGTGGACCAACCTCTGTTGTTCATGTTTAATTAATATAAATTACTCATTTTTTTCCCTAAAATTAGTTTCTTATGCAATTTTAGTCTAAATAACATAATTCGAATATTTTCATGAAATACAATTACCAAAATTTAAAGGAGTAATAAAAAAAAAAAAAAAAAAATAAAAAAAAAAATAAGAAATCAAATTAGAGTAAGAATTCTATATCAGATTTCCTTTGTCTTTTACGTGCCATCACTAAAAACAATAAGATATATTTTTAATTTGTTTATTAATGTTATATAGTTATAAAAATTATGAAATATGTAATTAAACATTATGTTACTATTCAAATATTTTTATTAATTATTTTGAGATATTAGTACTTTACATTATATTTGCGAGATAGGTTTAACTAAAATTATTCTACTTTTATCTTTTACATGTTATTCCTAAAAACAACAACAATAAACTTATATAACCTACTATTTATTATATCACATATTCATTTTATTTATTTTTTTAATATTAAACAATTCAAATAGTTATTAAATTTAGATATTCATAATTATTATACTACTATTCAACTATTTTCCCTTTTCAGAAATTTATATGATGTTAAGATTATTATTTTTTTCTTAATTATTTTGAGTCACATTATATTTGTATATGTAAATTCAACTAAAATAAATAATGTGTTAAATATAATTTGGAGTTTTAGGCACATTGGAAGGTGGCCCACTGTGCCCCATGTCCAAACAAAACAAATAATAATATTGAAATACTATATAGACTATAAATAGCTAAAAAATTTTATAAATTTAAAAACAAAAATATCTTAGCTTTTCTTAACAACTGTCCTATACTTGTAGTCAATAGTTCTGTCCTGATAAAATTAAAAAAACTTCAAACTTGAAAAATTACTTTGAGCAGCTCAAAACATAAAAGGTGTATAAAATGGCTACCATAGCATTTACTATGTATTTTTTTTGTTTTTTTTTTTTTTTGGATGTGTAGAAGTAGTACCATGCTTCCATCTATGAATCTCAATATAAACTATAAGAGTTAAATACTAAGAGATTTAAATAGGGGTGGTCCCCTGTGCCCCAGTCTCCCCTATACTTAAATTTGAAAACCCATGTACTCATTTTTGAGTATATTGGCATATCAAATATATGGATATTGGGATTCTTATTGTTCAACCCTATTTTTGAATTTTTCAATATACTCAAAAACGAGTACATGGGTTTTCAAGTTTAAGTATATATATTGTTTCGGAGCTATTTTGAGACAATTTAGCTCATTTTTAAGGAACTATTTTTTACAGTGTGTTTTAACTTTAGTGTTTTGCTTGTGGATTATTAATGACGTATTTTGTTGCCATTTAATAGGATGATACATATTTTTGTTTTTTAATCTATTGTTTTGTTTTTTAATCTATTATTATGTTCTTTTTTGTTTATCATCATTATTATTATCAGGGCCCGAAATTTCAGCTCAGATTACACTCGCCGAAAAAAAGTTTTACTCGCCACAAAATAGGGTTGTCATTTTTTTCCTTTTTTACGCATTTTGGATTTTTTATTTTTCCTAATTATTTCAAATGCTTTTACAAATATGCCTAAAATTATATATATTAAAAGTGTGTCATATATCACCATGTCTTATTATCATCTATAATCAAAAATCATTATAATGCATTGTATATGAGATCTCAAAAAGACTAAAATATCTATAAATGCGAAGAGTCATTAAAGAAAAAAAAACTTTGCCAAACAATATTCTGTGAAAATATTTTTATTATGAAAGATTAAGCTTTCTTATTTACCTATTTATTTAATTAACTTTTTACATCAGAAATGACTTTTTCGTCCATTTTATTTTTATAATCAGACGGGATGTCGATCTGTATAACTTGTTCATTGTTGTCATTTGAAATAGCCATTCCGGAATTACTTTTCCGATAAATTCTTAGCGTTTCAGCAAAAACTGGAAAATGTGGAACTGTTTTTTGATCATTATTCAACAAAATAAACATAGGAAATATCTTTAAAAGGGCTCGGGCTCATTTTCATGCGCCAGTATCGCATAGGCAAACTTTCGCATTTTCTTCACTCGGATAGTGGGCGACGGGGAAAGAAACTCTCCGCTCGTGTATTCTCACTCTGCTTGAAGAAATCACAATGAGAAAAATGAAACTGCCGAAGAGTTTTCCTTGCTCAGGCTGGGGCGATCGTTGGGTAGCGCACATACAGACTCGGCGCTCGGAGAAGAGAAAAAGGAGATGCGAAATATGAGGGTCTAAGATGGCAAGATTTTGCCATATTTAAATCTAAAAAAAAAAAAAAAAAAAAAAAATGCTTTCTGTCACCGTATCATGTAAGAATTCTATCTATAACTAGACCAAATTTGTACTCGTCACGTTAAAAATTCTACTCGTCAATGGCGAGCTGGCGAGCGGAAATTTCGCGCCCTGTATTATTATTAACTATTTTCAACTATAGTATATCGTTCATTATGATTTATATTCTTCTAATCTTCAAATAACAAAAAAAGGCAATGAAATTGTATAACAACAGCTTCTAGAGGTAAAATACAAAAATATTTCATCATTTCTCAAACTGATTTATCTCTCAATCAGTTTAGCTTGAGTAGTATTGTACATCAGATATTTTTTTTTATTTGGTATATATTATCAAGTGCATATTATCTTTATTTTATTACTTCATAGACATTGAAGGTTTTTGAGCATTAATTTTCAATAATTGTGTAATAATTCCTATCTTCAATATGATAGTCTATGATATTGTATTCAATTCCTTGTTTGAGGTAATAAATTCTTTCAATAATGCTGATCGTTCATGTTTCCCGAACCTGGATTTACCATGGACCCTTACCTTATAACATTTCATTAATCTTAGATTTCTAAGATGAAAGCATTTGGTAATCCGGCATAACTTTGTTCATATATCTTATTAAAGTCATGAATCAATATGTTGAGGAAGTTAGAATTGATAAGACCTTATTTCTATTAGGTTCAAATTATTTTGAACATCTACTGAGGTCATAAATCCAGTATTTTTTAATGCTGCAGCCAAGTATTTGGACTGTCAGCATAATCATAATGTTAAATGAATGTTCAAGTCAAAGTGGTAAAAAGGAGTTAAGTCCTGGGTTGAGTGATACAAAGGATTTAAGTCCTGCAGGCATTTTTTCAAAACTATATAAATCTGTTAAAAATAAACAAACTTCAAAATTAAATGTATGTAGTTTATTCACAAAATTGTATATTATGATAATATCCTGGTTAAAACTGTATTGAACGGATACGTTTTTATACAGAATTTTTTAAACTTTATTTTTCGTGTCCTGAAAAATCAAGAATATGGACTTAAATCCTTTATACTTATCAGTACAGATATTTTTTCAGTGTGAATATTTTTTTAAAACTCGACAGTGCCCTTAATACAAATTTTTGAACTACTGATCAGGGATAACTTGTGAACGTATCGATTTCTTTCTTTCCTTTTCTTAAAATAGTAATAATAATAATAATAATAATAATAATCCTTAGACGCTCTTCCTAGAGTGGAAAATTATCTCTCTTTCGAAATTCAGACTTATACTTACTTCTTTGAGATAAAATCGTCTGCACTCACCATGGAAAACAATTTTGAGAAATAATCTTTTTATTAAATAACTAACAGGCTACGGCCCGCTTCGTTGGTCACTATATTTGAATGAATTTTCAAAAGAATTGAATCACTATTTATTTTTTATATCACATCATAAATAAAAAAATAAAAAAATTACCTACAATAAATTCGCTTTAAACCTCGCTTGGGGAACCTGCTGCCTATGGCATCTCTTTTTCCGCCTGCATTGCATCGGGTCCAAGTTCCCATTTCCTGCAGAAAGGTATTTTCAGGGCACTTCAATTTGGGTATTTTATCGACGATAGGTGGATCTGCTATTATTTAAGAACTATGATTTTAAATATGACTGCATCTCAGCATCTATAAAGATTTTAGTTTTCGAACCATGTATTTTATATTCCTCGCTCTTTACACTGTATTACCGTATGATTCCGACCAATATAAATAATAAAAAAAAGTAGATTTTCTTTTAAAAGGAATTAAAAAAAAAAAATAATAATAATAAATTTTAACTAAACTTAAATTTTAATCAGTTTAATCCTTTCTACCATACACTAACAACTTTTCCCGATTGATACTACAATTATATATATATATATATATATATATATATATATAGTATATATATTAAAGATTTTTCTTTCAAAGGAATTAATTTAAAAAATGATAAATAAAAAATTGTTATAGTTTAAAAATTATACATAGATATAACATTTTTTTTTTTTTTTTTTTTTTTTTTTTAATAATTGTATTAGCATTTGATTTTCAATAAATATAATAAATTAAAAAAAGAAAAAAAAAGAAAAGAAAAAAGATTTTGTCTTCAAATGAATGAATGATTTAAATAAATAAAAAATAAATAGCGCAATAGCCGTTGCTAAGATACGCAGACGATTGAAACGAAAGACCGAATTTAAAAAAATTGAAACATTGAAGCCAATATTTAAAATATAAAAGAAAAAAAAATTTTTTTTTTCAAATTCGAAATTAAAAAAAAAAAAAAAATAATAATAATAATAGTAATGAGGTGCACATCTACAGAGTCTCAGGTACCCGTCTACCAAGTTTGTAGCTCTGTGTTTAGTAGTGTGAGCACCAGAGCGCAGATACACTCATACGGACAGACACTTCTCTTTATTTATATAAATTAGCACTGTGTGAATTTGTATAGGAAAATATAAGAAGAAATTTTGGTGAATGATGACCACAACGTACCAATTTTAAATGTATCCAAACACATAATTTACAAACAACTATGTAACTTTTATTTTCAGAATTATTTAAAAAAAAAAAAAAAAAAAAAAAAAAAAGAAG
This sequence comes from Salticus scenicus, assembly GCA_963930645.1. Classification (NCBI taxonomy): domain Eukaryota; kingdom Metazoa; phylum Arthropoda; class Arachnida; order Araneae; family Salticidae; genus Salticus; species Salticus scenicus. The sequence continues at coordinate 63,236,868 of OZ005660.1, read as the reverse complement.
ATAAAAATATATTTTCACTTTGAAGAATTTTTCCTTTTTTACAACGTTCATACATGAACAGAGTCTTTAGTTCCTTAATCGATCGACCTGGAATTAAGCTTGAACTTTCAATGCACTACTGCAGTATTTCTGAAGCATATTTTTAAGTTGGAATGTTCCCAATAAAAAGATAAAGTTCAATGTACTTCAGCAATTCGAACCAAAAAGGGATACTTCCATCGATTGTGAAAATGTTTAACCTCTTTTTTCGTTTTTTTCGTTTTTTTTTTTTTTTTTTTTTTTTTTGGGGGGGGGGGGGGGACTGAGGACTATTAGTCTCAATCTGCGGATTTTTACGATACCAGTTTTACGATAGTTGGACATTTATCGAAATCTAAAATTTGTCGAAAATATAATTGAATAATTTGAAAGCAATGTTATAATTTGAAAAAAATAACGTCCTCCAGAAATATATGTATATATATTGAATATAGAAATAGACATATATCCATAAATATATATATATACAAATTTAGCATTTTTCTTGCAAAATTTTTGCCTAAATTATGACATAATCATGTTTTTATTGTGTGTCAATAAATACAGAATTTCATTTCTGAACTATATAATACCACACATTAAAAATTCATACTGAAATCTTTAAGAGCTAATAAAACAAACAAATTGTACTTTTTTAAAATTCTATGTAACCGTTTTATCAAGTCTGAAATCTGACATCATCAACAAAAGAGGAAAATGTTGATAAGTCATAAAACTTAATGACTAAAGTACACCACGTGACACTCTCCAAGATTTACATATTAACTCTCCCATCACCCTTAAATAAACTTGAAATCTGATGCTGTAGAATCATGGTCAAACAAACCACTCAACTCTACCAAAGTGGACGATTAAGCCTAACATTGCCTCCCGCGCTTCCAACTAATTCATTTATTGCTTGCCCCTGCGCCATTTCGTTAAATTGAGTGTCCAGGGCGTCCTCAGATTTATATATTCTGATCTCCCTCACTTCCTGCTTAAACAAGGGGACGCGGTAGTAAAACATGACGAATTAAGTTTGTGAGTGGGGGATTCGTTCCGGTTGGCTGAAGTTTTGAGCGATTTGAGAACGACTCTCTCTTGTGATGCATTCCGGGATTTCCTGCTCCATGAGCAAAGTGTTTGTTGTCATGCGAAGTGGAAGCAGGGGAAGAGACTTTAGTGGAGATCCTGCAGTTGCTAATTGATAATTGTCGAGTGATGATGTAGTTGGTCTCTTGCAGACGACATGGAAAGGCAGTTTATGCATGATGCATGTGTTTCATTTAAGTTTCCTAACGATTATTCATGTTGCCAAACCAAAATATACAAATGTTTTTATTTGTAATTAAGCAAGACAAAATGCTTTCGCTAATTTATTTTAAGCTATAAGCCGAAGGTTTAGCTACAAAAATTAAAACTGTTCTTAAATCTAAACATAAATGAAGTTTTGCAAATACAGTGAAGCAACCATTAACACGTCATTCAAGGGACTGGCGTAAATGGGCGTTTAATGAGTAGACGTATAATCGAAATTTTAATAAACAACTTTCATTCTTAAAATTTAATTATTCCATGCAAAAGCAATTTTATGCAAAAATAATCATTTTAAATTTTTAGATGGCGTTGGTTTATTATTTCATAATAGAATTTATATTGAAAATTATTGATAAAATTTAACTCTTAAATGATCGCCTACGAACGTAGGAGAGCGGGTTCGATTCCTGCGTTGGGCCTGGGTGTTTTTCCATTTCTTCGTATTGTAATTCTGTCATGTACTATCTGTCTTTATCTGACGAAGATTTATAAGAGGACTACGAGTAAAGCATACAAATCTGATGCATATGTGTTATCAATAAAACTCTTAAATGCACCGTGTTACAGCGTCTAGAATAAACAGTGTGGCAATCGCCTATAACCGTGATGTTAAAATGATGCTAGAAAAATTAAGCTTACTCAGATGTCGCTGTGATCGAAGCTATTGCTCAAATCGAAGACCTGATCGGCTTTTCCCAGTTTCGTCAGTACAATCATGTGATCTAAGCATATAATTAACCAATAGGGAGTCTAGGTTTTGTTGTCGTGACACTAGCTTCGATTACAATGACATCTGGTGACAGGCTTAATTTTTTTAGTACAATTTTATTCGCCGCTTTCCACACTGTTTATTCTAGACGCTGTAACCGTGTCACATATTTGTAACACCTAAAAAAATTGTTTCGTGGTGGCATCTGGTAGAATTTTCATTAACATATTTGCATCGGGCTACTTTCCCCATAACTTTCATTTAACTCTGTCAGGGACAATGTAATTACGTTCATTTAATATCTAGTGTCACCAGAATTTGAGAACAGTATTAGATGATAAGAAATAAATAACGTTTTTCGGCTAAGTCAAGAAGGTAAAAATTTATTTAAAATTTCCGGGGTGAATTTTCAAAACTGGAAATTAAAATTAGGTAATATAAAATATATGCCACCGTCCCTGAAAGAGATAAGTCGGGGTATTTTAGCAGCGTTGCCAGACTCAGGAACTTTTTTATTTAATAGTCACCAATAATTTGGAGAAGTAGTACTTGATATACATAGCACAAGACTTCGATATTAGTCTTCGAAGTCATTAGGCAATCGACAGAATTAAAATTTAGTGGTGGATACTGAATGAAAAAGTCCTCAAATCTGGCGACATTGTACTTTAGTGATATAAAGATATTTCAGCATATATGTATTAAAAGTATGATAATTACACTATGTGACACGATATCGGTACCTATAAAACACATTGTTATAATAAATTACTATATAGTCGGCAGCAAAATTACTGAAGCACTAGCAATAATTCCTATTTAAAAGATGTGCACCTAACACTGTTTTGTTAAGTAAATATTGGTCGAGTCATGATCTTAGTCTTATGCTGTTTATAAAAAAAAAAAAATCTGGTGTGAAACAGCCACACGACTTCCATTACCTACCATTACACGTATTATATGCATTTTTGAGAGATAATGTGATCAGAAAACATAAAAGTGATCTAAAGAGAAAATCGTTAGAGCCGTTTTTGAGATACCAACTTTTGCAAAAAATCAATTATTGACCGGAAAACAATAATTACATAAAAAAGGATATTTAAAAATGAGTTAATATGGCGAGTTTGAAAAAAATCCGTACAACCGTTTTTAAAGGAACGCCTTTGCGAGGCCTGAAATTGAGCTATTTATACAGGACGCCTATCAATTTTCCTGAACTAACCACCTATATCATTCGAAAGGACATCTAATAGAGTGTTTATATAGCAAGTTTGAAGAAAATCGTTAGAGCCGTTTTTGAGATACGGACTTACGGTCCCACTTCCGGTTTCCGATGTCCCACTTCCGGTTTTTCAATTTTCACCAAAATTTGGAATTTTCATCTGTACACCAGACGTATTTCAATTCTAAAGTTTCGTAGCTCTATCTTTATTAGTTTCTGAGCTATAATAGCCAGAAGATTCTCCACATACATACACACACACACACACATACATACACACTGACCAATTGCCAAAAACTACTTTTTTGGACTCAGGGGACCTTAAAACGTGTAAATCAGGTGAAAACCCGATATCGAATTTTCAGACCGAATACAATACTTCCATTACCTACGGTAGTAGGGTAATGGAAGTAAAAAAGTTAGTTGATAATAAAAATTAGCGATCAAACTAAAGAAAAATGTATGAATAATGCGGATGTAGTGTGTTTCATTAATTTTGCTGCCGATTGTAAGTTACGGTGCGTAGGCAACAGCTATCTTATGTTTCTAACACGTCTTGTTAGTCCCCCATCATACTATAGGTATGGGGAACTTAGGTAATCGTGAAAATTTTCGACCTCGGTTTTTTGACGTTTTTACACGTTTTCAGGTGTGAGGAATCCGAAAATGACAAAATTTGTATGGTATCTGACTGTAGGGTGTCTGTTAGTGTGTTAGTCCGGTAGTTTGTTAGTCTGTGTACACGATATCTCAAGAACAAATTGTTGCAGAGAGGTCAGATCAGTTTTAAAATATAACTTTCGACACTGGCAAGAACCCTATATATTCATTTGCAACATTCGAATTTAAAAACTTCGTAAGTTATTAGAAATTTACGATTTTCTTAACATGGGAGAATAGGACAAAAATTCATTTAAACGTGCATTAAATGGAAACTTTTCACTGTAAAAATGTCAGACCAGTTTTAAAATACCAGTTTTGATGCCGGAATGAACATCAGTAACTATACATATGCTATTTGAAAATTTCGCAAGTTACTGGAAATTTACGAATTTCTTAACATGGCAGTATAGGGCAAAATTTCACATAAACGTCAATTTTGAGAGATATTTTCATCGTAAAGATGTCAGACTACTTTTGAAATATTATTTAGGACACTGGCATGAATATTAATGACTATGAATTTTCCAATATAAAAATTTCGTAAGTTATCGGAAATTTACGAATTTCTTAACATGGCAGAATAGAGCAAAATTTCACATAAACGTCAATCTTGAGGGATATTTTCGTCAGAAAGATGTCAAACCACTTTCGAAATATTATTTAGTATACTGGCATGAATATCATAGACTATGATTTTTCCAGTTTAAAAAATTCGTAAGTTATTTGGAATTTACGATTTACATAACATGTCAGAATAAGGCAAAATTGAGCATAAACTTCCATTTTGAGGATCATAAAACATTAGACAACTTCAAAATTACATTTATGATATTGGTTTGAACATGATTGAATACAAATATTCTAATAGGAAAATTTCGTAAATTATTCGTAATTTACGATTTTATCAACCTAACGAAATTGTAGATTTTTCATATAAATATGAATATTGAGGATTATTGCATTGGAAATTAGTAGCATGAAAACTAAACAACGGGATTGACCCTGATAAAATAAATTAATAGATTAGAATAAGATAAATATATCGAAGTGAACGGTGGATAGCCTATTAGGCGGGGATTTCATTCTGTCACTGTATCAAGCTTTGGTCAAATTCTTTTTTTTTAAACATGATTATAATATGTCTCGCACTAGAAATTTATGAGAACATAAATATGATGGGGATCTGAGCAGAGTCCACCTATGCCAACTAGTTTTTGAAGTTTCCGCCAATGTCGAAATAGTGGACCTCTGTTTGAATAAACGAAAGGACGGGACGGGATTATTATGTCTCCAAATGGCGGAACTTTCACAGCCGCACGGGGAAATGCTACATAACTGTTTAATCACTTCACTAGAAGTTTTTCTTCCTCTTTCGACATTTTTAAAAAGAAGTACTAATGTCAGTGAGTGTGTATACCGAGAAAATTAAGAAACCGGGAACATCCGAAGTAAGCTTGCAGTAGGAAAAGTTTATTAGACAAATAGTAAGCCTACATTTGAATAAATCAAGGGACATAATTATGTCTCCACAGTCGCACGAGAAATTCTACCTAACTGTTCATTCACTTCATTGGAAGTTTTTTTTTTCCTCCCCCGACTTCCTTCGACTGAAAAGCGAGAGCGTGTCACAATTTTTACTTTCTTCTATAATGTAATATAGAGAAAGTATTGGATTCGTGAAAATTTTCGATCTCCGGTTTTCGATGGATTTATACTTTTTGGGATTTCCTGAACACGAATTGATAGTTTTTAGAAAATGTCTGTCTGTCTGTGTGTGTCACGAATTTTGTGGACGCTGCATCTCACGAGCCAAAGAACGAAATTTAACCAAACTTGGTATTTAGTTGGACCCTGACATAAATGGTGCTGATTAGATTTGGGGATCAATCGCTCAACAGGTGGCGCTGTAATCGCATTTTTTTTTTTTTTAACATGGCAGTATAGGACAAAATTTAGTATAAATGTACATAATGAGAGTTATTTTTAACTTGTGATTGTAAAATTAATATGAATTATTGATAATAGTAGTAGTTAACTACGAAAAAAATTTTGTGCATGTGGGAGCATCGCTTCCCCCTCTGGGGGGAAGTACACCGGGGGGGAGGGGTAAATTTCCAATACGGGTATCTTTCGAAAAGTCTCGTCAATACCTTTAAAACGAATGGTTGAACTAATGGTCTGTGATAATTTAAAACAAAGTTATCGATTTTTCTTTTTACTTTTAACGAAAAAAACAAACAACAACAACAACAAAAAATCGTAAAAATGTGTTATATATATATATATATATATTGAAAATAAAATGGACTTTTTTTGGATATTTATTGTTATACTACTTCTCTAATATGGAAATCGCCTGCATTAACATGGAAGATAATTCTTTTTAAATAATAATTTTAATAAATTATTTTTACTGAGTGAATTTGTATAGGAAAATATAGAAGAAAGTCATGTGGTGGCCACAACATACTAGTTCTAGTATGAAACGTCAGCTTTAAGGGCCATAAGCATCAAAATAGACTAAGTCCGCCGTTCGGCGGGTGTACCACCGAATGTGTTAACTAATCTGTGTTCATTTCTTCTACATTATTAATAACTAGTATGTAACCCCGTCAGAAATGACGGAATGTGAACGATAAATCTTGAAAACAATGTTTAGATCATGATGGTTACCACGTGATCATTTAAATGTATTTTCAATTTTTGTTATAAATCAAATGTGTTTCGATATTTTATAATTTGCGTTCTTTGTGAGGTCTAACTGTAATAGATATAGTGTCCGGAGATGAGAGAAGTCGTGTAGAGCCACACCAGATTGTAAAAACGTGAGAAAAATTGCAACTTTGGCCTTTATCATGGTTTTGTGAGGTCTAACTGAAACGTTTCTGGCTGCAATCTTTAAGAGACAGTGTCCGGAGATAAGAGAAGTCGTGTAGAGCCACACCAGATTGTAAAACCGTGAGAAAAATGGAGGCTTTGGCCTTTATCACGGTTCTGTGAGGACTAATTGCAATGTTTCCGGCTGCAATCTTTAAGAGACAGTGTCCGGAGATGAGAGAAGCAGAGCTGCCAACCTAATCCAGCAAATTGTTAGTACCGCCTCTTTTTCTACACCACTTAATTTTTAGAGAAATCCTCTTCAAATGTATCTACGATGAATTAAGAAGAAAAATACTCTAAAAATTAAGTGGTGTAGAAAAAGGGGCGGTACTAACAATTTGCCGGATTAGGTTGGAAGCTCTGGAGAAGTCGTGTAGAACCGCACCAGATTTTAAAAATGTGAGAAAAATGGCGGCTTTGGTCTTTCTTATGGTTCTGTGAAGTCTAACTGCAACGATTCTGGATGCAATCGTTAACAGACAGTGTCCGGAGTTAAGTGAAGTCGTGTTGAGCCGCACCAGATTGTAAAAACGTGAGAAAAATGGCGGCTTTGGCCTTTCTCACGGTTTTGTGAGGTCTAACTGCAATAGAGACAGTGTCCGGAGATGAGAGAAGTCGTGCAGAGCCGCACCAGATTGTAAAAACGTGAGAAAAATGGAGGCTTTGGTCTTTCTCACGGTTCTGTGAGGCCTAACTGCAACGTTTCCGGCTGCAATCTTTAAGAGACAGTGTCCGGAGATGAGAGAAGTCGTGTAGAGCCGCACCAGATTGTAAAAACGTGAGAAAAATGGCAGCTTTGGGCTTTCTCACGGTTTTGTAAGGTCTAACTGCAATACAGACAGTGCCCGGAGATGAGAGAAGTCATGTAACGCCGCACCAGATTTTAAAACAATATACAGTATATAATTATTAACACATCACATTAGCAAGTTAATTGTGTGATACATTATTTGTATCATACAAGGATGGAAAGCGTTTGCTGACGATGACGCGAATTCAATGATTTTTCTTCACCCAAAAGTTTTCACTTCAAATGGAAAGCGTTAGCTGACGATGACGGGAGTTCAATGATTTTTGTTCACCCAAAAGTGCTCAACGCGCCTAAAGAAGTATTCACTTCAAAAATTTTACCCGATCAATAAATATGAATGACAATAAAAAAACTGCTGGTTGACAAAAAATATAGGCCCGACAACACAACAGCAACAACACACCCCAGTGTTCCATTAAGTGCTCTATACGCAAGCGAAGTGTGACGTCACTGACCGTCCGTGGATGCAAGAAAATAATTTCCTATGTTATTCGCCCATTGTATTTTTTGTAAAAAAATATTAAAAATCGAGGAAAATTATTTCCCGATTTTAATCCCCATATTCAGGTATATATATGTATTAGTTATCATGTGCATGTGTTAGATTGAGTTATTTTGCTGTCAAATTGACAAAATTTTAATTTTAAATTTCAAAACTCTGTTGTCCTTGGCGTTTTTGTATTTGGCGATCAAAAACGTACTACGAAAATATACATGCCAGATGTATATATTCGTAATATGTATTGTGCGAAATATTGTTTCATATTATTCATTACTCTCTTAATATAAGTTTTTAAAATAACCATAATTTTTGAAAGGAATTAAATTATATTCGCCAGATAATTTGGCGATATATATATATATATATATATTTTTTTTTTTCTGCCAAGGATGACCGATATCAAATCTATTCCGCTGCAACATATTAGTATCTTATATAATATATCAGATACTTTATTTAGACATTTGAAAACAAATTTCACTTCAAATTGTGTAGAATATTTATCATTTTCCTTTTAATTAGTATATTAGTTGGATATTTATTGTGTAATATCATCCTTTGAAATGAAATGTTTATGTTTTCAATGGAATATGGAAGTTTTTTTTTTTTTTTTTCTTATCTAGAGTTTTGAAATTTAAAATTCAAATTTTATCAATTTTAGAACAAAAACAACTTAATCTAACGCATGCACATGATAACTATTACATATCTAAACCTAAATATGGGGATTAAAATCGGGAAATAATTTCCCTCGATTTTTAATAATTTTTTACGAAAAATCCATTGGGCGTTTAACATAGAAAATATTTTTCTTGTATCCACGAACGGCCAGTGACGTCATCACTTCGCTTGCGTATTTAAATTCCTCATAATAAGAAAAAACGATTCACTTCATTTTACCAAAATACTTTTTTTTAAAGACTATCCTGTTTTCAAATTTTCTAACTAACTATCCAATAACTACAGACACTCCATGCTAACCCAAATTCACCTCTACTCGATACCTCCAACCAGCTATCTCACCCTCAACATCGCCAAAATATCCAGGATCCAGCTAGGGACTTTCTCATTCTCAACCGAACATTTTACCTTGACTCGACATTATCACCTTAGACTACTCTAATTTCAATACTCATTTCAACTGGTGACTTTTACTTGCCCAACCAAACATTCTATCCCAACTATCATTTTACACTAATTTCAAAACTAAAATAAACTGGCGGCATTTACGTACTAAACTCGGCGCCAATCATACCTTACAATGTAAACAAACAATGAAGTTTGATAAAAATATTTAAAGGCTTTAATGCGTTTTTACAAATATTTTAAGATTTTTAAGGCTTTAATATGTTTTAGAAATATTTTAAGCGTTTTTTTAATGAAACAGTCAAAGAGTCGTTCATTCGGAATTAAAAAGTTGTCCATTTGGAATTTGTATTTTCTGAATGGCAACAGTTTTGGTTTGTTTTTATTTGGTCTTGCTTTGTTTATAATCACATAATCATGAAGTTACATAATTCTATTTATAGGTTTATGTTAAAAAAAGCCAGTGATCCGTTATACTTAATTTAGACATTTAAACATTACAATTGAATAGTTTTTCAAGGTTTTATAGGAAATAAGAATATGTGCGATACAAAACATGTATGAAAATGATATGTATGTTTCCTAAGTTGAATTAAACAAACGGAAAAAAAATGGCTGCCAAAAGTTTCTGTTTTGAAGCGGTACTAACCGGATTCGTTCATGACAGATGAGGATCATTATATATATAATAATGACCCTCTTCTGTCAGGAACGATTCCGGTTTAGACCGCTTCAAAACAGAGACTTTTGGTAGCCTTTTTTTTTTTTCCCTTAGAAATGCTATGTATTTTTAGTTTTAATTATTTATTTTTTTATTAATCTGCATAAATGTTACATCATTAGAAAGATCTTTCAAAAGGGAACATTTTTTGTGTTTGCAATTTTCCCTTATTCTCAATATGTAAAAAGATTTCAACGAAAGTTTATAACTACCATTGCAATTCTAAAATACCCATGGAGGATAAAATTAAAATGTAACATAAAATTCAATCATAAAAATTATTTGCTAATAGTTATTACATCATTTTCTTGCAATAATGATAATGTACATATCTGTTATAAAGAAACAGTTGATTGTGACGTCATATTTATCAAACTAGTTAAAATAAATAAGGTTACAAATAAAGTACCTAAGGTTACTTCGTTACAAATATGGTACCTTTTATTTGGTACCTTATTTGTAACGAAGTTTTGATTAGATATTTTCGAATTAATTAAAATATGAAAATAATTTCAAAATTGGACATTTAAATTTATGATTGTTGGCAAAAAAATTTATCAGTTATTGTTATATATATATATATATATATATATATGAAAGGGGGTGGGGGGGGGGGGCATAAGATGAAATAATGTTTTCACGCGAAAAATTAAAAATTAAAAAATATTAAATTTGCCCATGCATATAAAAAAATACTTATTAAAACGAGTCGAAGAAGGAAGCGAAATAAGTACTGAGTTATATTACGATAAATACGATATAAAATATATGTTATATTAGACTTATCGTCTTGGGTTAGTAGGTATTTTTGTTAAAAGAAATAGTTTGTTCGTTCAGTGCAACTTGCACATTAGTCCCCTTTAAATATAGTGTCCAGCGAAGCAGGCAAAGCATTCGTTGATTCACTACCTTAATTGATTTCACATTCCGTCATTTTTGACGGGGTTATATACTAGTATCTTTAGATGAATCGTTGCATCTTTTTTCCAATGTATGTCAGTAGTACTTTTTTTATGTTTTCGGAAATAACATATGACATCAGATATTTAGAAATCTCTTTTATTTAGCATATTTAAACTTATATTTAGAGTTATGTTATTGCAAAATAAAAAAAATCGCCTGCTTAAAATGAGATATGTGGATTCCTAATTATCAAAACAATTACTCATTTTTCACTATTGTATTTATGACAGTCATTTTCGCTTGCGTTCCAGATGCGCTACATCATGAGAATAATGCATTATTAGGAATTTTTGTCCATTGATAAAGAAGTATGGGTAATCAAAGTTAGGCATCATTTATCACAATACTTGATAAACAAATCTCACAAATGGGTTAAGATTTCTTTGTCTTCTGTTTTATATTAGGATTTGAAACCTTTAACGATAAAATAGAGGAGAAAAAAAAAAAAAAAAAAAACTTCAAGTCGTGTTTAGCCGTCCGAACAGATCTTGATATAAGTTTGAATGTTTTTGTTAGACTTACGTAAGGTAAATCCCAAAGCACATTATCCCCAAATTGTACTTCTATGGGCGCATTCGAAAGTATTTCCCGGTCACTTCCCGAGTTGGGAAATGACGTCACGGGGGAAGTTCGGGAAATGACCGGGTTATTAGTACTTCCGAACACATTTCATCTTCCCGGGAAACAAAAATATAAACAAACATGGCGGAGCATAGAAGAAAATATATATTTTGAAAAATAACCTCAAAATTTAGAAAAATAACCTCAATATTTAGAAAAATAACCATTCACTAATTCAAATTGCGCTAAAATGAGCACCGACGAAGCATTCAATCCACGTGTGTTGTGTCACGTGATTCAATTTCCCACACTTCCCAACAAAATATTTCGGGAAGTTCGGGACAAGTCTGGTCGACCGGTCAAAAGCTTTCGAACACCATTTGCAACTGACCAGGCTTCCCGGGAAGTACTTTCGAACAACTTTTCTTCTTCCCGGTCGACCGGGCTTCCCGGGAAATACTTTCGAATGCGCCCATTAATTATATCACACCAGTTCCATTACTTATGCACTGTACAGTCGGTAACAAAAGTCTCCGAACACTAGCAAAAATTCCTGTGTAAAAAAAGTACACTTTTAATACAGTTTTGTTAAATAAATCCTTGTCGAATCCTGTTCTTAGTCAGTCTAAAAACAGGATTCGACAAGGATTTATGATACAAGGATTTATGATACAAGGATTATGATCTCTGTTTGTGTAAGTACTACTTACACAAACAGAGAATACACTCATTATGTACAGCTCGGAGGAACAAGATCCTAATCGTAAAGTTCCTACAATGAAAGAACTAAAGAAATTTCCAAAAAGTTTATCTGACGAATTTGTAGCAAATGTGACTAGTGTTGGCTTATTATCTGTAATACGGCGAGACAATCGATGTGCAATATTTCTTTCAATATTCACAGCCGCACATTGTAAATATTTTTTAACCACATTTCTTGTGACCATGGGAGCCTCTGCGCGAGTGCAGACTCAACAAGTCCACTGTCAAAATAGGGATGATAACCCTTGTCGTTGGGAGAAAATAAGCGGTAAGCGAGCATTATATATATATATTATAATTTAACTAACTCAATAAATAATTACTCAGTGAAATTTATCGATAATGAAAATGCTCAGACGTTAATTCTTTATCGATTAATCGTTGTTTGCAATGCTTTTACTTTTAATTTCATTAATTTGTTGGCATCTTCCTATTCTCCAGTTTGTGTAAAAGTTTTACATGTGGCTACTCTGCTTTTTTTCTAGTTTTCTCTCTGGATTCCTTGATGATTTGACTTAATAAATGATTTAATTTCTCATTCAAAAGGGTTTTGCTGCCTCGATCGGGGCTGAAACAATATAAATTGCTATGATTAGCTATATTGTTTTACGAAATCGATGCAGCTTTCACAGCTTTATGAAGTACATACCCCCTGAAGGGTTTAAATACTTTAAATTTTAAGCATTTTTATCCAATTATTATTTCTGTGGTCCTTTATTTACTTTCTTCGTCATTAAGTTTAATGGTCCTTTTTTTATTATTATCATGTCGGCGTAAGTAATTTAAATTGTTTTTGTCTCTTATTGGTTTTTAATCTGTATCGCAACATTTTTTGTGTCAGTCTTACCTATATGTTACAACCAGTTCTATTTTTATTGTGTTGGTATTGTTTTGTATCTACTAATTGCTAAATATTAAGGTTAAATTTTATTACGATAACTATCATTTATATATATATATGACTGGATGTGATGTTTACAAAATCCAAACTTGTCGGTCAGTTTGGCACCCTTCCAAGCCTTTGTAATCGCCTTTACTGCTAGGCGTAGAGAAAGGTAGTTACTCTCGATAAGTTTTTGTCTGAAATTCAGACAAAATTGTGCCTGAAATGGAGTGTTCACTGTTAAGATCCAAAAGAATGTCAGGTTCAGGTTTATCAATATACTAAATGCCACATCATTTCACATACTTAGTGTCTGAAATTCCACCATCTTTAATAGCTCTTTGTTTTTTCTTTCTTTCTTTGTTTAAGATAGCCATTAGTAACCACAGTGAATATTTTTATAAGTTAAAAAAAAAAAATTAAAATGAAAAAGGAAGGTGGCGAGTGATTCTGTTTTTCTGTTAAAAATAGGTTTTATGATCTCCTTAGAGCATAAATAAAATATTAATAATATTTAAGCCTAAAAGATTTCTATAAAGCTATATATTTCGCCAGATTTGATTCGAACTGAGGACCTACAGATTCACAACCCAACGTTTACCTAGGTACAATGACTTATAACGAGTTCCGTTTGTTGGATCCCACACAGCCATTTACATCCATATAAGAATGTCTAAAAATGATCCATTAAACGTCTATAAACATCCTACAGATATCTATCAGCACGATAAATGTCACTCTTTTTCACATCCATTAGATGCCTGTTACATATTCAATAAATCTCCAAATATCCAATAATTGGACTCGCTAGATCTAATAGATATTGAAAATATCTAAATCTTGCTTTGATCTAACATGTCACATCTATTATAGACATCAAAAAAGGCAGGTCTAAATTTCGTCTACATTTAAACATATAATAGATATCTATAATGAGTGCAATATATCCTGGACTTTTAATGGACATTCTTAAGATATATTTTGTACCTTTTACGGATCATTGGATGAAATTTAGGTGTCTAATGGATATAAGTGACTGTATGGGAAAATATAACATAGGGGCCAACTTTCCCGTTTTTCAAGGGAGGCTTAATACCAGAATCTTTTTGTAATTGTTTTCATGTTATAGGATCGCCGAAAATATTTGTGATATGTTCTTTAAAAATATATAATGGCTATAAATCTTATTTCAAAAAATTAAAAATGTTGGCAGCTATGATATATATATATGTAGTATTCATCAAGCAAATCGCAAACATATCTTTTAATCAGCACTTCTTGCAATACAAATTTCTATAATATATCTATTAATACATATTTCTATGTTAAATTCCATGCGTAAAAGTTCAGTAAAACACATGACAAGTATGTAAAAATCGCAGCCTATAATGTTTTTTTTTTTTTTAAGTAAACTTAAAAAGTAAAACAAACTATGTACATGAAAACCAGATAATTGGTAAATTGGTAGTTTTACACTGAGGTGTGGGCAATAATGCGGAAGAAAAGAGTTTATTAATCGAAAATAATAATATTAATAATAAGCAATAATTGAATATAAATCGTTTAACTTTCTTCAGTTACAAATTCGTGTTCTTGGTTAAAAATTACAAGTTACCTGCTAAGCTCATCCTAATAGTTTTCTTTTATTATCTGAGAGGGAGAATTAATTGCTTTAAATAAAAAATAATACTTTTTAGAAAATCTAATACATTTTGCGTCTAAGTACACTAACGGACAAGAAAAGAGCCGCACTTGAATAACTTTATTTTTCCTTTGAAAAACGGCTAATTTAATCATTCACAAATAGTGATGAAATGGATAATGATTTTGGTGGATAATGCATATTCGTATCCACCAGACAATAGATTTTCAGATATTCGATATCCGGAAAAATCCCTATCTGTTACAACCCTACAATTAAATGTTAAAATTGGGTAGTTTTTGAATGGAAAAATAAAACTATTCAAGTGAGGCCTCTTTTTTTTTTTTTGTCATTTACTGTATATTGTGTGTTATCAATGGGCTCTTCCCACCTGACGTCAGAGGTCACATGGTAGGTGAAAAACAAACAGCAGACAAATCTTCTATATCTATAGTGATTTCTGAAATAACATATTTTCTATTCTTACTTTTGATCAATCGTATTTAATCTGTGTTATTTTTACTTTCCGAACACTATAGTGAGGAAAGTATTGTAATCATGTCAAAAATCCGAATTCGAGATTTTGATGTTTCTATACGTTTTGAGGTCCCCTGAGTCCGTTTTCACTATTTTTACGATGATGTATGTATGTGTGTATGTGTGTATGTTTGTGAACACGCTAGCGTCTAAAGGCTTTGTTCGATTAACCTGAAAGTTGGTACGTATATTGTAAGTCACCATAGTACGAACCCTATAGATTTTGGTGAATCTAGCACTTATAGTTTTTTTACAGGGACACAAAGAAAAATTCTTTATCATTATGGCCTATGGGACCAAAATCTTAAAAGTGCGATAGCATCTAAATGCCTTATTCAATTGAGCAAAAATTTTATACCCATATTATAGGTCACAGATACTCAATCTGTATAGATTTTGGAGAATCTAGCACTTATAGTTTTTTTACAGGGACACAAAGAAAAATTCTTTATCATTAAGGCCAATGGGGCCAAATTTTTAAAAGTGTGATAGCGTCTAAACGCCTTATTAATCTGAGCAAAAAAATTGTACACATGTTATTGGTCGCATTTGCACCAACTGTATAGATTTTGGTGAATCTAGCACTACAGTTTTTTTACAGGGACACAAAGAAAAATTCTTTATCATTATGGCCTATGAGACCAAATTTTTAAAAGTGCGATAGCATCTAAACGCCTTATTCAATTGAGCTGAAAATTTGTATGAATATTATAAATCACTGTTGCACTAACTATAAGCATTTTGGTGAATCTAGCATCTATAGATTTTTACAGGGACAAAACGAAAAATTCTTTATCATTATGATCTAAGGGCTCAAAGTTCAGTAGCGTTAAATAAAACCTCGTGTGATATATGGAGAAAAAAACACTCTATTATGGTTTTCTCTCTTTTGTTTGTTTAGCAATTCCTCTTTCTTTATTTTATCTACAAAACTGTTAGTTACTCAATGTTCGGAAAGTCGAGTGGAGTCACTCCAGATTTTTTTATACATCATCATTTTTAATCCATTTTATATCCTTATTCATCATCTTTTGTTTGCTGTATACATTTACAATCATCATTTAGTTTATATTTGTTATTGATGTTCATGAAGAATATGTTAAATACTCTGATTTTTGGTACTTAAATCAGTGACAGTGCAATATCGTACTGCGTAAATCCATTTAGACCAGCTCTAAGTTAATTAACTTGTTGTAACACCTTTATGCAATTAAATTAAATGAAAACATTTTAAAATTTCAAATTGTAATCCATAAACATTCCATAAGAACAAACTATTATTTTTTGCTAGATCAGTTAATGTAACAGTTACACTAGAACATACAAAAATCGATTCTTACAATTGAAAATAAATAAACACATAAAGTGTTTTAAAAAAATTTTTACAAATACAACTATTCTACTGTTTACAAATGCACAATATTACTTTTATTTTATTTTGTATTAAAGATTAACATTTTTGTTCTTAACAACAATATTTAATTGAATTCGATTCCCAGAATTCGATTATTCGTTTTCCTCTATCACATGATTGAGCAGACGAAACTGGGAAGTAATAATGCTATCTATTGAGTTGGATGAGAATTTTTTTTCAGCAAAAGCAAAAATATCGCTTAAAAAATTGAAGATCTGTTGAAATTTTGAATAAATTACAGGTATAACTTCAAAATGTTCAAAATAAGGGAGAAATGTATGAGAATAAGGGAGAGTGGAAGCATAGCCTCCTTAACTAGATGCCTGTTGCGTGGCTCTTAAACTTGGCAACAGGTCGGATGGTAGGCAGCGCCACCTGGTACAGATTGCGCGACTTTTTCATTCAACTGTCTCCAATAATTTTAAGAAGTGATATGTGATATATATAATCGACGTTTCTTCGATTCTATTTGCCTTTTTTTGTATTTCAAATCCCACTTTTAAAAATTTTTGGTGAAAGTGGAATAAAAAGTCGTGCAATCTGTGCCAGGTGGCGCTGTCCACCGCTGGAACTGTTACCAAGTTTAAGAGCCACGCGACAGGCATCTACTTAAGGAGGCTATGGTGGAAGATACCAAAATAAGTGAGTCTCCCTTGAAATAAGGGAGAGTTGGCATGTATACAATCCTATATTAATCGCGTTATTATAGTATGTTCTAAAGATGAATTTCTAAAACGTAAATTATATAAAATAACTAAAATTTGCCAAAACATCGGTTACAATATAATAAATAAACTAATGTTCAAACTCTATAGAAACAGATACAGTCGAACCTCGTTAATGTGAATCTCAAGGGGGATAAAAAATTTGTTCATATTATCGGTAGTTCGTGCTATCAGTAACTCAGAAACTAATCTTGTTTTTGACGGGAATTGTGGAAACAGTTCATGTTAAAAATAATTCACGTTAACAGTGTTCACATTAACGAGGTTCGACTGTATAAGAAAAAATCGAATAAATAATGCTCAAGAACAAAAACAAAAATATACTTTTACAGCAGTGATTCTCAACCTTTTTTTTTGTCGCGACAGACTTTTAACGATTTCAAAATTTCGAGGCACACATTTCACTTGGGGCAAATATTTCACTTTATGAAAGGTCACAGTTATCGAAGATAAAAACAGTTAAAAATATGGTATTTAACTGTAAAAACAACAGTTTTCGTTTACAGCGTACTTTTCTTTAATTTAAACAAACTTTACTTGTAATAAAAAAAAAACATTATAATTTAAGTTTAATGTCCAGCGAAGCGGGCAAAGCCTGCTAGTAACAATTAAAAATGATAAAATGAAATTTGAAGTAATATAAAATGCTTGACCAACATTTTCTTTAAAAAAAAAAGGGGGGGGGGGAGAGAAGAAGATGAAGAATCTAATAGAACATAGTTACGCCAAATTAGTGCAGACATTGGCCACCTGTATTCCTCAAACTGGAAGAATGTCGCAGAAAATTCAATTGTCTTATTAATATCCTTATATACTTCGGACTTCAGAAGTAAAATCAACATAACTTTACAAAAAGGAACAACATATCTTCTATTAAAAGTGCAGTTTTCTCTTTCGCTTTCTTTTCTTCTTTCATGAAAATATGCTTACTTATTTAATTATTACACTTTTTTTTTTTCATGTGAAAAGTATTTATTCATTTCCTTTACCTTTCAACAAGAGATTTTTTTTCTCATATTTTTTCATGCTTTGAATCTACTATGACATCTCATCCTCATATGAAATAACATAATAAATCGCAATATTTTGAGAATTTTATATGCAACGTGTTCAGTGGTACTGGTGATTGGATTTTAAAGATTAAAATAACATACCGTGAAGCTCCAGATACTGATTTAGAATAGAAACTATATCTAATTTCAGGTAGACTCTTTAACATTAAAAAATCTGGAGTGACTCCACTCGACTTTTCGAACATTGAGTAATTAACAGTTTTATAGATAAAGAAAGTGGAAGTTGTTAAACAAACAAAAGAGAGAAAACCATAATAGAGTGTTTGAGCATTTTTCTCCATTTATTACACGACGTTTTATTTAACGTTACTGAACTTTGAGCCCATAGATCATAATGATAAAGAATTTTTCGTTGTGTTCCTGTAAAAACCTATAAACGCTAGATTCACCAAAATGCTTATAGTTAGTGCAACAGTAATTTATAATATTCATAAAAATTTTCAGCTCAATTGAATAAGGCGTTTAGATACTATCGTACTTTTAAAAATTTGGTCCCATAGGCCCTAATGATAAAGAATTTTTCTTTGTGTCCCTGTAAAAAAAATGTAAGTGTTAAATTCACCAAAATCTATACAGTTGGTGCAACTGCGACCTATAACATGTGTACAATTTTTTTGCTCAGATTAATAAGGCGTTTAGACGGTATCACACTTTTAAGAATTTGGCCCCATTGGCCATAATGATAAAGAATTTTCCTTTGTGCCCCTGTAAAAAAACTGTGAGTGCTAAATTCACCAAAACCTATAAAATTCGTGCAACTGTGACCTATAACATGAATACAATTTTTTTGCTCAGATTAATAAAGCCTTTAGACGCTATCGCACTTTTAAAAATTTGGCCCCATAGGCCATAATGATAAAGATCCTGGTGTCCCTGTAAAAAAACTAGATTAGAACTGGTTTTTGCTAGATTCACCAAAATCAATAGGGTTCGTACTATGGTGACTTAAAATATACGTAGCAACTTTCAGCTTATTCGAACAAAGCGTTTAGACGCTAGCGTATTCACTCACACACATACACACATACACACACACATACATACACACATACACACACACATACATACATACACACACATACATACATCATCGTAAAAATAGTGATAACGGATTCAGGGGACCTTGAAACGTATAGAAACATCAAAATCTCAAATTCGGATTTTTGACATGATTACAATACTTTCCTCACTATAGTGTTTGGAAAGTAAAAAGGCGGGGGGGGAGCTTACGTAACATTAAAAAAATCAACCAAAAATTCGAAATACACTCCAGTATTACAAATAATAACACGTAATATAAAGAATGACAAATGTTTATTTAAAAAACATATTTACACAGACAAATACAAGAGTCTTTATTGGCCAGCCAACTAAGACAAATACAAAATTACAGAAAAGTGAAAACAGAATGTTATGGCAATTTCTTATATAACTAGTAATAATAATTTAAGTATTTTTTAGTAATACATTAGCTACCGTTTCTAAAATTAACGCTTTCTCTGATAATTTTCATCATATATGGCAAGGAACTTTCTGCACTGTAATTGGATCTTAATCAATTACACGCTGGCTTCTAAAAGTTAAGATACAACCTGTATTCTCGTTTTCTTCTTTTGCGCATAAACAGATGAATATAAAATTTGGATGGCATATTCGTTATCAAATAATTAATCGAATTTTATAAAACTTTAAAATGAGTAATAATTTTTAAACTTATATAACTTGAGGCAAAGTTCTTGGGGCATTTATAGCATTTCCTGTCAGTGTGGTTTATCATATATTGGCCAAACTAAACGCAGTCTTAAATTTCGTCTAAAAGAACATATAAATTACGTCCGCAAACAAGAAACCAATAAATCGGCTATTTCTAAACATTGTTGGAGGAAAATCATAATTTTAAATTTAATTCAGCTAAAATAATTTGCAGACCTAAATCCATTCATGAACTCGATTTCTTTGAAGCTTTTCATATTTATAAAATTTTTAAAAACCTTGTAAATTGTGATTTCGCTGTTCCCTATTTGTCTGATTGTTGGAAATTTTACATTCAGTCCACATTTTCTTAATTTTTCTACTGTTTACACAGCTAACATTCCTAAATTCCTATTGGCCACACACTCCACCTTTCCCGTAATCCTATTGGTTGAACTAAATTCGGTCCCTCTCCTATATATATACGAGCACTTCTCCAGATTCAGAATTCCTTTTGCACTGAAGACGGTACGCTTAAGGCTACCGAAACAGCTGTATGCATCGCAAATATTTTTCTTTTGGCGTTTCTGACGCAGTAGTTTATTCGGGTTTTAATATTCCAACGCCAAGTCTCCAGTTATTATCTGTTATTATTATTTATATAACTTCAATCTTTCTCAGAAGTAAGCATTGGAAAAAAAAAATGAAAATGTTAAACAATTTCAGCAAAGAAAAACTAAATGAGAAGGGGTGCCAAAAGTTGAATACAGATAGGTGAAGGTACACGTTTTCAAATGTTAATTTAAAATCTGATTTTTCTTTCTATATTCACATTGATTTTTCTTCCAGAACGGACTTTTTAGAAAATTCTAATGATTAATTTGTATACTTGGAGCATCGTCAAAATAATAAAAATGATAAGTAATTTTAAAGTGAACATCTCATCCAATTTTCCTGTTTGTATGTATATCTGTACTGATAAGTATAAAGGATTTAAGTCCAAAAATGTCGATTTTGAGTTAAGTACATAGTCAGACTCAGAAAAAAAATTCTGTATCGATTGGTATAAAGGATTTAATTCTATGTCATTTAGTCTTTGAGAAAATCCATTGGTAAAAAAAGGACCAATTTAGAAATTTACCATTCATGTATGGTATAAAATATTTAATTCAATTTTTCCCGTTATTAAATGAAGGTTGACAACCACTGAATGGTATAAAATGTATAAACCAACATAATCCCTTTTTCCTAATCGATTCTTGTGATTAGTTTTTAGTTAGTTTAACTTTATTTTTCGTCTCCTGAAAAATCAAGAATATGGACTTAAATCCTTTATACTTATCAGTACAGATATTTTCTTAGCAGTTATTCACATACGAATAAAAGAGTTTAAAAAAAAGGACAGAAAAGTGAATACAGGTAGGAAAGTCTGTACCTGTATACAACTGTTTTAAAGCAATTTTCTGCAAACGTAATTACGATTAAATAAGAAGAAAAATATTGTAAAAAATGACTGGTGTGGAAAAGAAGGCAGTGCTAACAGTTTTGCAGAATAGTAATTAGAATGTTGGCAAGTATGCAATTTGTACCTCTAGTTACGGAGGCCAGTGTAGTTGAAACATAAATCCTTCAAATTTAATATGGATCTTTGTAAAACGTATTTTTGAAATATCATATTTTTCGATTATTCGAAATTAGGGATATAAAGAAATTTTTCCTTAAAAAGTGTTGAAAACGTTTGCATTATCCTACTTGTCCAAAATAATTCTCTTTCTAAAAAATTCAATTACCTTGCATTTAAATTAAAAAATTCCTTACATTGTCTACAGTTAAATTAATGAGAATTTTCTGAGGATACAAAAAATGTCTTTCAACTGACTTCCATTTGTCTGCACTATACGAAGTACGACTAAGTATTCCTTGAGGATTCGTAATGAGTATTGTCTGTAATAAATAGACCAGAGTTGAGACTGTAAAATTCAGGAGAATTTTCACATTTCACGTTATACCACCAGTCGCATATAAATAGTTCTTGGTTAAAAATAGTGCCGTTTGGACACATGAAGCTGTGTTTTGCCATTCCTGTATCACAGTTATGAAATATCTAAGGAAAAGAAAAAAACATTAGTGAATATACTAGTGAAAGAACATAATATATTAGTGGAAGAACATATTATTGAAAGAACATTTATAAAACTAACAATAACAAAAAACTTAACAGCAATTAAAGAAATCAGATATCATTGTGTCTTAATTGGGAATTACAATTAGGTCACAAATTTTAAAAAGCAAAGGTTTTGAAGTTATACTTAGGAGAGAAAAAACTCTTATACTGTCGGTGCCCAAAAATCGTTAATATGCTCTTTATCACCTTATCCGGTAGACTAAAGGACCCTTCAGAGACTGGCAACTTTGAAATCTGCAAGTCGGCTCTATTGATATTTCTTTGATGTGGTTTAGGAGATCGACGTTGGCTGCAATCGAAGCTCACAAACCTCCTAGTGCGATAATTGCATGAAAAGGGGGTCTCTTTTGTAAAATAGCAATAGAAAGTAATGTCCTTCATTGTAAATGTGTGCAAATTTTCAAGTGTCACTTTCGGACAATAGATAATTTATGAGTTTTGACGCTCTGTATGTTGCCAGTGTCTGAAGGGTCCTTAACTGCCTCCTTTGGTTTTGGTAACATTGCTGATTAGTCTACAGGTGTAATGGCGGTGTACTAATTAGCAATGTTACCAAAACCAAAAATCCTAAAATTTCAATATATTTATAGACATTTTCCTCTCACCTTTTGCTTTCATTATTCTATTCGTAAGTCTAACGGAATATTTGCTTTATAAGTGTATATTTAAACAGACAGGAAAATTTAAAATTCATAAAACAAATTTATTGACTGTAACGTGGTCTAATTAGTATGTTCATCAAGCTTCATATAATATTTGTGAGATGACAGTTATACAGATTGAAATGTGGTTGGTTGGGTTTTACGTCGCACTAGTGCTGCGCAACGGGCAATTCAGATTGAAATGAGAAACGTCTCATTGTCTGAAATGGTATCATTGTCAGAAAATGTAATCTATTGTTGCATCAAAGAAGCTATTTGATTGGACGAGTTGATAGTCATATCATAGCCTCCTAAACTAGATGCCTGTCGCGTGGCTCGGAATCTTGGCAACAGTTGAAACGGTAGACAGCGCCACCTGGTACAGATTGCACGACTTTTTATTCAGCTGTCACCAATAATTTTAAGAAGTAATATATGATATATAAAATCGACGTTTCTTCGATTCTATTCGCCTTTTAAGTATATTATATACCACTTAAACATTTTTTTGGTAGCTGTTGAATAAAAAAGTCGCGCAATCTATACCAGGTGGCGCTGTCAACCGCTTCAACTGTTGCCAAAATACCGAGTCACGCGACCAGCATCTAGTTCAGGAGGCTATGGTCATATTTATTATTATTATTATTATTGTTATTAATATTATAGACCAGGTTTTTGTAAAATATCAATACAAGGATTATCTTACGCCAACACCGCCGCAGACAAAGAGGCGGGATGGGGGATTGAAACACCCCCAATATGTTGCAGACTTGTATGACATTTTTGAGCTAATCTTTATTTTTAACATTTAACATTATGTAATAAACTTTTAACCCCCTCTAAAAAAAAATTCTGGCTACGGCCTTGCATTGCATGCCAATCAATAAATATAAAAGCAGCTCTCTACAGAATCAGTCTTTTATATTGTGAATTTCTGAAGACACTGAGTAATTTTTGGTTCGCTTTGTAGCCTCGTTCAATTATTATGTTGATTTTTCCTCTGAGTCTCTTACTTTGGTTCATGAGTATATAGCATTTACTTCAATCCTTATATTATAAAAAATCAATAAAGATTTCATATTCATTCAACAGTGTGATTATATTCATAATGATCTGTGCGATCTATGGAAACATAAAGGACTAGCAAACCCGTGCGAAATTTTCGCATTTTTTTTTTTTTTTTTTTTCTTATTTACCTTTAAAATTTGAAACTCATAAATGTTATACCAATTTCACCTCCTAATTAAAATTTTAATTTATCAGAAGCCAAATTATTATTAAAACCAAATTAATATTGTACAATAGTGAAACTAAAATCATTCAAAGAAAGGTTTTCAAATAAAATTCAGGGTTCACGACCCAATTTTCATACTTCCACAGGCAGTACAATTTTAATATAGGACTCCCACGACGCCTTTTAAATTTTTGTCGTCATGTTGGCGATGACTTTTTATTAATTTTAGTATATATATTTTAAATAAATAAAATAAAATAATTCCTAGTTTGATTATATTTTTTATGATTGTGTTTTTTAGTCAATTTATGAACAAAAGTTCATATTCTGTATATATCTTTAAAATATTGCTAGGTTTAAAATGACGCTTGCAAAGCTTCTGAAGAAACAACTGTTAAAAATACATTTTTTTCGTAAAATAATCTCATCAGACAAATGTCGTCATTTTTTCTTATTAGTCCATTGAGCTAATTCCGCGTGCTTAAATATTATTCATGTATAAATATTATTTTTTTATCCTCGCGTATCGTATCATTTCGATAAAAAATAATTAAAACTGGTACATGTTAGAGAAATATTACATAGATTATATGCATAATGATATAAATAATAATTTTCTGTTAACACTTTCACGTTCGGTGACACCATTGCCATTTTGAAATGTATAGCCCCACCTTCGGGCATTCCTCTAAAATATTACAATATTTAACAAAAGGATTTTGTACATTTGTGTTTAAATCTTTATTTTCCGCTGGCATGTGCCAGTAATACTTAAGGCATTGATTACCGAGGGTAAAATTTAAATGATTTAAACATGAATCGACCAAATAAAGTAACGCATAGCTGACAATATTTTAATTTATTCCGGAGTCTTTTTAGCCCCGCCTTTATTTCGTACCACTAATTTTTTAAAAGTAATTTTAT
Source organism: Salticus scenicus (assembly GCA_963930645.1). Lineage (NCBI taxonomy): Eukaryota > Metazoa > Arthropoda > Arachnida > Araneae > Salticidae > Salticus > Salticus scenicus. Next base: position 63,211,703 of record OZ005660.1, on the reverse strand, counting down.
CTTATTTTATTGAAGTTATATATTTGAGAAAATTTTTCTTTTAATAAAGTGGTGCGAATTAAAGGCGGGGCTAAAAGTATTCCGGAATAAATTAAAATATTGGCAGCTATGCGTAACGTTTTAGAGGAACAACAGAAGGCGGAGCCAATTGTTCAAAATCGGAAAGCATGCGGACATAAAGGTGTTAAGAAAGGAAAAAAATTCAAATGGCACACTAAAATACTATTTATTTCTAAATTTTCATGCGAAAAATCTAATCTATATTATTATATAGAAATACGATATCCTATCCTTAAGTTTCTATGATATTTAAAAAAAAAAAAAAGAAGAAGATTTTTTTTTTTTTTTTTTTTTTCAGCTGTAAAAATTATAGAAAGAATTAGAGTATGTGTACATAGTACATATAAAATATGCATATATTTTAATTTTTCCTTAGAAATTATAATCAAAATTGAAGCATAAATACATTGTTATTTTATTTATGTGTATGATCTTTGATAAATGTAAGAATATTTTTATCGTTTCATTTTTGTTATTTAAAAAAAAAAAAAAAATCTTTGAATAAAAATATTGCTATTTCTTAAAAAAAAAAAAAAAACATTTAAGGAAAAATATTTTTTTTTTAAGCGTGATAATAGATAAAAATGCACTTAAAAATGAGAGATCATAACAAATCAGAAGAAAAGCGACACAATTAGCATAATATAATAAAATTTAGCGAAACTGATTTTATTTCAACCAATAAGGGAATCAACTTATTAACCAATACGGGAAAACATGCACATAATTGCCAACCTTTTAATTTATTCCAGAGTATTTTTAGCCCCGTCCCTATTTCGTACCACTTTATTTTTACAGAATTTCTCTCCTGTATATAACTACGGTATAATAAGAAAAAATGCTCTTAGAAAGAAAGAAAAAAAAGAAAAAAGTGGTATGGAATAAAAATGCTTCGGAATAAATTAAAATGTTGGCAGCTCTGCATGCAGGACATGGAAAGTGTAAAATAATAAAAAGTAGTTATTAATGCCACAAAAACCTTAAAAATTACAGAAATAGATACTTTCAAATTGTAAATAAACTAGCTATCTTAGTACTTACAAGGAAACATTCAAAAGGTGTCGTATTAAAAAAATATTGAAAAAATATATGTGATTCTACTCTTCATAAAATACCAGAAAGGGAAAAAATTATCTGCTGAAATGAATTACAGCGACCACAAAAAATTATCAAAATTAAGCATATTTGGCGATTTCACACTGCTAGGCGATTGATTTTGAGTACTTGGCGGAGAAGCAAAATACGGTTCGGTTCGTACAAGGCAATCTCGGTGCTAGCGAACTTATCGCTAGCACCGAGCTAACAACGCTAACAACGCTAAATCGCCAAAAATGCTTAAATTTGATAATTTTTTGTAGTCGCTGTAATTCATTTCAGTCGATAATTTTTTCACTTCCTTGTGTTTTATGAAGAGTAGAATCACATATATTTTTTTTTTCAATGTTTTTTGAAGACGACACAACTATTTTTTTAAACAATACATATTCAGATTAATACGACATTTTGGACTTTTTCTAACGAACATATTCACCATTACTTAGACTTTCAATTAAACACGAAAACCTAACAAGTATTTAGTGATAGGGTGGAACTTTTTTAACAAAATTTGCCGTGCTTCTTCGGTCATCTAGCTATAAAGATTCCAAATACTGCAAGATTTGCTATTAGTTTCTTAGCAAATAATAGTAAATCTCACAGTACTTCAAATCTTTGTTGCTGCGTTAGAGAAGCAAAAAGCTGAATATTTATTGAAATTTTATTTTTCCGACTGAGTGAAAATAATGCCTGGACCGGGAGTCGAACCCCGGATCTTTGACTTACAAGGTCAAGGCTCAACCAATTGAGCTATCCAGGCCGACAACCGGTCAGCATTACTCACTCAGATAGCTTTTAGGCAGAAACATCTCTGGTCTATCATGTAGATAGCTCGACAGAAATAAGCCGCAGGAAATGGAAAACACCATTAAACAATGGGAGAAAGAAATACAATATTTATTAAAATCACACAATCAACTGTGGAAGAAAATCATATTTATTGAAATTTTATTTTTCCGACTGAGTGAAAATAATGCCTGGACCGGGACTCGAACCCCGGAACTTTGACTTACAAGGTCAAGGCTACCGGGCTCCGGGGTTCGACTCCCGGTCCAGGCATTATTTTCACTCAGTCGGAAAAATAAAATTTCAATAAATATGATTTTATGTATGATTTCAATAAATATTGTAAAAAGCTGAATATTTGCACGCAGTCGCTAAATTCTGCTCTGGTTTTCATGGTCAACTAAGACTTGAAGTTAATAGTGAATGTAGCTGTAAATCTTATTCAAATTAACATCTTACCTGACATCCTGTCTCGGTATCAGCATAAAATCCTGGTGATTTTTCATTTTTGCATTCAAAATTAGTAATTGGAATGTCTTTGAACGTCGGATAATCTACTCCTGGATCTCCTGGAACACCTTCTCCGTCATCGTAATCGTCATATGAAACGGGTTCGTTTTCCGGAATTTTCACTTTTTTCTTGGTTGATGAAGCTTTCTTGGAAGTTACTTTCTGTTTCTTTGGTGGTGACGACTTAGTATCTACATTCTGTTTCACTGAAACGACTGAAACTGAAGAGGAATATGATATCGGTGGTAATAATGAAACGTTCGAAGGCTTCAGCAATTCTTTTATCTTTGGTTTGGGCGTAAAACTATTGTGGTACCTCAAACTGTCCTCTATGGATAAAGTGGAGTACGTTCTGTCTTTCGGACGTGAATAATAAGCATTATTATCATATTCTGGAACGGAAGTGTAGTCCTTCTTTCTCTGATGAACTGCACTTTTATAGGCTAACATTGGTGTTGTTGGATAACTTTCGGTAGGATGAAAATTCTCTTCGTTGTATTTATTTTCTACTGGTCTGAATTCAGGCTGATGATAACTTTTTGATGAATGAAGGCTCTCTTCATTTGCGTATTTGTTGTCAACTGATCTGAATTCAGGCTGCTGATAATTTTTAGTCGAGGGAAGATTTTCTGCATTCTGGTACTTGGTATCTATGGATCTGAATTCAGGTTGCTGAAGAGGAGAATGATTATGCTGTTCATGGCTAAAAGTTGCATGATCTGGTATCTGAACTAAATCTAAAACTATTGCTGGAGTTTCGGCTGTTTCTGGTAAAGCACGAGGTTCAGGAATAGTGGAATGCCTGATTTCTGGTAAATCTGGACTCGTTTCTCTATAATCGTTAATTATATATGGCGGAGATGAAGTGTATTTATGGCTTGTTCCTACAAATGGTGCAGAAGAAGGACGTTCAGTCGTTACCATAGAAGGAGCTTTAAACAAGAGATATGTCTTTTTTTCTTGTTCTTCAATTGGAGCATGCTCATTGTGGTTATTAGTCTGCAGATACATTGTTGGATTTTCGTTTAGTGTATTTATAGAATCCACATGTAGAACTGGGAGTTCACCAGCTAGTGTATTGATTTTGATACCACCATTGTTAAACGAAGGTCTAGGGGGAAGTTGTGGCATGTTTTCTTGCATGCTACGTACATGTTGTTGCATATTGATTCTTTCATTGTTGTTTTGGTTTCTTTCTGGTACATTTTGTCTGTTGTGGTTGGCAAATACTTTTGAAGGAAATGTTCCATCATTTGTCTGATAATTACTGTTTAACCTATTTTTAAAAGCTTGTGCAGCACTCTCAAATGTTGCAGGTTTCCGAACACTTTCTCGTCTATTTCCTTCGTTTGGTTTATGGATTCTTTGGTTATTACTAATTGGTCTCCTGCTTTCACCTCCTGTATTTTGATGTAATTGATTATTTCTGTGAGGACTTGTGGCTGAGCTAACTTGATTCTGTGTAGACAAAATATGTGAAAGATAATTGAATGGCTGACTAAAACCACCTGAATTGCTTTGGTGATTAGAAGATGAAGCTGCGTTGTTATTTTGTTGCTTCTGGTGTGCAGTGGCTTGCGCTTGGGCATGTTCAGTGAATTGTTTTCTTTGATTGTGATTTTGCTGAGTTTCATGCCTGATAGAAGACTGGTGAACAGGTTTCTGAGGACGTGTTGATCTGAAGCCTTCATTTTGTTGATTTTTGTGGTGATATTGATGATTTTTCTTTTGTACTTGATGATTACTTTGCCTATTTGTTGAAGGTTTTGGTTGAAATCCGTATGTCAACTGAGGCGAATTTCTCGGTTTGTTCTCCCGTTGAACTGGTTGTGGAGAATTTATAAATTTGGGTTTAGGTGCGTTGGTTTGGCGTTGGCGTTGATGCGGTCGTGCCAGATTTTGAGGAACCATGTGATGCTCGGGTAGCTGTTGATGGACGAAGTCATTTTGGGATGAAGCATATAGGAACACTGGGTGTCTTTCAGACATGTCCATCCAAAGATGATCGGCTGGTTGATAGAGAAACGGTGATGTTGAAGGAGCATTCAATGTCTGGAATAATAAATTAGAATAGTTTCATCAGTACTATTTATATTTCAAATTCCAATTTTAATTTTAATTAATTTTTTTTATATCTTTTACTAGTCTTTAAATTTTCATTGTTATAATTTTACGATGATAGCCGATTCCAAGATTATATTTCTTGCATTTTAAAATTACAAAACAGCCATGAATAAAAAACTAAAGTTTATTTAATGAAAAAATTATTTATTTATTTATTTTAACTAATCATGATCATTTACGAAGGTAATTTAGTAAAAAGATTTTTATTTAATTTATTGTTCATAAGACGCTGTTTAAAATTAGTGATAAATATTGTTTTTTTTTTTTTTTTTTTTTTTTTTTTCGATGATTTAATTTCGTTAAAACATCTTTTTAACACGCTTTTATTAGCTTCACCTGTATGTATGTATGTATGTTTGTAACTTCTCTGGGAGCAAACAAATTTATATTGTAAAAAAAAATACCTTCCCTACGTGAACGATGTAACGTTGAGGTAAGGCGCCGCGCTACGAACCTAAAGGTCAAGCGTTCGATCCCCGTCAGGGGAGATTTTTTTTAAATGGTTTTTGTTTAATTCTAAGTTATTTTAATTAAAGATTTAAATGTATGTAAATATTACGGTGTGTCACTCACACGATTTTCTCTTACCCTGAATTTTAATACTAAGATAGATATTTTGTGCTTTTTAGTTCACATTTCTATAAAAGTGTGTTCTTTAATTTTTTAAAACTATAATATTATTATTTATAATCTCGACCACAACAAAAATTGATTAGCAGTTCAGTGAATTAGGCATGTAACATTTTCGAACACCTTTTAAATTTATACCAAAGTTTTTAGTTTTTCTTTCTTTGCCTGGGGAAACTACAACTATCAGTATACTAAAGGTACAGCGTCTAGAATAAACAGTGTGGAAATCACCTATAACCGTAATGTTAAAATAATGCTACAAAAATTAAGCTTACCCAGATGTCGCTGTGATCGAAGCTTTTGCTCAAATCGAAGACCTGATTGGCTTTTCCCAGTTTCGTCAGTTTAATCACGGGATCTAAGCACATAATTAACCAATAGGGAATCTCGGTTTTGATGTCGTGACACTAGCTTCGATTACAATGACATCTGGTGACAGGCTTAATTTTTTTAGTACAATTTTATTTGCCGCTTTCCCCACTGATTATTCTAGACGCTGTACTAAAGTTAACATTGTCGCCTACTACTCGGTTAACTCTGATTCCGTCCTGGCAGATATAACTGAAGAATTTCATTTAATGCGAGATTCTTTACAAATGTGTCCTGCAGAAAAAATCTTCAGTGTTTCGAATATTCTCTGCATTGCTTTGTTACAGGAAAATTTTATCAACGTATGTTTTGCAAAGCGATGTGTTCTGCTAATTTAGCTACCAGAAATTTTTTCTAATGTAATAGGATTTTTACTTCCATCACCCGACCAAAGCTTTACAGAGTAAGCTCGTTCACATAATGTTAAAAAATGTCGCAAAGTAAATTCGACGTTAGCGCTTCTCTTCGTGAAGTGGCTGCGGTACCCAAATAAAAGCTGTGAAAAATCCGTCCCTATTGTGCTTTCTTTAAAAATATTATCTCTTATGATTTTAATATAAACAAGAATTAATTCTAGCCCTAAATGAACATTATAGATGTAATTATTAGCGCACATTTGACTTTAAATACAAAATATGTTAGATGTTAGCTAATAAACAATTACATTAATATTAGTTAACATCTAACATATTTTGTATTTAAAGTCAAATGTATGCTAATAACTTCAAGTAAATAATCACATCTATAGTGTTCACTTAGAATTAATTAATGTAAAATGTAATTTTTTAAATCGATTTTCTTAATGTTGTAAATTGTATTGTAAATACGAAAAAATTCATGTATTAGTAATTTAAGAAGAAAATGTTAACGTGTACAATTTTCAAAATTAAAATTTTGGTAATAAAAATTTAAATTTTTGAAAAGAAATCGCTTATAAAAGATGACTTTATCATTATCTGTTTTATTAAAAAAAGCATTATGTCATGTTCCATAAAATCAATCAGACGCAGACGAAACCATTCGCAAAAATTTTATCTTCTAAACAAAATATATTTGTAATCGCTTTATAACCAAATCTATAACTAAAATAACATTTAGAAATAATAAAATAACATTTAGGAATGAACAAATATAATAAAAACTAACTTTTCCTAACCTCATAACAAATCAAACAACCGAATTCAAAATTCCATAGATTATCTCTTGATCCGTAATGAATGAAAATTCAAGAGATTAAGATTTCAATAATTTTATAAATTGTAAGAAGTATTAAAAAAATAATTTTTAAGAATGATTTAAAATATATTACTTATCTTAAAATACGGGAAAACATGCGAAATATGAATATTCTAAAAATACATGAATTTTTTCGTTTAGATGTGCATTCGTTCAAACACAGTTCTGTTTAAATTTTAAATATGGAGCATCACGCGAGTAAACAAATTCTATTCGAGCATGCGCAGTTTCAGCCTGAGTAGTTCAGGTACCTCCAACACGAGATGGCTTTGTCATCGATCAGTGACGTAACTAGGACGTAACCATGACGCAACCATGACATAGTACGCTACCCATTGCTCCATTGTAGTGAATACGCTTACTTTGTAAAGCTTTGCACCCGACTATCTTAGGTAATGGAAGTATTGTGTTCGGTCCGAAAATTCTATATCGAGTTTTCACCTGATTTACATCTATTAAGGTCTCCTGAGTCCAAAGAAGTAGTTTTTGGCATTTGCACAGTGTATGTGTTGTGTGTGTGTGTGGTGGGAGGAATCTTCTGACTATCATGCATCCGAAACTAATAAAGAACTTCATACGAAACTTCAAAATTGAGACAGGTCTGATGAACAGATGATTTTTCCGACTTTTAGTAAAATTGGAAAACCGAAAGTCCGTATCTCAAAAACGGCTCAAATGATTTTCGTTAAAGTTGCTATATAAACACTCTATTAAATGTCCTTTTGTATGAATTAGTTGGTTAGTTCAGGAAAATTCATAGGCGTCCTGTATAAAAAGCTCAAATTCACGTCTCGCAAGTTCGTTCCCTTAAAAATGTCTCAACAGATTTTTTTCAAACTCGTCATATTAACCACCTTTTAGACATCCTTTCACACACTGTAAAAAATATGTCCTATTTGCTGCCAGAAATTCTCTGTAATTTGAGAAAATACATGTAATTTCCGAAAAAATTACGTTGTCAGAACGTATTTTCTCAAATTACAGAGAATTTCTGGCAGCAAATAGGACATATTTTTAATAGTGTATGTAATTATTGTTTTACGTTGAACAATTCAGTAAGTCAAGTTTTGGTAAAAGTCGGTATCTCAGAAACGGCTCAGACGATTTTCTTGAAAATTGTTACATAAACTCATTCTAGATAACCTTTTGCATGTATTACGAGGTTATTACAGGAAAATTAACAGTCGTTCTGATTAAGTATGGTCAACTTTAGATATCGGAGATTAGTGTTTTAAAAATGACTCAATCAATTTTTTTTTCTTATTTTCAAACTCGCTATGTAAATTTGTTTCATATGTCTTTACACATATATCAGCTTCTTCGTTAGGTGTCTACTTTGTTAGGTTAATTTTATGTCTTCTGAACGCATGATCTCCAAAAAATGCATATAATACGTATAATAGTGTGTAATGGATGTCGTATGGTTGTTTTACATTAGAGCTTTTTTTTTTTTTTTTTTTTTTTCTGAACAGTTTATAAGTAAATAACTTTTCTGTAATATTGTTTAATAAAATGTAGAGGTAAGAAAAAAGAAGAAAAAAAGAGGGGGATTATTACCATAAATTCTTGACATTCAGCATCCTCTATTTTCAGAATACCTAAGAAAAGAATGTATATATATATATATATATATATATATATATATATATATATATATATTGTTAATATTTTTTCACTGTATTACAATTTAAAAATCATTACTTATTATTTTAATAATAACATATAAGCTCCATTTCACACACTAACACATTTTGTGTCCCTAATGACTCGCACATGTGATCTCTTACAAAATGGAACGTATTGACATCATAATGATTTGATGTTACTTGCTTTCTACATTCCGTAATGACAATAAAATTAACAAAATTAATTAATAATAAATTTCAAGTCGTAATGCCCTAGGATTACATAAATACCAATATTTTAATTAACTCCGGAGTATTTTTAGCCCCGCTTTTATATATATATATATACCACTTTTTTTTTTTTAAGAATAAATTTTTCTTATTTTATCGAAGTTATGTATTGGAGAAAGTTTTCTATAAATAAAGTGGTGCGAAATAAAGGCGGGGCTAAAAATACTCCGGAATTAATTAAAATAATGGCACCTATGGGATTAGTATAGATAGAACTTTTCTTGGGACATAATTAAATGGCATTTCAAAAAAAGAAAAGAAATTACAACACTAACTCACAAAATAAACAATAAATCACAAAATTTAACTAACTATAGAAACTAAAAATAAACTATCAAAAAAAAAAAAAAAAAAAAAAAAAAAAAACAGTGCCTCACCTAAAGCAACTAATAGAATAAAAATATACTCCATTGTGAATTGTAAATTTTCTTCTTCAAACTTTGGTCATTGTCGAAATTCGAGTAAGCTCGCTATACCTGTCCTAAAAATAAATGAGCAAATAATCACTGATTAATTTGTAAAATATCTAAAGTAATATAAAACATTTATCAAAAATAAGTACTTCTTTTGAAGTATTTTAATAATGCAATATTAAAAACTGTTTTTAAATACAATGCTTTAAAATCTTTTTAAATTTTTTATTTATTTACTAGCAGGCGACGCCCGCTTCGCTAGTCACTATATTTAAATGATTTTTCAATAGAACTGAATTACTATTTATTTTTCATATCGCAATAATATTAAAAAAAAAAAAAAAAAAAAACTACATTGAAATCGCCCTAAACCTTGCTTAGGATACCTGCAGCCTGCGGCAGGTCTTTTTTCGCCCGCACTGCTTGGGGTCCAGGTTACCACTACTTGCTGTAAGGTCTTTTCCGAGTACTTCAATTTGGGTATTTATCGACGGCAGGTAGATTTGTTATTATTTAGGAACTATGATTTCAAAGATGATTGTATCTCAGCATCTATTAAATATTTAAGTTTTATTATTCAGTAGCCAATTTTTCGTTATTTGCGTGAAAATATACTTATTTATTTATTTATTTATTTTTATTTATTTTTTATTTTATTTATTTATTTATTTATTTATTTATTTTTATTTATTTATTTATTTATTTATTTTATTTTATTTTATTTTATTTTATTTTTTTTTTGTCGAAAAAAAATGAAGTGGAAAACTTTTCTGGCAACAATTGAATTTAAATATAATATTTAAATGGCTAATTTTAAATCTATTAAAAAGAAATTACTTTCATATTTTAATTAATTTTTTAAAAAATAAAAAATATAAAAAATATAAAAAGAATGTCGAATGTTGTTTTCGAATGCTTTTAAAAATATTTTAATGACTTAAAATATTTCATCTCTTGTAAAAGTGGTACATCTATATTTTTCTTTAAAATTTACTTATTTTAATGAAACGTTTATATTTTTATAACCATGTCTCCAAGAATAAATATTTATTTTATTATTTTATAATTTTTTGAGCTCCATCTTTTTTTTTTTTTTTCTTTTCTTTTACTTAATTTTTTATTTTGTGCGTTTTAGTAACTAAAAGAAAACTCAAAAAAAAAAAAAAAAAAAAATCAGAATTTCTTAGGATACTGTTTAGACAATGAAATGTTTTCTTTTACAATTAACATCTTCTCTATTAACTATCTACAAGAAAAGTAACACATCTGGCACCGAGTATCGAACCCACGACCATCGCATTAACAACTTGACGCTTTAACCGACTAAGCCATTGACTGACATAACGGTATCCTCACATTTAGTTCAAAATGGAAACGCCTTGTTTTTTAGTGTGACACGGAAACACTATGGCAAAATCCAATTTCAATAAAACAAAAACTTCTAATTCAAAGAAAACTAATCAAAAATTCGAAAATCAGGCTTCGAAGTGCATCAGGAGAGGACATTACGAAGCTCCTTGGAAATTTGTGTAGCTCTGTGATCAGCCGTTTTCCTGAAAAGCTCCGGACACACATACACACTGACACACACACACACACACACACAAACATCTTATTTTATTATATGTATAGATTTATTTATTTGTTCAATTGTTAAATGATTATGTTTATTTTGACATGAAGAGCAGTAAATCATCTTATTTATTAAATGACTTTAAAATATTCATATTATCGTAGTTTCCTTGATCACTTTCTAAAGAAACTATATCCATTTGCTTAAGCTTTTAAATAACAGAGCGGTCAAGTATACACCCAGGCTATTACTGCAAAACGTTTTCAGCCATTATTTCATTAAAAAAAAAAAAACTTGAAATTTGTTAATTAAATTTATGTTAAAATTTATTCCTTCTTTCCAAGTTTAACTCAAAATCCTATTAACACTTTCACGACCGCTGACGTGAATTCACGTCATTTGAAAATCTATAACTCCGCTAGTGGACGTTTCTTTAAGTTACATTATTTCTTAACAATACACCCAATATTCACAATCACATTTGTACAATAAATGCTCTATGAATACAATATACTTTGATGAGAGTCCATAGCTGCCAAGATTTTTAATTTATTCCGGAATGTTGTTAGCTCCGCCCTTTTTCCCACACCGTAACCCCTTTTAGAGTAATTTTCATGATATTTAATCATAATTATATATTGAAGAAAATTTTTCTACAAATATTACGGTGTAAATAAAGAGCGGGGCTAACATCGTTCCGGAATAAATTAAAAAACTTGGCAGCTATGAGAATCAATATAATTGTAATGTATATCTATTTTTATTATAAATATGAATACAGAAAACATTGATTTAAAATAATGTAATATACAAGAATAACACCCACAGGTCAAAGACAAAACCATGCGGTCGCAAAAGTGTTAATACAAAACTGAACTAAACTACAAGCAGGGGAGTGGTACTCTCCGCCCTTTTTTCAGGACACTCTCAGAAATTGATAAGAAATTTTCGCATTTTTTGGCACCAATACTTTCTTTCAGAAATATTTTTCGTATTTCCATAGAAATGTGTCGTGATTAAATATGATTCAGACTATTGTATACAAATAGTGGTAGTAATAAAGACGGAAATTTCTCATTTCTAAGAGTCTCCTGAAAAATAGGCGGAGAATACGACATCTGTACAAGTAAATATCTATCAATATATATATATATATATATATATATATATATATATATATATATATATATATATATATATATATAATTTTTTCTTATTGTTTTAGGATTTTTTTTTTTCATTTATATATAGCTGCCAACATCCTAATTAATATTCCGAATATAGTTAATGCCCGCCTTTTTTTTTCACACCTGTCATTTTTTTAGAGTAGTTTTTTTTTTTTTTTTTTTTTCTTATTTAATCGTAATTACATTCGGACAGAATTACTCTAAAAATAAAGTGTGGAAAAAAAGGGGCAGATACTAACAATACTGGGGAATATTAATTAGGATGGTGGCAGCTATGCATTTATCCCATGTTAGGTGCACTGGAAAGTTCTATTCTTTCAAATTAAAAAATTATCACCAGAAATTTATCTTGAAGAAATTCATATAAATTTTAAGATTGCACCTTTTTTTTTATTATTATTATATAAATATTTTTAAATAAAATTTCCGGTGTGGTGTCTATTAATTGAAAACGGTAGAATTTTCTGGTATGCCTACAGAGTTGTCAACATTTTAATTTATTCCGGAACATTTTTAGCTCCGCCTTTATTTAGTACCACTTTTCTTTTTTTTTAAGATTTGTTTTTCCCCTTACTTTAACGTGGTTATATATTGGAGAAAAATATTCTATAAATAAATTAGTGCAAAATAAAGGCGGGGCGAAAAATTCTCCGGAAAAAATTAAAATGATAGCAACTATGCACCTAATATTACGAACGTATATGACGTCACTTTTTTTAACCAGAAATAAACGATAATCTTACAACGGTTACATGTCAGTGACCTTTACTAAATTTTATAAATATTCGTAATTATTTCATCTAAAGAATGTTGATCAGATTTCTTTCTCTTGTTTTTAACCTAAAATCTAAAATAAAGAACGTTAATTCCCTCATTAGTGAAACAGTTAAAGAATAGATATTTCTCGAATAAAATTGTCTGGAAAAACAACTAAATTTATCTTATCTATTTCAAAATTAAGACAATGGTGACCTCATTTATCATTAATTGCATTTATCCTAAGGGAAGTATATCATAAATACTTTTCTCGTATAAATCATGTTCTAAAAATACTCAGACTAAAAATTGACCGGTTTATTATTAAATTGACGGTTCAGGAATTTCTTTACAATGACCTGATAAAATCCTTCTACTAGACATACTGACAGTTTAATTTATCCCGGAACATTATTAATACCCGCTCTTTTTACTTATATTACCCGACTACCATAGGTAATAGAAATATTGCATTCGGGCTGAAAATTCGATACCAAGTTTTCACCTGATTTACATGTTTAAGGTTTCCTGAGTCAAAAAAATTAGTTTTTGGCAATTAGTCAATGTGTATGTATGTGTGTGTTTGTACAGATGGGTGACAAAATCTGTACTGATAAGTATAAAGGATTTAAGTTCATATTCTTGATTTTTCAGGAGACGAAAAAGAAAGTTAAACTAACTAAAAACTAATGAGCAGAATCGATTAGGAAAAAGGGATTATGTTGGTTTATACGCTTTATACCATTCAGTGGATGTCAATCTTCATTTAATAAAGGGAAAAATTGAATTACATATTTTATACCAAAAATTAATGCTAAATTTCTAACTTGAATCTTTTTTTACCAATGGATTTTCTCGAAGACTAAATGACATGGATTTAAATCCTTTATACCAATCGATAGAGAATTTTTTTCTGAGCCTGGCTATGTACTTAACTCAAAATCGACATTTTTGGACTTAAATCCTTTATACTTATCAGTACAGAAATAATGTGAACACTTTCGCTTTTTGACGTTTTGTCAAATATCTTGAAAAGTTCTTTAGGAACCATCTTGAAACTTTGGTAGTGCAAAGAACATATTATACCCCATATTTTTCAGCAAAAGTCGTATCATGAAAAGGAAAAAGGGACCAGTAAATAATGAAACAAAAATTAAAATGTTTTGAATCACCCTGTAAAAGGTAATACTTGAAATGCGTTTTGGCTGTAGCATGTGATAATGAGGACTTTTCTCATTATCTGTATAAAATTTTATGAGGCTATCACATATATTCATGGAGATATAAAAGTTTCTTTAAAAAATTGCAAAAACAATTTCCACTTTTTTACTTATAACACGTAGGGTATTAGACCCAGTGCAAAGCGATTTTCAGGAAATATGGCATGCTACATTAGACACAGCATACAGCAATCAGGATGAAAATATGTTAAATATCTTACGAAATACGAGCACTTTTACTAAATAATTTTTACTAAGTCGTACGTATGGGTGTTGATAAAACATTGCGCACAGTTCGGCTGGTACATTTGTGAAGAGGGAAGGTTTTTGAAGTGAAAACTTCTTTAGGCGCGTTGAGCACTTTTTGGGTGAACAAAAATCATGGGACTCGCGTCATCGTCACCGAACGCTTTCCATGAGCTATTGAAGTGAAAACTTCTTTAGGCGCGTTGAGCACTTTTTGGGTGAACAAAAATCATGGAGCTCGCGTCATCGTCACCGAACGCTTTCCATGAGCTATTGAAGTGAAAACTTTTTTAGGCGCGTTGAGCACTTTTTGGGTGAACAAAAATCATGGAACTCGCGTCATCGTCACCGAACGCTTTCCATGAGCTATATGTATAACATAGATAATTATGTATATTAATAACTCCGTGCGTTATTAATATACATTATATATATATACAAAGAGTATATATCTCTCTACATATATATCCATATATGTAGCGCACGGCACGGCATGCCTCATATATATATATATATATATATGTGTGTGTGTGTGTGTGTGTGTGTATAAAATTTATACTAATACGAGTAGTATACTGGCTACTGACATCTGTCTCTTTCTAGTTCTATAATCTATGTATGTATGTACTTTTTCCACAGTATATACATAGTTCACAAAGTACAAGCACGTGTTTTTATACAGACTTATATTCTTCTTTTTGCTTTCAATATAAATTTTCAAATAAATAATAAAAAAAGAGAAAATTATTTTAGTCATATTACAATATTAACACTTCTTTACAAACCAAAAATAATTCAAAAATAATAATGTAATAGCTCGATGATACAATTCACAAGTTACTTAGTTTTCACTTCTATCGGCAGTCCCCAATGACTGCCCTGTTTTTCTTTTTGCGTTGCTGGTCTAACAATAGTTCACACTGGTCGAGGAGTCAAGGCAGATGGCCTTCCTGTACCTTTCCATTGGGCGTAATCATCGCTATTTATTTAAAAAGTTATTCACTACAGTCTTATATCTTCTTATTGTTTTAGCTATGTAATTTTAATTTTTGAAATATTTTCATAGATTTATTTAAAATTGTCGTTCATTACATTGTGTTTGAAAATACATAAAATTTCAATATGTATTTGTAAATATATTTTGAAGATTTTTCCCAGACTTTAAAGTATTTTAAATTTTATAATCTCAAATATGATTAAATTCACTGAAAATAAGGTGAAGTTTTTAGATTATTAGCTGTTTTTTAAATAATATCTTATGTGGCCTTAATATTTTTTCCAGTTTTTTACATATATGAAAAAAGAAAATAAATTTTAAAATAAGAAATAATTTAATTTTTTGCAAACCTTTTATAGATATAACAATTAAAATTGCCTTTTCTTGTGTTATATTTAAATTTGCATAAAACTCATATCAGCGGTTGTGAAACAAATTAAGTTTTTCGCTTGGCTTTAACATTTTTTCCAGGGTTGTAGATGAACAAATCGAGCTTAATTTTCATTTATATTTCCTCTTACTAGTAACAACCGCTTTTTAGAAACATTTTCTTTCATTCTTTTTCTTTCATTCACTTTTTTATTTTCATTGCTTTGATTTGTAATCTATGTGGTCTGTATTAATACGGAAAGAAATTTTTGTATGGATAAACTATATTTCCTACATTTTACTTTTTTTAATACCAATTTTTTTTCACAACCACATTAATCGTTTCACTTAATCTAGGTCATCTAAAAAAACACCTGCGAAAGTTCAATTTCGTGGGATCTAATTTTTTACGGCCTTTGGGCTTTCAGTATTACCGCCAACTAATTCAAAGTTTACGTAGGGGGTCAAGATTTCTAACCTCTTTTTACCTCTGATTTCTTTTTCCCTGTTATTTCCATCACGTTCTAGAACTGTCATTAGAAAGATGGTCTGAATTATGTGATACATGGTTGTTGAATAATGAAGAGTGATCATGACCTTGTTACTGGTAGCACATTTCCTTTCAATGTTTTTCCTGATGAAGGGTTTATAACACCCGTTTCGGCAGCAACAAGGTTAGAAATTATATGTCTAATGAATGAACTTTGGTGGTCTGCGCCTGCGCAGTCTCTTGAAAGCTAGTAAACAAATAATGTTCCGAAACAAATTGTTCGAGTGAAAAAAAAATAAAATGAGTCAAAGACCTTTAAGATTCACTGAAAAGAATGAATAATGTTTTTTGATATAAAATGGACACTGACACTGACACTGACACAGTTTCTGTAAAATGTCCCTTAAGTGAAAACTTTGTTAGGGAAATATATGTTTAAACCATAGATATAGTAATATATATAGATCTGTCATCCCCATGTTATCGAGCAAAAAAATTTGATGCCGAAAAAAAGTTCTAAAATCAACCATTAGAGAGTATTGAAAAAAAGAATAAAAAGAAAAATGAATTTGAAACTGTATCTGGAGTTTTTCATTCACCTTTAGTAAATAAATTATTCATAAATTTTATTTACTAAATTATCCGTGTGTATTCCTGTGTGTGATTTACTCAGGGAAGGCAGCCATCAGAGTGACTTTTCCCGGAAAAAAGGCCTCACATTTTCCCTCTCGCTAATCAATCTATGTCTTGTTCCTATATCCTATATCCTATATCTATGGTTTAAACGGAAGAACTTTTGTGATGGGATTCATTTTTTTTCTTTTCTATCTTTCTTTTTACGCTAATCAACAAATCAATCGCACAAAACTGTTAGCATGAATTAACTTAATTTATACGTGATGTATGGTTAACACATTGAACGCCATTTAGCCATTCTAGGCATTTTGTCATATATCTCTAAAAGTACTGAAGAAATCATCTTGAAACTTTAGGAGTGTGTAGAACATGTTATACTTCAAACATTTCAGTCAAAGTTTTACCCCAAAAGTAAAAGCAGTACCAATAAAAAATTAACACGATGAGCGCCATGTCAGCCAACGGTGGCTGACAGTCTCAAATATGATATAAAGCCGCGTCAACCATCGGTGGTTGACAGTATAAAATAGGATATAAAACTAAAAATATTACATTGTTTTAAGTAATTATTGAAAGTTTATTAAAAATGTGCTTAATTTTTATTTATTACAGGAGGAATCATTATGGAATTTTAATGGATTTTAAGAATTCGCGTGGCGCTCAACGTGTTAAGGAGAAATAAAGTGTTATTTTATATGTAGCACTATTTTCAACGCTTCTTTGTAATGCAGTTGGTATTTTAATGTGATCATTTTGTTTCTTGAATAACTTTGATGGTGAACTTGAATAACTTCTGACAGGTTGGTTGGAAGGGTTTTATGTCGCACTAGTGCTGCGCAATTCATTTTCTGACAGATTTTCTACAAGTCATAATCTTAGCATACTCGTCTACGCTCAAGTTTTCATCCAATTTCATTTTCTTAGAAATACTTTGCAGAATTTTCTTTTCTTCATTGAAATTTTCATCTTCTGTTACCTGATCAATTATTTCAGCAGTAGATTCTGTTGCTGGTTGCTTTCTAAAACTGGCATGATGGAAGCAATTCTTGATGTTTTTTCTTTTCACGTCATTCCATGCTGCTTTGCAGAGATGCAAAGCCGTAGTGATATCCACTTCGTAATCTTCACCTTCGCCAAATGCAGGGAAAATTCTGCTCACTACTAATTTCCTATAATTTAGGCTGACCAGATCAAAATAGAGAAAGAAGCATTTAAAATTGCTACAATTATCAAATTATGGATGTATTTTTTCATTCCTAATAAACAAGGACTAAAAATAAAGTGTTATTGATTAATAATTTAGTTTCTACAATTTTTTAAAACTTAGAAAAATGCCTTCAAAGAAAAGGGTGTCCCCATTTGTCCCCAGAAAATGGGAACGTTTAGTCAGTATACTATAATTACGTTTGAGGTTCATAATGAACCATGATCTAGATACTAAAAAGCAGATATAACATAAGGTGGAATATATTCCACTGATTGACTCCAAACCTTTTATTTCGGGATATGCCGTACAGGTAGCAATCAGGAGGACAATTTTCCTGTGCTTAATTACCATTTGTTTATTCCAAGCAATGTAACTGGACGTTGTATTGGGACTAGACGATACACTGTAAAAAAAAAAAAAAAAAAAAAAAAAAAAAGTCCCGTTTGCTACCAGACATTTTCTGTAATTTAAAAAAATACGTTCTAACAACGTAATTTTTTCGTAAGTCACGCGTTTTTTCTTTAATTACAGAACATTTCTAGCAACAAACAGGATTCATTTTTTACAGTGTACTGAACCATCGTTAAACCGGAAGTAAAATAACATACAGTACATACTGAAATAGTTGGGGATTTTATCACTGCTCATTTTAATGGAGTAGTCTTTATAATGTTTGGTTGTTATAACGATCGTCGATTGTATTTTGATTTAATGAACGAGGTCTTTTTCTCTAGAAACATGTTAAATGCAGCGAATTTGATAATCTAATAAACAAATAATGTACTGACAGAATTTGTGAAATGAAAATAATATAAAGAGACCCAATGGAAATTAAAATATAGAGAATTATAATACTTCGTTATAAAATTAATTTTCAGTTGCCACTGATGTTGTGAAAAGGAATTTTTTGAGAAAAGCTTTTTAAAAATTCATTTCTTAGAAAAATAAAATAAAATAAATCACCTTCTGGGCCAAACTGATGATAATTCTATCACGTTTATTAATACTTTTAATTTTATCAATAAGAAATACCCAAAGGTACAATGTTCAAAATATTTTAAGAATATTACTAAGCATTACAAAAATAAGTGAAGACTGTTTTTTATATATATATAAAAAAAATATCTGTGTTATTTTCATTATTAATTGTTTTTAATTGATTATTATAAATTCAATCGATTAAACTAAAAGAAAGTATCAAAATTTTAACTTTCCAATATGTATGACATTATTTTGACATCGGTTCCAGTTAAAAAATGGAATATATTAGTCTTGAAAAAAGCATAAAGATTCCAATTTAATCGAAATTAGTTCACAAAGAAATCTTTTGAAAATACATGCTTACAATACTTTTAAATTATTGTCACATTCATTTTAATGTTCAATAAGTTAATAACCCCAAACAATAGAACGAAAATTTCTTGTCAAAATTGTACATGCTCAACAGCTAGAAATGGCTAGAAGAGCAATGAACTATTTAAAACTAACAGAAGATTGGCAACTGGAACTTTCTCTTGTCAGATCATTTGCGATCCTTTTCATTCTTATTCAACTGTTGCCATTCGCTTCTTCTTAAATTGATGAATGGCTTTAGTTTTCAACAAATGGTCTCATCTGCATGTAGGTTTAATTCTACCTGACACGCCTTGTTAACTTTCTTAGTGATTATAAACTTCGATGATCGAGACGCGGTGTAACAATAACGAACAGGAAGAAAAAAAAACTTGTTCCAAGTGATGCAGAATTATTTCTTTGAATTTACCTATTACCGTAGATGGCACATGCATGTACATTTAAAATTTAGATGAAGTGAAAATTGCGTTTAAGTTCAAGAAATGACATAAATGGCTCCATGAATAGATATTTTCCGTGATAAAATAATATTTTTATATACATGCACGAGTAAAATGCGTTTATTTATAGCTAAGATTGTCCTTAAAAGCAAAAATGCGGCAATTTGAAAATAACACCATATATAAAATATTATTTCACAATGATTTAAAGGGCGGTTATCAGTTTGTAATGTATACTATTTTCAGAACACATCGAAATAAAATTAAAGATTGAATTATATATAATATCAACACAAAGTTTAATCTATTGCTATAAACTGTTTAGCTATATTTGGACACTTAATTGTGAAAATAAAACAGAGAAAAAATGGTATGTGAAATAAATTTTTATGGGAAAAGAAAACTAGAAACAATAATATAGTTTTCTCAATTGCTGTAAACAATTGTATTAAACTGAATAGATATTTTTGGAATAGAAAACATGCGTAAAATAATAATAATAAAAATAAATTATTTTCATTTAATAATGAAAGTATAAATAATGATAATGATAATGATTATTTTCATTGTTTAAACGATCCAATTAAATTTAAAAACTTATTTCTGAAACGAATATATACGTGAAATCAAAATATGTAATGATAATAATAATAATAATAATAATAACACACACATATAAAGTAATCGTTGTCATTAAAGAAAAAAAAAGGAAATTATAAATAATGATAGCAAGGAATTATTTTCATTGTTTAAAAAATGTTTAATATTTATTGGAAAAAGAATGTATATCTGAATCCCCTACCAAAAAAAAAAGTAGTTGTTGCCTTATAAAAATGAAATAATTAATAATAACTTAGAAATTTTTTATGGTTTTAAACAAGTAAATTATATTTGGAAGCTTATTTCTGGAAAGAGTACCCTATATACGAATGTAAAATTACCCCCCCCCCCCCCCAAAAAAAAAAAAAAAAAAAAATTGTCATCCAACAATGGAAATATGAATAATAATAGCACTTTTTTTTTTTTTTTTTTAACAATTTGGTTATGTTGAACCAGTTATTTATAAAATGAAAAAATGAATGAAAAAAATAACTTTTGACGTATAAAGTTGAAAATACAAATAATGACACAGATAATTATCATTGCTGTAAACAATTGAGTTCGAAAACTTATTTGTATACCTATGAAATTTACTATAAACTAATTGTTGCCAATATACAAAAGCAAAAATATAAATAATAACCCAGTTTTCTAAAATAACTTTTAACTTATTTTTAACTTATTCGTGATAAGAGAATTTATATGAAATCCAAATGAAAGTTACTGTCGTTTTTAAACATGAATATAAATCCCAGTTATACATTCACAACATTTCTCCTTTACTATAAATAGCCTATAGTTACGTTTTAATATCAGCTTATGAAAAGAAAACATACATGGAGCTTAAAGTGAACAATAGAAAATAATATTTTCTTAACGCAGTTTTACTTAAGTAAGTAAAATAGATTTCGTGACAAAACGATTACATTCTGGAATTAACTGCGACAGCGTTAAAAAAATATATATATCATTAGTTTTGCTTTAATCTGTAACCCGAAAGCAAGTTTTGTTAATCTCTGTATAACGTAGCATCAAAATTGCATAAAATCATTTCGATAAAAATGTAACAATAAATATTTATTTATTTATTTTTCTATTGTTAGACTACTTCGTATTTTCTTATGGGCTTACTTACGTATGCGTAGAACTTCAACAAATGGTTTCATACATCATTGTTTTCATACTTCATATTTCGAACAATGTTGAGATTTTCTTAAATAAATTAAGTAGAATATATTTGTATCATTTAGCTTTAAACGTATTTTTTTTTCCTTTATATATTTATTATTGTTGTGCAAATTGATGACTTTAAGGAAAATTCAGAGGATAATGAACAAAATTTTATTGTATAACAAAATTCTATAAATACATAAATTATTTATAGAATAAGTTGCTATTGTTTTTGTATAATATATTCATTTTATAAATAAATATGTTCTATAAATATACACTATCTACCAATAAGTATTGGGCACTTTCGAATTTAGACGTTTTATCAAATATCTATAGAAAAGTTCTTTAGAAATCATCTTGAAACTTTAATAGTGTAAAGAACATCTTATACCTCATATATTTCAGCAAAAGTTGTGTCCTCAAAAAGAGAAAGGAACAACTTCAGTATAACCTCACAACGATATTTGGCGATTTTTTTTTTTTTTTTTTTTTTTTTTTTTGGCGATTATGGCTAAATCATAAATCTAAAAATCATAAATCATAAATGATAAATGATAAATGATAAAATCATAATCTAAATCATAAATCATAGACCATAAAATCATAAATCCAAAATAAACAACATATAGGCTGCCATATTATATCGCAAACAGTCCAGAACGACATCGTTATCGTTCAAAACGGCGCCAAAGAAAAAACGCCAAATTCAGCTGTGGGGTTATACTGAAGTTATACCATGAGAGAAGGGAACCAGTACAAAATTAAACAAAAGTCAAAATGATTTTGGATTACCCTGTAAAAAGTAATTCTTGAAATGTGTTTTGGCTGTAGTATGTGATTAAGAGGACTTTTTCTATTATCAGTATGAATTTTTAAGATGCTACCACATATATTCATGGAGATATAACAGTTTATTTAAAAAAGTGTAAAAAACAATTCCCCTTTATAACACGTAGGGTATTAGACCCAGTGCAAAGTCATTTTTAGAAAGTTTGGCATACTTCTTTGACACAGCATACTGCAATCAGAATGCAAAAATGTTAAATATCTTACAAAATATGATCATTTTTACTAAACAATTTTTAACTACGCATGCGCTATCTTTTAAAAAATTTCATTTGTATAATTTAATAGTTAAATGTATTGAGCAACTTATATGAAAACTCCAAACAAATATCGTGTAAATTCAAAAAGTTGTGAGAGATAGAATGAACAGAATTTAAGTTATCTCAAAATAAAAGCTAAACTATAAGGGGTTTCACTCACATTTTTATCTAGATTCAATGAATGCCCAAAGGTAATACAGTGTTCGCTGATTGTAAATAAATATTGATAAATAATATTATAGTTTTAAAAATTAAAGAACACGCTTTTATAGAAATGTGAACTAAAAAGCACAAAATATCTATCTTAGTATTAAAATGTAGGGTAAGAGAAAATCGTGTGAGTGATACACCATAATATTTACATGCATTTAAATCTTTAATTAAAGTAATGTAGAATTAAACAAAAACCATTTTTAAAGAATCTCCCCTGACTGGGATTGAACGCTAGACCTTTAGGTTCGTAGCGCAGCGACGTACCTCATAGCCACGGCGTTCACGTACGGAAAGTCTTTTTTTTACAATATAGATTTTTTGTTTGCTCCCAGAGCGGTTACAAACATACATACAAACATACAAACAAACATACATACATACAGATGAAGCTAATAAAAGCGTGTTAAAAACCCTATCTTTTTTTTTTTTAAGTAGAACTGAAATTCTGTTTATTCTATCGCTCATAAGTTTTTGAATTTACATGATACTTGTTTGAGGTTTTCATATAAGTTGCTCAATACTTTTGAATATTAAATTATGCAAATGAAATTTTTATAAAGCTAGCGCATGCGTAGTTAAAAATTATTTAGTAAAAATGCTCCTATTTCGCAAGATTTTTAACATTTTTGCATTCTCATTGTAGTATGCAGTGTCTATTGTAATATGCCAAATTTCCTAAAAATGACTTTGCACTGGGTCTAATATCATAGGTGTTATAATTAAAAAAGCTGACTTTTCTTTCCTTCTTTTTTTCTTTTCATTAAAAAAAAAAAAATTATATCTCTATATATATGTGATAGCCTCATAAAAATTTTCACACAGATAATGAGAAAAATCCTCTTAATATCACATGCTACAGCCAAAACGCATTTAAAGCATTACATTTTACAGGGTGATTCCAAAACATTCTGTTTCTCGTTTAATTTTTTACTGGTCCCCTTTTCCGTTTCAGGACACAACTTCTGCTGAGATATATTAGTTATAATATGTTCTTTACACTACCAAAGTTTTAAGCTGATTCCAAAAGAACATTTCTGGATATTTGACAAAATGTCTAAATTCGAAAGTGTCCAAATACTTGTTAGTATAGATAGTGCACATATACATTTTAGGACAGGCACAGCTAGAGCATAATATACTACATATATTTTTTAGAATTTCACTTAAAAAAAAAAAAATAATAAATCGAAGACTATATTTTAGCCAGGGCCTGATAAACATACGGGTCAACTGGGCCCCAGGCCCAGGTGCTCCCGAGTTTTTGGGACCTCCTAATTTTTTACTGTGCTTTTAATTTTGTTTTTAAAGTAATAAAAATATTTTCTATTAGGTAATATTTCAATACTTAAAACAACGTGATGGTGTATTATGGCCATAATGGTAGGGCGTGTAGAAAGTCCCCCCAAAAAATGACATTTTCACGAAAAAATTAGTTTTAAATAAACATGTTACATTTAAAAAAAAAAAAAAAAAAAATGTAATTAGTCCTTTTACCCCTGAAAGTCGAATTCTGTATCCTCGAAGGGAGGGCCTGCATGAATTCCAGGGCCTCACTACGGCTTGACCAGGCCCTGATTTCAGCATGTTAAAATTTCTCTTATTTAATTTTAAAATGGAATTGAGATGTGAAAGACAAATTTTCAATATTTCTACACATTATCAGGATAAGGCAATCAGCCATGTCTTTAAATCGATAGCTAGACATTTTTCAGAAGAAAATGAGAAATAAAACCCCATTTGAAACCTAACCTTGATATAATGCCTCTCACGTTTTTACTTGCATGCATTATTATGTATTTGTAGTTTTAAAACACGCTGTTTGTAAGCCATATTTGAAAGAAAAGACTGGATGGGATTATAAAAAATTATGGTGGAGGTGAGGCTTGGAATAATATTACGCTTTGAATTTTAAGAAAACCTGTTTTATCATGGAAATTTGGGTGTAAGATCATAGTTTTGCAGCAGAACTGTCAGACTGAATGTATTAAAAATATAATTGTTGTTTATATACTTAAAAGAACAAGTATGTTGTGGCCATTACAAAACCTTTTTCGATATGAGCACCACCTATCGGTTCACATGCACACAAATTTAAACAATTTAGTTTCTCCCTAAGATTTTACATATGCAGTTTGATGACCTTAGAACCAATAGATGCTGAGATATCGTCATCTGTAAAATTACATAAAGTAAATGATAACAGCGCCACCTACCAACTGGTATTAAATCTGCATAATTTTTCATACTATTCATCTTATGTATGAAGTTTGGTGCATTTATTATTATAGAAGATACTCCCTGTAAATGAGGAAAATTGCAACATAGCAGCGTCACCTGTTGGGCGATATATAGATCATGTATACAGTTTCGTAGAATTCCGTGCATCAGTTCGTGCAATACAACGGCCGCAAAATTATAGTAACACACACGCACATAGATAGTTTTTAAATATGGTCAAATTGTATTCAGAACGTCTCAAACACTTATAAATCCATCCAAAACCGACGGTTGGTTTTAATCACAAATCTAAAACTTTTTGTGTATTTAGGAGAAATTAAAATTTACTAGCAAACCCATTTGAAATTTTCGCTTTTTAACACGCTTTTATTAGCTTCACCTGTATATATGTTTGTACGTATATTTGTAACCGCTCTGGGAGCAAACAAAAAATCTATATTGTAAAAGAAGACTTTACCTACGTGAACGCTGTGGCAGTGAGGTAAAGATACGGGCTACGAACCTAAAGGTCTAACGTTCGAGTGCAGTCAGGGGAGATTTTTTAAAAATGGTTTTTGTTTAGTTCTAAATTATTTATTTATTAAATATTTAAAAGTATGTAAATATTATGGTGTGTCACTCACACAATTTTCTCTTATCCAGCATTTTAATACTATAAAGATAGAAATTTTCAACTTTTTAGCTCACATTTCAATAAAAGCATGTTCTTTAATTTTTTAAAAGTATAATTTTATTATTTCTGTTCTTTTTTACCTTTTTCAAAGTTTCAAACTTATGTATCTTAAACCGATTTCCCCTCCCAATTTAAACTTTAATTCATCAGAAGCTTTTTTTTTTTTTTTTAAGAACCAAATTAATATTCTAAGATGAAACGTTAATAATACTTAAACTAAAATCATTCAAAGTAAGGTTTCAAAATAAAATTTATGTTTGTCGACTCAGTTTTCATACTTCCTCAGGCAGTACAGCTGTAGTATTACAGGATCCCCATGGCGACTTTTAAATTTTTGTCGCCATATTAACGATTCGTTTTTATTTATTTATTTATTTTGGCATATATGTATATACATATGTATATATATATATATATATATATATTTTTTTTTTTTTTTTTTTTTTGGGGGGGGGGGGGGGGGATCCGGACAGGGACAAAACATCGCCGGACAAAAAAATAATATAATTTATTTGAAAATTTTTATTTCTGTCACGTGTGATCTCTGGTGAAGGCCTTATAAATTAATATTAATTAATTAAAATAAATAAATAAATAGATACATTATAGAATGGAATTTTATTTTATTAAAAACATTTTAAGTTACCTTACTAAAAAATCCTTAAAAGTTGGTTGATATATTTCGGCTTTCATCCGAAGCCATCTTCAGAACCCGATGACATAAACAAAGATCGTCGGTGGCTCATTCTTCTTTTATAATTTCGCTGCCCGTCATTCCTTCAGTTCTCTTCATTTTTTCCAGGGTCGGTTTCCATTCAGGTGGAATTATGCTGTGCTCGATGGAAAACGACCCTGGAAAAAATGAAGAGAACTGGAGGAATGACGGGCAGCGAAATTATAAAAGAAGAATGAGCCACCGACGATCTTTGTTTATGTCATCGGGTTCTGAAGATGGCTTCGGATGAAAGCCGAAATATATCAACCAACTTTTAAGGATTTTTTAGTAAGGTAACTTAAAATGTTTTTAATAAAATTTATAATCCTTTTGTAAACTTAAATTGTAATGGAATTTTATTATTTTATCTATATTTAATTTTAAGTTATTTTATCATTTGCTTTTCACCATTCAAAATACATTTTAAAAATATTGTACATTACTGCTGACATCAAAGCTGAACACTGTTCACAAAGCTTAATTAAAATTTTTAAAATAGATAAGCGCGATTGAATTCTTTATGACTAATCTTAAAAAAAAAAAGTTAATAAATATAGTCTTTAAACTCTTTTAAGCAAAATTTATAACAATTTTTGTGTTGGGTTTGTGTGTATGCCAGTGCTCTGACTAAGGTATGTATTGGAAGGAAATTTTATACAACATTATTAATAATTATCAACTCTTTTTTTGCTTTCCATTCATTTATGTAGGCGATATTTTGTCCACGCGAGATTTTGTCCCCAACCCATATTTTTTTTTTTTTTTAAACCTATTTTGATGATACTTTTTATTATTGCTTTTCTGATGAATTTAAAGCAATGCTTCATATTCTGTTTATATGTTTAAAGCATTGCTAGGTTTAAAATGGCTCTTGCAAAAAGTGTAAAGAAGCACTTTAAAAAAACATTTTTCTATAAAATGATCTAATCAAACAAATGACGAATGAACTGATCCCCACGTGCTTAAATATTCCTCATGCATAAATATTATTTTTTATCCTCGCGTATTTTACTTTTAGAGAAATTAGAAATACTAAACAATAAACAGTTATTTTTTGACCAAAATTTAACTCGAAATACTGAATAATAAGAAAAATATTCGAATTTCAGAATTATTATTATTATTATTATTTTTAGCGATAGCTAACATTTGGTACAATCCACAGTGTTATTATTATCCACAGTGTCTCTCTTTTTTTATTTATTTAGTTTACACTATGAATCTAAGAAATTTGTTCGCCCATGACATCACTATCACATCCCAGGTAACACATAACGTTGTTATAGCGTTGCAAATAAGTCTGAACAGTGAAAAATTGGTTACGTTGTTTTATGTCCGTTGAAAAATAGTTTTTATTTCGCAATATTCTCACTGAACAATTTCGAATATTTACACAGTAATAAAGAAAACCTATAACAAACGTTATTTTATGGTTGTACTTTTTCTGTTATTTTTTCGACGTTTTAAAATAGGTATTTTGTTAGTTTTTGTTTTCCTTTTTGATTCTAATAAAAAATATGTTTTTTCAACGAATTAATAGGTGCTTTTTATAAGTCATTATTTCTGTCAAATGACGTTGAATTTCTTCAACTTGATATCGATACACGATTGTGAATTGGCGGGATGTGCGTGTTATAATATAATTTTCTTTGGAGTTTTAGAAGATATGGTGTGCTGCGAAAGAACTTCTAACATGATAAGAAGGGACGCTTTCGGCAAATTATATTAACAAGTATAGTAGAATGTTCTTTGGCTTTCGGAAACTGTAGCTAACGAAGGTGTTCTAATGTACGCTTTCTCCCTCCCGTTCTACATGCGAAATCGCCAAGTATATTGTGGCAAACCTTAAAAGCGTCTTACGATACGACGCGTGCCATTTTGAAAGTGAATGTGATGTGAAAGAAGATGAATATCGCTTTCCTGTTAAAATGATACGAAAGTTTTCTGACATTTTACGTAATTTCCAAACAACTTGCTAACTGGTAAATTCCCTTAAAATCTCAAAGTTATAATATTCTTTGGTTTTGGGTGTGTTTACCTGCTAGCATAATATTAAAAATTACAGAGTTCTCGTCTAATTGTGGATGCTGTATTTATTTAAACAAGATTTTTCAAGTAATGAAGTGAGTGTTTCTTTTTCCCTTCTTTAATTTTATGTTTGATTTCTTGTCTTAAATTTTCAGGGGTCGATCTAACTTTAAATATTTAATACTCTTTTTTAAAACTGTACTTTTGTAAAATTTTACTTTTTTCATATTTACTGAAAAAATAATCTATATATAATGTTATTTAACATGCACTAAAGTTTTATACAGCTTCTCAGAATAAAGGTTTTATATACAGAATTTGCAGCAATTTTAATTAACTGATGTTGAGATGTCATGTAAAAATCTCTGAAAGTGAGTAATGAGAGCATCACCTGTCTGCTGATACACACTCTTAACTAATTCAGCATTCGTTTTTATATTGGTTGTCTCACATATTATATTTTGTGCAGTTGTATGTACTATGAAATTTAGCTTTCCTCGAAAAAAGGAAGTTGAAAATTTTTACGAATCTAATATTTTCGTATATTGAGTATTAAAAAAGTAATAAAATTAGTAATAAAAAAAATCTAAAAATTAAGTAAAAAAGAATGTTCCATTTTTTTTTAATTAATTTTTTCTTTTTAAAATTGTTAGCAATATTTTAGAAACAAAAATTCAATGGATATATGGAGATAGCTATTTTTCTTGGATTTCAACGTTTATAAGACATAAGAAAAGCCGTTTAAAACTGATATAAAAAGCACGACAGTATTGCGATTCTGAACAACCATTTTACAACTTTTTTTTTTAGGTTATAAAAAAAACGACAGTATTGCGTTTTCGTACAACCCTTTTACAACGGTTTTTTTTACGTTGTAAAATGTATTAAAACAACCGTTGAAAGATGAGGAAATCAACGAGACATATTTTCAGATTATTAACGTTACTGAAAAACTATAATTCAACGGAATGCATTGCCGTTTGTTCAACGTTGAAAATACCATACTGTGCTACCTGGGATCGTTTCGACAAAATTTAATCGTAACTGATCCACGTTAGCGAAATATTTATATAGAACATAATAATAGTTCTCGATGACTTACCGTATCAGAGCTATTCCTTAATCTATCAAAAAAACAATCTCATTCAAAACGAACTGGATTCAATCATGCTTTCGCGTCATATCGAAACAATCTCCCCCCCCCCCCCCACCCCCGAAAAAAAAAAAAAAAAATCTTGATATATCAGTATCAATGCTAAATTAAAATACCAACCTTTTTCTTGATAACATGTTTTTCATGCTTATGTATGTTAGATAAACTACGATGGCATAAAAAGATTAGAACAACAACGATGACACAAAAATTTTCATTCATTTCGAATAATGAGTGACATCAAATTTAAACGTTAAAGAAAACGTAAAGTAGAAATAGTAACAATAAAAGATAAATACATTCTGCATCATAAATATTCAACTCTTTAAGTAGATGATATAATTTTCATAAAAAAGAAGAAAAAAAGTTTTTGTAATTAGAATTTATCGTGATTGTATATATATTGTTGCTTTCGTATTTGAAGAGCATATTATAATAATAGCAAGCCTAGGCTAATCTCAATATCACATTCCGTACAAATTACAGAAAATTAGATCAATGTATTTGATCGTTTTCCTGATTTGTATAAATATTTATTCCTCTCTATTTTTGGATCAACGGCACTTCTTTTAATTCGTTTATATATATACAGTCGAACCTCGTTAACATGAAATTCAAGGGGGAAAGAAAAATTGTTCATCTTATCAGCAATTCACGCTATCAGTAACGAAACCACGGAGTATTATTAAATAATACTCCGTGAACGAAACTTCATATAACAAAACTAATCTTCATTTTAACGGGGATTGTGGAAGCAGTTCATGTTAAAACTAATTCACATTAAGCGTGTTCATGTTAACGAGGTTCGACTGTGCAGTCGGTAACAAAAGTGTCCGAACACTAGCAAAAATTCCTATGTAAAAAAAAGTAGAGTTAATACTGTTTTGTTAAATAAATCCTTGTCGAATCATGTTCTTACACTGACTAAGAACATGATTCGCCAAGGATTTATTTAACAAAACAGTATTAACTCTACTTTTTTTATATAGGAATTTTTGTCAAGGCCATGGTACTTTTCATGGTTTTCTTACACTTTGTTGATATTTAGTGGCAACAGTGGTTCTTTGTTTTGGTGTGTGTTCGAAAGCCGAAAATTGTTCGATGCTACAGAATTTGAATTCTGTGATGTTTTTTTTTTCTTTTGAATAAACCTTTTTTTATGATTTTGCATTCACAGTCATTGATATGCGGATAGCATAATAGATATTCTCTTTTGAAAAATGAATAATGTAAAATTTTTGGTACCCTCGACGGGACTGTAAATGCACAGTTAATTGTGAATATGTGTCGAATCATGTTCTTAGTCACTAAGAGCATGATTCGACAAGGATTTATTTAACAAAACAGTATTAACTCTACTTTTTTTACATAGGAATTTTTGCTAGTGTTCGGACACTTTTGTTACCGACTGTATATACATTAGAAAAAAAAAGTTTCTTGCATTTTGAAGATTATAGCATTGTATCTGAGACGGACGTCCACTGATAACGTCTTCTTTTATATTTAGCAAAATGAAATTATATTCAGTACGTTAATTCGCTGGACTTGAATGAGAAAAGCTTATTTTTGTTATTGAAAAAACTGCACTCCCATACCGCCAACAAAGACTAGTTCTTGTTTATGATAAGTTTGGATAATCGATTTATCTTTAGCATGTTCGGTCCCTACTTCCATAAATTTTAAACATATTTAAAAGTAGCTTTTTCAGTATACAATATGATATTACGTGTGAATTAAATATAACTTCTTTAATGACTTATAATGATTTATATCGTACAATATGATGTTACATGTGAATTAAACATAACTTCTGTAATGACTCATAATGACGTATATCGTTTTACTTACCGAACATAACTATGTAAGGAAAGTATTGTAATCATGACAAATTTCGACTTTGAGATTGTGGTGTAGCTATATGTTTTGACTCCCCCTAAGTTCATTTTTGCTAGTTTCACGGCGATGCGTGTATGTGTATGTGTATGAGTGAACACTATAGCGTCTAAACACTTCATTCGAATGAGCTGAAAGATGGTACATATGTTATAAGTTACTGAAGCACGAATCCTATTGATTTTGGAGAATCTAGCACTTACAGTTTTTTTACAGGGACATTAAGAAAAATTCGTTATTATTATATGGCCTACGGTCTCAAATAATTTAAAGTGCGACAGTGTCTAAACGTCTCAATCAAATGAACTGAAAATTTATATACATGTTATAGGTCCCCGTCGCACGAACTGTATAGATTTTGGTAAATTACTTACAGTTTTTTTATTGGGACACAAAAAAATTCTTTATCTTTCTGGTCTATGGGCTCAAATTATTTAAAGTGCGATAGTGTGTAAACACCTTGTTCAAATAACTTAAAATTTATATACATGTTATGAATTACCGTAATAATAATGAATTACCGTAATAATAATTATGAATTACAGTAATTCATAATGATTACTAAAAAATAATTCTCTTTATGCACATTTATACAAAATTTTGTCCTATATCACAGTGTTAAAAATTTAGAAAAAGCGGGATGGCAACACAACCTTTAAGACATTTTTTACCAAAAGTTGATAGGCACTAATTTATGTCAAGGTGCAACTACAAACAAATTTGTATGAAATTATGTGTAGTAGTTCCTGAGATACAGTTCCTACAAAATTTTGTCACACACACACACACACAGACAGACTGACAGACAGACATTTTCTTCTATTAAATATAGAAGACCAACCCGCCAGTTCCCTCTCTTCGATGTCTTTTTCTAGTCAATTTTGTCCTTTTATTACTTCCGGTGTGAGCCCCCTTTTTAGGTTGATTTCTTTAGAAATCGACCTATTGCAATCACTTCGTTTATCTATATATATATCTATCTATCTATCTATCTATCTATCTATCTATAATGAAAATTTTGTCACCACGATAACTCCCGAAATAATACTCGAAATCGAACCAAATTTGGACAGTGAACTAATCTTATAAATATCTTGGATGAGTTCGTTAACCAAGTTGCTCCGACTTTTTGTTTTCAAGTGGCAGCCACTTGAAAATTTCAAACCGACATTGTAAAAAGCATATTTAAAGCAAGATTTGCTTGAATTTTGATGTAAATACAGGCCACATAAGGATCTCGATGAAGTTTATTAATGAAGTTTATCCGCCATTTTTAATAAAGTGGCAGATATTTAAGTTAAGCGGGACCACTTGAAATCAGGCTACCACTTGAAAATTTAAAATCACTATAACTTCCGAAATAATACTCCAAATCGAACCAAATTTGGATAGTGTCTTATTTTATAATATCTTAGATGAGTTTATTAACCAAGTTGCTCCGACATTTTGTTTTCAAGTGGAGACCACTTGAAATTTTCTAATTCAAATTGTAAAAAGCGTATTGCGAATTTGTTTGAAATTTGATGTAAATATAGACCACATAAGGGTCTCAATGAAGTTTATTAATGAAATTTATCCGTCATTTTTAATAAAGTGGTAGATACCTTAAGTTAAGCGGGGCCACTTGAAATCAGGCTACCACTTGAAAATTTAAAATCACGATAACTTCCGAAATAATACTCCAAATCGAACCAAATTTGGACAGCGTCTTAACTTGTATTATGAATATCTTAGATGAGTTTCTTAACCAAGTTGCTCCACCATTTTGTTTTCAAGTGGAGACCACTTGAAATTTTCTAATTCAAATTGTAAAAAGCGTATTGCGAATTTGTTTGAATTTTGATGCATACATAGACTACATAAGGGTCTAAATGAACTTTATTAATAAATTTATCTTCCATTTTTAATAAAGTGGCGTATATCTTAAGTTATGTGGGGCCACTTGAAATCAGGCTACCACTTGAAAATTTTAAATCACGATAACTTCCGAAATAATACTCCAAATCGAACCAAATTTGGACAGCGTCTTAACTTGTGTTATGAATATCTTAGATGAGTTTCTTAACCAAGTTGCTCCACCATTTTGTTTTCAAGTGGAGACCACTTGGAATTTACAAATTCAAATTGTAAAAAACTTATTCCGAATTTGTTTGAAATTTGATGCATACATAGTTTATACAAGTGTTTCAAAGAACTTTATTAATGAACTATATCCCCCATTTTTAATAAAGTGGCGGATATCTTAAGTTAAGCGGGACCACTTGAAATCAGGCTACCACTTGAAAATTTAAAACCATAATAACTTCCGAAATAATACTCCAAATGGAACCAAATTTGAAAAGTGTCTTAACTTATCTTATAAATATCTTGGATGAGTTCGTTAACCAAGTTGCTCCGACTCTTTGTTTTCAAGTGGCAGCCACTTGAATATTTCTAACCCACATTGTAAAAAGCTTATTTAAAGCAAGATTTGCTTGAATTTTATGTAAATGTAGACTACATAAGAGTCTAAATGAACTTTATTAATGAAATTTATCTGCCATTTTTAATAAATTGGCAGATATCTTAAGTGGGGCCACTTGAAATCAGGCTACCACTTGAAAATTTTAAATCACGATAACTTCCGAAATAATACTCGAAATCGAACCTAATTTGGACAGCGCCTTAACTTGTGTTATGGATATCTTGGATGAGTTTCTTAACCAAGTTGCTCCACCATTTTGTTTTCAAGTGGAGTCCACTTGAAAATTTCAAATTCAAATTGTAAAAAGCGTATTCCGAATTTGTTTGTATTTTGATGTATACATAGATTATATAAGTGTCTCAATAAAGTTTATTAATGAACTATGGATTTTCTCGCCAAAAGTCGCCAAAAATGTCGCCAAGTGGAAAAGTCGCCAAATTTGTCGCCAAATCCATTACCTGCCATATTGGAGCTTTTTAATGCGTTTTTAAGGGGAAATTACGCTATTTTAACGTTAAAACGAACTGGAAATGCAGAAAAGTAATGTTTAATCAACTTACTAAGCCTCTTTGAAAGAATTTCTACAAAAAAGAAAAAAAAAAAATTCAAATTTGCAACAATATCTTAGATTAATTAGTTCACTGAGCAACTTTCTCTGCCATTTTGATCCAAGTGGCAGCTACTCAATTTTTCAACACGATGACTTTTGATATTCTGAATTAATTCCAACTATATTTGTACAGTAGTCTTATCTCACAAATGCATTTGATACATTTGTCAACTTGGCCCACCATCCTGTTTCCAAGCCACTTGAAAATTCTAAAGTCACATAAAAAAGTTATTTATGATATTTATGAACCGATTTGCTTAAAACCCCATATGCAGATAGCCTACATCAATATTTCTACTAATTCGTTAATAATTTGTAGCCGTGCTTGATACGGAAAAAGAAATCAACCTACCCTTCCGAATAAGCCGGAAGGACTTGTTTTTTTTTTAACACACACTTGACATTATGAGTTTTTTTGGTTTTCGTCCCATGCTATTTCTATGGGGTTTTTAGCTTTTTTCCCCCTCTTTTTCTACATTCTAAAGTGTGGTGGGAAAAACTACATCTATACACGAATTGTATAGATTTCAGTAAATTTAGTCTTAGAATTTTTTACAGGGACACAAGAAAAAATTGTGTATCATTATGGACTATGGACTGAAATTATTTAAAGTGCAATAGCATTGAAATGCCATGCACGATTGAGCTGAAAATTTTTATACATGTTAAAGGACACCATCGCACGAACTGTATTGATTTTGATTACTCTAGCACTCATAGATTTTTACAAGGATACAATGAAAAATTCTTTATTATTATGGCCTATAGGCTCAAATTATTTAAATTGTGATAGCGCCTAAGTGTCTCATTCAAATGAACTGAAAATTTATATGCATATTACAGGTCATCATCACATGAACTGTATGATTTTTAGAGAATTTAGCACTTACAGAATTTTTTTTCTTTTTTTTTTTTTTTTTTTTTTTTTTACGGGGACCAGG
This sequence comes from Salticus scenicus, assembly GCA_963930645.1. NCBI lineage: Eukaryota > Metazoa > Arthropoda > Arachnida > Araneae > Salticidae > Salticus > Salticus scenicus. Next base: position 63,176,283 of record OZ005660.1, on the reverse strand, counting down.
GGTGACGCCAGCTAGGGGGCCGGGGGGGCACAGCCCCCCCGTCGGGGACTCTGTGACCCCCCATCGGGGCATACTCCTAAAATCTCTCGGGGGAAGAAATACAAAATTTTCAATTTTTCTACTTTTAGCAGCATTTTTCTTTCCTTTTACAAATTTGGAGCATTCCAGTTTTTCCATTCTATATTCAATAGAAGAAAGTATTGGATTCGTAAAAAATTTCTTCCAGTTTTCCATGAATATACACGTTTTGAAAGATCCAGAACACATTTTGATCACGATATTTATTTTTAGAAAATGTCTGTCTGTGACACGATGATCTCCAAAACCACGAGGAGTACTAACAAATGGAATGGTACACATATTAACAGTAATATTATTAACAGTATTGCAGTTTTTGATAAATACTCATATAATAAACTCTCTTTATGAAGTGCCCCCTGTCGGGGAGGTGGTGTCCCCCCGTCGGGGAATTTCTGGTGCCACTACTGACGGGGACACAACGAAAAATTCTTCATCATTATGGCTTGCGATAGCGTCTAAATACCTTATCCGATGGAGATGAAAATTTATATACATATTTTAGGTTACAGTCGCACGAACTGTGTGGATTTTGGTGAATCTATCCCTTATAGATTTTTACAGGTAAACAACGAAAATTTCTTTACCATCATGATCTATAGGCTCAAATTATTTGAAGTACAACAGCGTTAAATTAAACAACATATTATGTGGAGAAAAATACTTTTCTCATTTGTTTATTAATGACTTCTCTTACTTTACATTTTCTATACAATCTTTAATTACTTAATGTTCGTTAAGTCGAATGGAGTCCATCCAGATTTTTTGAATTAGTTCTAAACTATTTATTTTAACACGGTGCCCCTCCCAACCTAAAAAGAATAAAAAGTAAAAATAAATAAATATAAATAATTATAAGATAAAAAACTTTTTATAAACCATGTTTTTAAATTTTCTGTTGAATCATAGCTATAGAACTAACTGCAGTAGCGCTTTATCAATGCGTATTGTTACGGAATTGTAAATAATTGTATTTATTTTTGTATAATTTTTTTCAAAGAGGCTTACTAAGTTGATAAAAATGTCAATTTTCTGCATTTCTAGCTCTTTTTCGAGTTAAAATAGCTTAATTTTCCCTTTAAAACGCATTAAATGCTCCAATAGGCAGCTAATGGATTTGTCGTCAAATTTGTCGATTTTTTTCCCTTGGCGATTTTTTTGGCGAGAAATCCTTATTATCGATATTCCAAAGATGGACGTTCTAATGTGATTGGTTAAAGAGTTACCGGAAATTTGAATTTAAAAAAAAAAGTTGGTTTTAAAAATAAAATATTAATCCTTTCCGAAGAACATATATTTGCATCATGAACTACGTTAGCACTTTATCAATGTGTAGAAAATCTTTAAAGTGATAATGACGTCAATTTTTGGCAGATGCATAATTTAACTTTTTACAATTTTTTAACGCTCACGTTTAATTAACTGTATTTTTATGTCGAAAGAAAATTAATTCGTAATTTTTTCTGGCAACAATTAAATTATAGCTAATACTGTAATGACGATTTTTATTGCTATTAGGAGCTTATTATTTTCATATTTTAATTAATTATAAGAAAACTATTCGAAAATCTGACTTCGAAGTATTGTGTTGTCACCGGATTCTGAGCTACTGTGAAAGTTTCAAATGTCTAGCTAGTAGGGAAGTTAGTTAAAAATAGATTGCAAGATTTGTACCGGACAAACAAACAAGAATAGAAGTTAATAGAAACATGGTAAAATATAAAAATTCGTATTTATTTGCTCTATTTTGTTTTTAAGAAACAGATCACTCGCTTAAAAAAAAAAAAAAAAAAAAGGCTGGACCTTTTAACATTAGACTAACTCCTTAATCTATCAGAAAATTATCATATCTAAATCTAGCTGCGTTAATGTTTTTGTGTCATTTTGAATGTATTTGCGCTGTAACCATACCCACAAAACAAAAAAATACAATTTATTTTTTCCTTAAAAATATCAGTATCTGTGCTAAATTAAAATACGAACGTATTTTTTACTAACATGTTTTTCATGTAAATGTATGTTAAGTAAACTACGATGACACATAAAGATTAATACAACAACGATGACATAAAAATTTTCATTCATTTCTATAATGAGTGACATCAAATTATGTTTTACTTATGAATAGAAAACGTACAGTAGAAATAACAATTTGATAAAAGATAGATGTATTTCCATATCAAATATTCAACTCTCCAAGTAGATGATATAATTTTCATAAAAAATGGTTTGTAATCTAGAATCTATCTTGATTGCACAAAAGTTGAAATGTTGCTTTCGTATTTCCTTTAATAAAGATCATTCATATGGAAACAAGAAACAAGTCTAGGTCGTCTAGGCTAATTTTAATATCATATTACGTATGAATCAGAAATATATATATATGGGATCAATATTCACGATCACGTTTGATCTGTATGCATAAAAGTTTATTTCTTTCTATTTTTGAAGCATATTTTGCACTTGAGTTTGGAGCTTTTTTCTGCGTTTAAATTTATTTTTACTGCTTTTAAATAATGATTAAAAAAAAAAAAAAAAAAAAAAAAAAAAAGTTTTATGCAATGGACTTTATCCGCGTTACGTAATAAACCCTTGACACGTGACTATTACAGGGGAAAATGTAGGATTATACTGTTTACATTTATGCTTTATGGGGAAATGTTTGCACTGTGTAAAGAAATATTTCTATCTACAGTCGGCTGCAAAATTATTCGAGCATTAGCCAATAATTCCTATATTTAAAAAGTACACTTAAGACTGTTTTGCTAAATAAATCCCTGTCGAATCATGTTCTTAGACTGATTAAGAACATAACTCGACAAGGATTTATTTAACAAAGTTGTATTAAGTGTACTTTTTTTTGGCAAGGATTATTGCTAGTGCTCGAATAATTTTGCAGCCGACTGTAGAAGGAAATTCATAGGGAAATCGAGAATCAGAAGTCACATGTTGGGTATGATTTAGCCTCGAATCCAAGAAAACGAATATTGTCCATTCGAAGATTATACCATTGTATGTGCGACAGACGTCTCAAGATATAACATCTTCTTTTATATCGCAAAGGGATACTATAATTCAGTATAGTTAGTCGCTGGATATGAATAAATGCATATTTTTGTCATAGTAAATTGCAATTTCATAGCACTGACAAAGGGTTGGTTAGATGGTTGGATGGGATTTACGTCACACTAGTGCTGCGCGATTCAACTGACAAAGCGACAGCGATTAAAATAATCCTTGTTTATGATAAGATTGGATAATCGAACTTATATTTTGCTTCTTCGGTGATTGCTTCGATAAAAATTTGGATTGCTTCGATCCGTGCTTTGACACGGAGGGAAAAGATATGAGTAAGAAAACAGAATATACACAAATTAATTATTCTTAAAAATGTACATAAATCTAGCTTCAAATCCTTATTATTATTAATATTATTATTTTGATTGCTTTTTATCTAGAAGTAGGAATGAATATATATGTATATGAAATGAAAATATTCTAACTACAACCAATTTTTAACCTATGATTTATTTAAAATTAGAAACTAAATTTTTCTTTTCAATTCAATATACGATAAAATATATTATATACTAGCAGGCTTTGCCCGCTTCGCTGGACACAATACTGAAATGAGTTGTCAAAATTCCATATCATTATTAATTAACCAGAGTTAAAGTTCCCGCTGTGTTCGGTAGAGATTTTTCTAGCTCGCAACGTGGGGAGTTCGTGTTCCCACTGCCTTCTTCAACAACTTACACGATTCTTACTCTCCCTTCCCCAGTGGCTAAGTTCGAAGTTTTGCGAAATCTCGACAGAGTACATAATGCGTACACCTAATCAACATCTACACACCAAAGTTCGCCAATTTAAGATAATTTAAGGAGAATTCAAAAGGGAAAACCTTTTTTTACACGTGTTTATAGCCCTCTCGACACCAAGGGGGTAAGGGGGGATTTCGTAAAATCTAGTTACAATAAGGGTCGGATACATATAAACAATTTACACACCAAATTTCGTGACCGGAGATCCCATAGATTTCTCACGACAAATTTAACGCTAAAAGGGGTGTCTCGAGTTTGCCCCCTCGTAACCCCCCCCCCATTAAAAAAAAAAAAAATGCAAATCCCAAAAAAACAAAAATGTGTTTTGAAAATTCCTAAGGAAGTCGCATAGCCTTTTTTCAATATATTTGTTCCTTTTTTGGTAGAGGTCTACTCAAAAATCAGAAATTTTCAATATTTCCCCCTTCCCTTCCCTTCCCTTAAAAATTAAAAATTCCTAAATGCAGATAATATATTATTTGTACTCATGTCTAGTCTCCTAATGTGCAATTTCTTTACTGTGAAGTAATTAGGAGGCGAGTTATGCTTACAAACGTGTTTTATCTTTTGACTCCCCCAGGGGGGAAAGGGGAGTAATTTCGGAAAAGTTGATAGATATAATTTTAAGTTGGGCAAAGACCTAAATTCCTGCGAAGCGCCGTTGAATTCCGTCCAGCCGTTCTCAAGTGATACCCGGACAAACGTGTTTTTGTCTTTTACCCCCCACGGGGGAACGTGGAGGAATTTCTGAAAAGTTGATAGATATAATTTTAAGTTGAGTAAAGACCTGAATTCCTGCTAAGCGCCGTTGAATTCCGTTCAGCTGTTCTCAAGTAATACCCGGACAAACGTGTTTTTGTCTTATAACCCCCACGGGGGAACGTGGGGGAAATTCTGAAAAGTTGATAGATATAATTTTAAGTTAGGTAAAAATCTAAGTTTCTGCCAAGCGCCGTTGAATTCCGTCCAGCCGTTCTCAAGTGATGCCGCAAAAGCGATTATCCGCAAAATTAATTTGCACGTGTTCCGAGGATATTGCAAAGCAAGAATAATTCACAGAAAAGCTAAACATTAGGGGCAAATGAGATTTTAAAAACATTCTAGCTCAAAAACATGATTGTATTGTATATATATATATATATATAAATAATAATAATACAAATAGTGAAAATATTCACTGTACAGTAAAAATATTAGTATTTTATGCATTAATGGATGTAAAAATAATAAACAAAAAGTGTACTTACGATGAAGCCAAGGTACAATCTATAAGTAGTTAATTTATGCACCAAATTATATAGTACCTCGCTATACTGCAAAATAATAATAATAGTAATAAATAAAATAATAATAATAAAATAATAATAAAATAATAATAATAAATAAATAATAAATAAAAGTAAACAAAACTAAAATATATATATTTTTTATATTTATTTTTTTAATCAATTTTTTGCTTTCGTGTCTTTTTTTAAGAAAACAAATTTTCTTAATTCTGCCTTTTTTTACACACATGGATAATCGAGAGTTTACTGTAATTGTTTCTACAGAACTAGCTGTGTCAGCTAAAGGTTGGTAGATATGTTATAATAGGTCTGTATATAAACTGTATAGATTTTCAAAAGTGTAGAACTTATCATAGAAAGACGTAAGTAAAAGTTTTTTTTTACCGTTACGGCCTATGGATTCAAATTATATAAAATGCAATACCTAAACTGATTGAGCTAGAAAATAAGACATGTGTTAATATCACCGCAACAGCTATATTACTTTTTATTATTATTATTATTATTATTATTATTTGTAAATGTAGGACTAAAAGTTTTTTTTTTTTTTTTTTTTTTTTTTTTTTTACAGGTATACAAAATAGATTTATAAATTCAAATTAATTAAAGTTCGTTTTAATAATATTAAATTGTTTGAAACACTTAAAAAAAAAAAATCTCACACATTACACAGTTTTACTTTTTTTTATGGAAAACGATATGCATATTACTTATAGTTCTTTTAAAGATAAGTATGAATTAATTTATACATTTCACATCCTATGTGGCTAATTATATAAAATTATTTAAATTATTTAAAAGAGACTGAAACTAATATGTGTTTTATAAATTTGCTGCAGAATGGTCGTTACTGGAAACTGTTTGCTTAAAAATTTTTACTCTTTTGCTAGGACACACAAAAGAATTCGAATATATTAACGTCCATTGCACAAATATTCATAGTTTAAATATACGCAAAGACTTTATTATACTTTTTTAGTTTTGAATATTTATTTAGTTATTTAATGATTCAAATTTCTGTAAATGCTTGATAAGTAATAGACGTTCGAAAATTCCAGTGAAGCTACTCCAGTTTTCTTCGTTCTTCTTTTCTTTTCTTTTCTTACTTTCTGAACTATATAAAAGGTAGTATTGTAATCACCGAAAAAAAAAATCGATTTTTATATTTTTTATATTTATTTATTTTGAAGTCTCCTGAATAATTCTATTTTTACAGTGATGTGTATGTATGTGCATGAATGAACACGATAGCATCTAGATGCTTCATTCCCGCGGTCCACTGTGATTTTGAAATTCTATTTCTAATTTTAATAGGATTTAATTTATTTCCTTTATTTTATTTTTGCAAAATATTTGTGTTTTGTCACACTTAATGTCCTGCCCAATAATATATTTTTATCAAGTTCTAAGGAAAAAGTTTTTTTTTTTTTTCCTTCTTCTTTCGTTGTCCATTTTTACCATTTATAAAATACCAACAGTATTAAAGTAATATTATGTAAATGCTAAGTGTCATCAGCCCTGACAGAGACGCCGTGTTTAATTTAATAAATTTGTTTAATCAAATAGTCTCCCAATAAATTACAAATTGTAAGATTTTTCTGAACTCAAAATATGTTACAATTGTTTTATATACTTATATTATACTACTTATATTATACTACATACTACTATATACTACTATATATTATATACTTATATTATACTACTTATTGAAATATATACTTATAAAAAACGATATATATGTTTCCATAACTAATACAAAACTATATATAGATGTCAATATTTTAATTTATTCCGGAGAATTTTTAGCTCCGCCTTTATTTCGCACCGCTTTATTTATAGAATGATTTTCGCCAATATATAACTGCGATAAAATAAAAAAATATTTACTCTTAAAATAAAAGTGGTATGGAGTAGAGGCGAGGCTAAAAATGCTCCAGAATAAATTAAAATGTTGGGAACTCTGACAAAACTACTGGTCTCCCAACGTAACAGAAAATAAAACTGACACATTGGAAAAGAATATGTTGGCTAAATAGTTTGAAAAAGATATTTTATCTCTTAAATTTAAGGATAATATCTGCTTGGTTTTTCTCCTAACTGTATTCCTAATCCCTCCATCCTTGCCCATAATATGTCAGTATATGCATAACAAATTGATAGGTTTTTATTTAAAAGGCTAATAAAATTCTTTTGTTTACTGTTTTATAACTAAAACAGGGTTGCCAACATTTTAATTTATTCCAGAGCATTTTTAGCCCCGCCTTTATTTCGCACCAGTTTTATTTTAAGAGTAAGTTTTTCTTATTTTATCGTAGTATATATTGGAGAAATGTTTTCTATAAATAAAGTGATGCGAAATAAAGGCGGGGCTAAGAATGCTCCGGAATAATTTAAAATGTTGGCAACACTGCTAAAATAATATAGCAAATCTAATTTTTGAACCTGGATTGTCTTTTTAAAGCATGTTTATTTCGTACATCTGCTAAGCACTTATGAATGTTTAATGCACAGAATGTTTGAATGCGATCTTCTTAGTAATTTATCTTTATTATTTTCCTTATCCTAGAGAACATTGGTAACTAATATGGAACGATTATGTGCGATAAGTCCAGAGTAACTGTTGACTGTACTTTTTTATACATTACTATTTTTAAACAGTAATCTTTTTTAGGGTTGTTAATCGTAAATTTCTTTTATAATTAATAAAGTAAAAATTACTATTCAAAAATAGTGATGTTGAAAATTACAGGCTGCAGAAATTCTGGACAAGACGTAAAACATTTTACAGTTATAAAATGAAAAAAATAAAATAAATAAATCAAGTTAACTAATATTAAACTTGAAAAATGAAATTTTGGTTTTAAAATTTACGCTGGGAAAAAAAAAAAAAAAAAAAAAAAAATCAGTGACTGACATCTAGAAAATAAATTGCAGCTCTAGTAAAAAATAGTTCTATATCGCCCTTCTAAATTTTAGTTCCTTGAGCTAGCGAGGTCTAGAAACCCCTTTTAAAATTCTAAAACGTTTTTCTATATTATCGTGGTCAAACTTACTTAAAAATTTCTGCAAATAAACATGAACAGAAGAAGTCGAGTTTTAGTAACTGTAATTCTAGAAATCAAGCGGGGATTTCTCGCAATGCAAAGGATTCATAATATAATGTATCGTTTCACCTTTTACAAAAGTATAGACTAGAAATTCTCGATCATTTTGTTTGAATGTTTACCATATATATATAGCTCGGAAATCTATATTTCTAGTTTAGGAATTCAGAAAATGACTACTTATTCAACTTAGATGAAGGTAGTACACATTTTTTCTCAGTGTAATATGTGTGTTTCATTTCAAAATCACCGTATATCTAAATGTTTTCTCGTTATTTTACCATGTTTTTATTAACTTCTATTCTTGTTTGTTTGTTTGTATGTTTGTTTGTTCGTTTGTTTGTTTGTTTGTCCGGTACAAATCTTGCAATCGAATTTTAACTAACTTCCCTACTAGCTAGACATTTGAAATTTTCATAGTAGCTCAGTACCCGGTGGCAACACAATACTTCGAAGTCAGATTTTCGAATTTTTTATTAGTTTTCTTATAATTAATTAAAATAGGAAAATAATAACATCCTAATAGCGTTAAAATAGTCATTAATATATTAGCTATAATTTAATTGTTACCAAAAAAAAATTTACGAATTCATTTTCTTTCGACATAAAAATAAATACATTTAATTAAACGTGAACGTTAAAAAATTATAAGAAGTTGTGCTCTATGATTCATTAGAAAATTTAAAACATGGTATTTAAAAAGTTTTTTTTTTTTTTATCTTATAATTATTTATACTTATGCAGAATCTTTTTTTACTTTTCGTAAAATTATTCAGTTAGTACATTCTTCTATATTCGTAAGATTAATATATTGGACTCGTAAAATTTTCGACTTCCGGTTCTCAACAAAGTTACACGTTTTGAGAGGCCCAGAACACGATTTGACGACGAATTAAAAAAAAAAAAAAAAAAAAAAAAAAAATCTGCCTTTCTTTATGTGTGACAAAAAGTTTGAGGGGCAATACTAGAACAACAACTAATACACAGATTTTGTTTTCGCCTTTTAGATGCATCTTGTCATAAATTAGTGTCTATTAACTTTTGTGAACATCGCTGAATAGGTATCGCTGTCGTCCCTCATTTTTTTTTTTTCATCTTTCCATAATTCATAATATACAGGGACATATATTGCATAAGACAGAATTTTGTATAAATGTACACGAGAATTATTTTTAACACGCTATTGTGAAAAAAACACGTATTATAGTAGTCGATATGGATAAATGGTTTGTTAATGTAGGAACATCTCTACATCTGCCCCCCCCCCCAACTTTCCTTTACTAGAAAAAAAAACTTTCAAAAAAGTTCGTTAATACCTTTCAAACGACTGATTGAATCCCATTTGTATGATAATTTGAAACAAAATTATCTTTTTCTTTCTTAAGGGAAAAAAAAAAAAAAAAAAATCTAAGGTGTCGTTTATAAGGCACAAAATTTATTTCTTTCAACATTTAGGATGATAATTTTCTATGATAAAGTCGTCTTTACTCACTATGGAAAATTATTATTAGTTTCAATACAGTATTTAAATAGAAAAATCTATAGAAAGTTTTTGAGTTGGCATACAAAATATAAGTTTATAATATATTTATTATAGAAATGCAGCATAAGATAAAATTTTGTATACGAAGATTTTTAGCCAATCATTGTAAAAAAATGTTTATTATAATAATCGATCGAGAAAAATGTTTTGTACGTGTAGAAACATTTCAACCTCTCCCTACCCCTTTTCCATACTGGGCAGAAATTTTTCAAACGAATTCGTCAATATCTTGAAAAAGAATGATTGAATGACATATCATTTGAAACGAAATTATTCATATTTTTCTTTTAAATAATAATAATAATAATAAACTAGTAAGTTGTGGTCATCACAAAATTTTCTTCGGTATTTTCTGATACAAACTCACAAGGTATAAATTATTTATTTATCATTTTATTTTTCTATTATGAATGCATACTATTTTCATCTCAGAGAAGTACTATTACACGAACACTGTAGTGAATTTTTACCGTGCAGATGACATCCTTCCCGTTCTTCGAGAAATTTGCAGTATAGCAGCGCCACCTATCGGCCAATGCGTAGTAAAAATTTAATTAGCAAAATGTCTCATAATAACTTTTCACATATGAAGGTTTGTTCGATTTTACGCTTTAGAACCTGAAATATAGCCTTCCCTTAAACTGCGGAAATCACTGTATAGCAGCGACACCTGTTGAGCGATTGGCATTAAAAGTTGATAGGCACTAATTTATATCAAGGTGCAGCTACATATAAATTTATCTAAAATTATGTGCATTAGTTCCTGAGATATAGCCTTTCCTAAAACTGAGAAAATCGCTGTATAGCAGCGCCATTTGTTGAGTTATTGGCACCAAATGTTGACAAATACTGATATATGTTCAGGCGCAGCTACATATAAATTTATATGCAATCCTGAGCTGTAGTTCCTGAGATATAGCCTTCCATGAAATTTCAAAAATCGCTACATAACAGTACCACCTGTTGAATGATTGGCACCAAAAATTGGTAAGGACTAATTTACGTCAAAGATGAAACTATATTTAAAACCAACTTTTTGTCACATACAACACACATTTTCTTAAAATAGTCAAATCGTGTTCTGGACTTCTCAAAACGTGTAAATCCATCGTAAACCGGAAGTCGGAATTTTTTTGCGAATCCAATACTTTCTTTTATTGAACATAGAAGGAAGGAAAAACGCATTTTCCATGATGTAGTTCGCAGGGCATAAAATTGAATTTTATCGACATTTAGGGTTATAGATGTTTAAGATAAAAATCGTCTGCACTCACCATGAAAAATTATTTTTTTATAAATAATAATTTCAATTCCAGTATTTAAACTGGAAAAAAAAAAAAAAAAAAAAAAAAAAAAAAAGAAAGATTTTGAGAAGACATACAAGTTTATAATGTATTCATTACAGGGGGAAAAAAACAGCTTTATCTGAATCAGTTTTATTATTCATCACGTCTTTTCAAGTGCATGGCTAAAATCCAGGCTACAGCAAACAAAGGGCTGAATGCAAAATAAGTTCTGGATCTATCTTAGCAAAGTTGTTTTCTTGACAAGGGAATGTGTCAGTTTAGTTTCGGGCACTTCGACAGAGGCGGCAAAAGATCACAGTCAAGTAAACAATGCTCTTCGGTACAAATGGGACATCACGTTTGCTTGCGCCTCCGTAGCCCGAATTCTTTCTTTTTCACGCCTATGTCAAACGTTGAACTCCGACGTGATATCAAGGACGACTTGAAAATAAGTTTTACTTTATCCTCGGATGATGACACTTTGAAAATAATCCTCAATTTAAAATAGAATTCTCTCTCTGCTAACTAAACAGTTCCGAGTTCTAGAATGCTGAAAGTGAAAACTATGAAGTTAGGCAGAACAAATTACTAATTACTTGTTCGTAATAAAACTTACGATCCCATTCCAACACATAAAATGTATGCGTGTGTGTGATGTAAAAAAAAAAAAAAAAAAAAAAAAGAAAAAAGAAAAAGGACAAAGAAAAAGAAAGAGAAAGAAAGAAAAGAAAATGAAAAAAAAATAAAAATAAAAAAATAAATAACAGGAATAAGGAGCAAAGATCACTAAGGCATAAGAGGGATAAAGCGGGGTAAAAATTTCTTTTTCACGCCTATGTCAAACATTGAACTCCGACGTGATATCAGGGACAGCTTGAAAATAAGTTTTATTTTATCCTCGGAAATGTGATGATGACACTTTGAAAATAATCCTCAATTTAGAATAGAATTCTCTTTGCTAACTAAACAGTTCCAAGTTCTAGAATGCTGAAAGTGAAAACTACGAAGTTAGGCAGAACAAATTACTAATTACTTGTTCGTAATAAAACTTACGATCTCATTCCAACACTTAAAGTGTGTGCGTCTGTATGATGTAAAAAAAAAAAAAAAAAAAAAAAAAAAGAGAGAGAAAGAAAGAAAGAGGAAAAAGAAAGAGAAAGAGAGAAAAATAAATAAATAAATAAATGACAAGAATAAGGAGCAAAGACCACTAAGGCATAAGATGGATAAAGCGGAGTAAAAATTTCTTTTTCACGCCTATGTCAAACATTGAACTCCGACGTGATATCAAGGACAACTTGAAAATAAGTTTTATTTTATCCTCAGAAGTGTGATGATGACACTTTGAAAATAATCCTCAATTTAAAATAGAATTCTCTCTGCTAACTAAACAGTTCCAAGTTCTAGAATGCTGAAGTAAAAACTATGAAGTTAGGCAGAACAAATTACTAATTACTTGTTCGTAATAAAACTTACGATCCCATTCCAACACATAAAGTGTGTGCGTGTGTGGGATGTAAAAAAAAAAAAAGAAAGAAAGAAAGAAAGAAAGAAAAGGAGAAAAGTAAAAAGAAAGACAAAGAAAGAAAAGGAAAGGAAAAAATAAAAATAAAAAAATAAATGACAAGAATAAGGAGCAGGCATAAGATGGATAAAGCGGGGTAAAAATTTCACGGGCGCCTAACTTTCTTTAAAGCCTCTACAAGCTTATACGACAGCAAAGAAAAAAGTTAAACAGAAGATAATAACCACTACAAACAGAAAAATAAATTGAAATTAAAATTAAATTAAAAAACACTAACATGTGAAAAAATTAAAATTACTATACATAATTGTGAAAATTAATGCTTCTTAAAGCAATTTAATAGTATTTAGGGTACTAGACTATATCTAATTATGTAATTAAATCTCCCATTTCTTCATGTGATTTCATTTTATTTCCCAGGAAATGCTTGAAAAGGTTTTTCGTATATATGTACGTATATACACTAAGAGACAAAAAAAAAAAAAAAAGAAGAAGAAGAAGCTGCATTTGGGTATTTTCCTTTTCTCTTTCTGCAACCGCTAATTTTAACATTTAAAAAGCAAATTTTGGAACAGATTTTTTTTCACATCGTCCTCCACGTACATTTTACGATCGAGCCCAAGCCCAATGTTAAAAACAAAATGCAATTGTCAGGAAAATTGTAATTTTAGAAAGTATTTCAAAAATGGTAAGGATAAGACAATTAACGATGCCACAAAAAGTGTTAATTTTAAAATGAAAATCAAAAAATATTTTAATACGTGAGATGACAAAATAATTAAATATTAATGAAATATTAGTGAGATGGTCTTTAGCAAGATAAAAAAAAATTTGGCAGTTTAAACTGGAAATTTGGCTTTAGGCGGTCACGTTGCTCATCCAAGCGAGATGACCGCAAGTTAAAAAGCAAGAGTTTGAAATATCGATTTGTATCATGTTCATAACTTAGAAAAGATTAAAAAAAAAATAATGTATACCAAAATATTTTCTTCAAAAACAGCGCGGGTTAACAATTTAGCAAAGCAGATTAAAAACCAGAAGATCTGCAAAAAAAAAGCCATTATTAAAGGGAAAAAAAAAAAAAAGACTGCAGTTGACTATAAATTTAAAAAAATTATCAGTTAATTATTAGGCTAAACTGGTTTTCTCTGATAAGTTAAGTTTAATTTATTTCGAGTTGATGAAAAAAAGCTAGTAAAATGACAAACATGTGACCGACTTAATAAAAATGACACTCTTGAAACATTGACATATTCTTTTCAAGGAGTCGGACAAATTTTCATGCTCAAGGGATCAACCAACTCGAAATAAAACTCGACCATTATAAAAGTGGCGCCTGACCGACTATTTTGAAGATGTCTCAGACTTTCCTGCAAACAGTATTTCAAGATGATATTGCACCTTGATAATGGGCACCTGTAGTACGTTTATTTGATTCAAACTGTTAAAATTACCTACCCATTAGCATAAAAATTTCTCGTTAATTTTCAATTTTAAACATCAAGAAAATCAAATAGGCCTTCGGAATATTTTCTGTGCGTGTGTGACAGGGGATAGTCTAAAACATATTTTTTTTAATTCTTTATCCGGTTACTACGTTAAAACGGTTAAAGGAGAACGAATGACACTTGGCAGTGTTTTATGCCTACACCGAATTTAAATTTATGTCTATAAGCACCGGTGGTTTTCTCCGAAACTCGAGTAAATATGGGCTAGGACCCCTTAGAAAGACCTCCCCATAGGATACTCAACGTACAGGCCTAGGACCCTAGCGTAGCCAATCGGCCTTGACCCAACAACTAACCAACTAACTATATCTATTGACAATTTCGAGATTTTAATTATCTATATGGCATAAATAATTTACGCATGCACAATAAAACATTTTTCAATAAAACAAGTAGAACGAAAATATATTTGATAATTTTTACGTTTCAGACATTGAAAAAGCTAAAACTGTCCTAAAAATTATATCTTTGTATGTGTGTGTGGTGGTGGTGGTGGTGTGGGGGGGGGGGGGGGGTGGCGAAAGGGGGTTCTAACATCAGGGAAAATTACTAGACTAAATAAATGACAATCAGCAGGGGATTATGTTCTCTACTTAAAATAATATTTGTGGAATATTTTAAAATTTTGATTAGTTTAGAATTATAAGCAAAAAATGTTTGCGCATGTATAATAACACTTTTGCAAGTAATTTACACAGAATGACAGGGGAAAAAAAATATATGAACATTTTCTACGATTCAGATATTGTATCAGCAAGCCAAGAATACTTTCAGAATACAAAATAAATTTAATTTTCTCAGTTATTTGATTTAATAACATGTCGGTGTAATTTTGCGGGAATTTTTTTTACACAATTTTATTTAACTTGATTATTCTGGTCGAATCATCCAATCCATTTATCTTATCAATCAATCCATAAAGTAATACCTAACTATGTTTAACATATATTGACAAACTAAAATAATGTAAAATCGAGGTGAAATTTAAAAATTAAATATCACATAGATTTTTTTACTTTTTCAAAAAAATATTCCTAAATCAAAGACAACAATTTCAAAGAATGAATTTTAACGTCTGCTATTTTCTTAAATTTGTGTAATGTGTTGCGATCACTAACATTATTTTTCCATGTGAACTGCTTTAATAATAGTACAAATAAGTGTTCTGAATTATTTATATTTACATTTTACAAACTTCTTTTTTCCATTCGAAGTCCGATTTTCGAATTTTCGAATAGTTTTCTTATAATTAATTAAAATATGAAAATAATAACCTCCTAATACCAACGAGATATATAAAGTAGAGTGATAAATGGTAACTCTTGAGAAGGTCCAAGATGAGTCATGTGACATGCTCTCCTTGCACCGGCATATTCGATGGTTCCCTTGGTAACAGCTTATTTTCAGTAAATTTCTATGGCAACGGTTTGGAGATTGTTCTTCGCATAAGTAATAAACGTCTATGTTTTTGTTTACTTACGTAGTTTAATATTCTTTTGTTCTAAATCATTTTGGTTTTGATTTTACTTCTCTTTTATTTCGTGTAGTTGAACTTTAACCGACAAAATGCTTAAAAGTAGTTGAAAAATTATTATTTGTTGTTAAATTTAGCTCTTTAGAAGTTTAAATTTTCTTTTATAAATACTTTTAAACTTTGTTGGGAAACGATGAAAAAAAAGGTATTTTATTATTTATTAAAATGTGAAATGTGTGTAAAATTATTTTAAAAACAATTTATTTCAGTCATAGGACTGTCGTGCTACCTAATAATAATGATAATTTGTCGAACTGATATTTTAAATGCCAAAATAGCGATAAAGGGCCAAACACAGCAACCTATTCGAGCATATCACGTGATTCATCTTGAACCACGGAAAGTTAATCCTTCATCCATTGAATCAGCACTCTAATTTATATATCTCGTTGCCTATTAGCTTCTGGGCTGTATCACACAACAAGGGGCGTTTTCACGTTGCGATTTTCTCTCATTTCAGGAAAGGCTAACATCTACAGAGAGAAATAGTTATATTAAGTAAAACTCTGCTGATTCAGTTAGAGTGAATATCGGCAAACAATTGCCGCAGCTGTGTTACAATTGCATTCCGTTTAGGACAAGTCAATAACTTTGCTTTGCCTCGCTTTGCAAAAAAAAAAAAGGTCGAGTTTCGACCACTGGGCGATACTAGTTACTGTAAATATATCAGAGGTATTTCTGTATGAAATTAGTGATGGCAAAACTGGCGGAAATTTATTATCTCTGAGAGTGTCCTGAAAAAAGGGCGGGGAGTACGACCCCGCTTACTTAGAAACTTTACTTAGAAATCTAGTTCGTGCGGCAGGGTTAAAAAAAAAAAAAAAAAAAACTACCAAAGTTAAGGACTGTCTCCACAAATGGGTATATTTGGTCGCCTTATTCTAATGTTAGTCTTCCAAATTTCTCTTTAACGGCCCTCTTCACTTATCGTCGCCGGAAGCCCGAGCCAATGTTATTCTATGGGGAAATTTTCTTTACAAATAACTTATTAACTAATACATATATTTAAATTCTATTTTCATATTCAGAAAATTCCCAACTGTTAAATGCCAAAATAGCGATAAAGGGCCAAACACAGCAACCTATTCGAGCATGTCACGTGATTCATCTTGAACCACGGAAAGTTAATCCTTCATCCATTGAATCAGCACTCTAATTTATATATCTCGTTGCCTAATACCATATAAATAGACATTAAAATATTAGCTATAATTTAATTGTTGCAAAAAAAAAAAAAAAAAAAAAATACGAGTTCATTTTTTTTAGACTTTAAAATAAATACATTTAATTAAAAGTGAGTGTTAAAAATTTGTAAAAAGTTAAATTTTGCATCTCACAAAAATTGACGTCATGATCGTTTAAAGATTTCATACGCATTGATAAAGTGTTAATGTAGTTAGTTCTATAGCTATGATTCAACAGAAAATTTAAAAACATGGTTTATAAAAAGTCTTTTATCTTATAACTATTTTATTAACATCTTATGTTCATGTAATACTTTATTCATTTTCAGATTTATTTTACCTATCGTTGAGAGTTTAATTAAATTCATTCATTTAAGTACAAATCTGTATTGCAGTTGATTCAAAGTTGAAATTTCAGTTTTAAAACAACTTTCTGTTTCAAACTAGTATGATGTGGTAGTAGCTCAAAACTTTCTCCTACATAATTTTACACAAATTCGTGTAGTACAAATTAATTATTAAATTATTTTCCATAATAAATGCAGACAATTTTTATCTTACAGAATTATAGCGCTAAATGTCAAAAGAAGGTCAATTTTGTGCCAACATCAGAAGAAATGCGATTTTTCTTTCTTTCTTTTCTTTTTTTTTTTTTTTTTTTAATGAAAAAAAAAACTTTATTTTAAATTATTACAGATCTATTGTTCAACCATTCGTTTTAAAGGTATTGATGAGATCTTTCGAAAGATACCCATATTAAAAATTTGCTCCCCGGGTGTACTCCCCCCCCCCCCTCCAGGGGGAGAAGAGATGCTCCTACATGCACAAAAAATTTTTTCCTAGTTTACTACTACTATTACCTATAATTTATATTAATTTTACAATCACATGTAAAAAACAACTCTCATTATGTACATTTAAACGAAATTTTGTCATATATTGCCATGTTAAAAATTTGGAAAAAAAAAATGGGATTGCAGCGCCACCTGTTGAGCATTGATCCCCAAATCTAATCAGCAGCAGTTTATGTCAGGGTCCAACTAAATACCAAGTTTTATTAACTTTCGTTCATTGGTTCGTGAGATACAGCATCCACAAAATTTGTGATACATACTCACACAGACAGACGTTTTCTGATAATAGTCAAATCGTATTCAGGACATCCCAAAACGTGTAAATTTATCGAAAACAGGAGTTCGGAAATGTTCACAAATCCAGTACTTTCTTTCTATATGTATAGAATAAAGTGCAGCTGACTTTAAATTCAAACAATATACGGGATAAATTTATTCAGTGGTATTTGCAACTTACTATGCTGATAAGTACTAAAGATGACTTTTAAAATTTATAAATACACTTTATTAATCATAATTCATATTATTCATATATATATTGCTTTTAATTTATTTGTGTGTACTGATTTTAATCCGAACTCTCTCGTCATTTCTATTTGCATTTGCTGTACGTAGAACGGATACGACAGCTATAGTGAATAAACAAATTACATAAATGAAAAATCGTAAAATATGGTGTTAAGTTTTTTTTTCTTTTTTCTCCTCAAATATTTTAAATAATTTCAGAAACAACATAAGAATTTAAAACTTACTCTGAAAAATAATTTTTTAATTTTTCAAAATTCTTAACTAATCGTTGAGATATCATAGAAATTTACATTTATAATAGATGCGTACTGTAGATTTTTTTGGGGGGTTCTAAATATATATGCATACTAGCAGGCTACGCCCGCTTCGCTGGCCACTATATAATGAATCTCCAAAAGCATTGGATCATTATTTATTTTTCACATCACATTATAAATAAAAACTAAAATAATTACATTAGAATCGCTCTAAAAAAAAGCAGCCCTGCCTTTGAAGTATTAAGACGTGTGTTTTGATGCTCCAGATGATCGGCTAATCTACTAGGGTCAGGGGTGAGTACCGGTTGCGTACTATGCTGTTTTGGATGCGTGAGTGTCCTAGCTCTTTGTAGTTATCCTTTTTTTAATTCTAGCCCCACTGGTTCGTATTCTATGTTTATCTTTTTAATGTTATGTTTTCAGTGTGTTTTTCCCTCTACGGAACTTCTGTAGGGGCTTTTTCTTATTATATAATATAGTTAATTAATGATAATCAAGTTAATGATGTCTACTATACTTATCCAAAACCTCTTTTGCAACTGTAATCAAATTTGTAAATATTTTATGTGTGTAAATAACAATTATATAACTTTCATATTACGTTTTTCATTCTTAATCTTCCCTCTATTTTTCCCTTAAATGTTTTCAATATTGTATTTCGTATTATCGTTTTTCCCTTTCTCTTTTTGTATCGGGAGATTTTTTTTTTTTTTTTCTCCAATATCAAACCAAAACTTTTATGCGGTTGCCACTGAAAAAAAAAAAAAAGAAGAAAAAGAGAAGAAAAAAAAAGGAATGTTTTTCGAGTATTTTATGATTGGTTAATCCCTAACGATTTCGCGGGCATGGCTTTTTACGGTAAACTCGTTGCCATACTTTGTTTCTAAATTTCACTCGTTTTTTCGCTATATTAAGGTGGCCAACCATTTTCAAAATTACTTGTTTTAATAATTATGTTTTCCTTTTAATTCTGGAAGATTAAGTAATTTCTTTTTGAATCAGTGGGGCCCTAATGCTTCCCTAAATTGTATTAACCTTGCTGTACCCTGGGTCGGTTTCGTTTTGCATCATTTTCCAATCAATAGCGTTAGTTCCTATGTCAGTTATTAACCGTTTCTAAAACTACCTGTTTTAATTAAATACGTTTTCCTTAATTATGGGAGATTAAGTAATTTCCTTTGTATATGTGGGGCTCTATTGCCTCACAAAACTGTCCTAACCATGCTGCGCCCTGGGTCGGGCACGTTTAGCATTGTTTTTCAAACAATTGAGTTAGTTCCTATGTCAGTTATATCCTAAGGACACAGGTTCTTTACATTTTTCTCAGTTTTGAGTGAACCGGTAGTCGGTTTTTCAATTATCTTATACCGTTGGATAGGTCTTGACTTGCCCCACCCTCTTAGCTCACCCTCCCCCCTCCCCGCTAGAGGGCGCTTTTCCTATCCCTCTTTTTCTACATCTTTTTAATTTTTCATAGAATTTTCGCGTTTTTCGTTACCCCCTTTTTTTTTTACTTAAATATTTGTAGCCAAATCGCGCTTTTTTATCCTCGGCTTTTTTGGCGACCAGGGAGCCAATTTTTAATAACTGCCAGTTTGTAATTTTTAACTTACCACCTTCCCCATTCATAATTTTAACTTGTTCTATTATATGGGACTTTAACTTAACTAACTACTCAAGTGCTATCGACATTTTTGGTTAACCAAATAATTGGCGCCTTTCTATTTGACTTTTTCAGTTTTTATGGTTTTTAATTGATTTCTCGGCCTCTAATAGTACGATTTCAAATTGCTTTATACCGTTGAATAGGTCTTTGCATGCCCCACCCTCTGAGCTAACTTCCTTTTTTCCCCGCCAGAGGGCGCATTCCCTATTCTTCAAATTCAATATCTTTTAATCCAACGTTTGGATTTTTGCGTTTCCGGTTGTATTTAGACCAAATTTACTAAACTTTAATTTTCATATCGCCCTTTCACACATTTGGCCTTTTGGCGACCGGGAACCAGAAAATTTTAATAGTTGTAAGATTGTTTTTTTTTTTTTTTTTTTTTTTTTACCCGCCACCCTTTCCAATTTTGTGGCCTTTTATTTTATTTATTTATATTTCCATAACATTTTTTTTTTTTTTTTCTGGCTTTTTGGCAACCTGGACGCCAATTTTCTAACACCCCCATTTTAACTATTTTTATTTATTTATTTATTTATTTATTTATTTATTTTTTACCTGGTTTTCTTTTATAACTTAAGTGCTTCTAATCTTCACATTGGACCTTTTATTTGGCGCCGTTTCTGTTGGCATTTTCAGAATTTAGGTTTTCCGCTATTTTCTCGGCCCCAAATTATCCGATTTTAATTTTCTTCACTTCGCTGAATAGATCTTGGCTTGCCCCTTCCTTTCAGCACTGTCCCCTGCCCCTACGTTTTTTTTTTTTTTTTATGACAGCTGGTTCACCTTTCTTCTTTTCCCCCCACCTTCACAGGGTACTTTTTACTTAAATTTCATTTTAATTTTATTTAAATTTTTATTTTTATACTCTTTTTTTTTTTTTTTGAGCTTGGACGTTCTGCGTCTGGTGTGCGTGTACGTGACTGGGAAAGCCCTCCCACGTTTTTATTTTATCTGGAACACCTTACTAGTTATTTAGAGATTTTCTTTTTTCAAATTTAAACATCAAAAGCTTTTATTAAAGCTATAAAATTATCTCTGTTCCTATATGGTACAAAGTGTTACCACTATCACTAATTTTGATCAATCTCCAATTGTTCCCCAAACAATCAAAGCAACCAGCTCTGCAAGCTTGCAAGATGTCGGAATCAGAGGAGGAAACCGAACCAACGCTAGAAATCAACGAAGATCAGAATGACGACTATGACTCCTCGTTCTCATCAGACACATCAACCCATTCCATCAAATCTGGGACCTTAACAAGGTCTCAGACACGAAGAAATCGAAAGAAAAAAACTAAAATACCACAGATGACACAACAACAATTTTTGAAAACAAGCAGCACCCCCTCAAAGGACTCATTCAACCCACACGAGGACTTTAAGGAATACAAATCCTTAGTCGCCGTCACAAAGGCGGCCATGGAAATAATTGCCACAGTCCGAGCAAAGGGAGGCAGAGCACCTCTGGCCCTACTCAATAGAGCCTTCATAAGAATACGATCTATCAACAAAAAGGCCAGACTCAAAACTTTTACCAACAACGATACACAAACTGTAGAAGAAGCACCAGCCACCAGCCATCACTCAGAAGCAGCAAACAGCCCCTCCACATCAACTCAAGATTTAAATTCCCAACAACAACACACACAAAAAATACAGGACCTCCAGAAGGATCACCAACTATCTATCCATGAGAAACTAGACCACATTGCAGCACAGCAAGAAAAGATTCTGAGGAATTTCACAAGGCACATCCACCTGCGAAACATCGAAGCTCCATCAACAACACAGCAACAGCATGCCAATGAAAACACTGTCACAGCACAGTTGGCGACCAATGAACGGCCCATCGAAGTCTCTGACCCCGCCTTCCCATCCCTGGAAGAAGCTCATCATTTGGCGCACCACAACTCCATTTCAACCAGCCGACCTCTCCAACAAACGTCTCATAGCAACAGCAACAACTCCAAAGCCCTCAACGCCTATAACAGAATGCTAAGCACAGTATATGTAACATCCAAGGACTCCAAACTAAGTGGTTTCGAAATTCTTAAGCTTATGCGCAATTCAAGAATTGCAACGGCTGCAAAAATTATCAAGTACAATACCTACAGACGCTCCCTAGACATCATATGCCACACCAAGGAGGAAGCACAAACACTTATCCAAGACTACTCATGTAACCAAGCCCTCACGGAGAGTCTCACCTTCAGGACGAAGCCAAGCCCACAACTTAGGTTTATCGTCCTGGGAGTCCCAGAGGAGCAGTCAGAAGCAACAATAAAATCAGAGCTTCAAGATTCGGGTTTCCTCACCCAATCCACCACGTCAGTACTCAAGCTAGTCAGAGAGTCTCCTTCAAAGGTGCAGGGACTCAAAAACAGCATATTTCAAGCGCCGCTCCCCATAGCTGAGGCCATTATAAAGCGCAAATTTCTTCAGCTAGGCCTAATGCGGTGCACGATTAAACCGCAAACTCAAGTGTCCAGATGCTCAAATTGTCAAAGCTTCGAGCATACACCATCACACTGTGACCAGGAACTCTATTGTTCACACTGTGCTCAAAAGCATCGAAACGATAACTGCCAAGAACAGCCAAACTGCATAAACTGTGATAGGTTAAATTTAAAAAATGCAAACAAAGGCATCCGCCCAATCAACTCGAACCACCCTGCATATTCCCCCTCCTGCCCAGTTCATTTGGAAGAATACAGGAAATGCAGGGAAGCATTGGACAAAAAGTTTAACGAGATAGAAGCTAAAAACACTCAACCACCACCCCGTATGCAACAGTCAACGAATGCAAGAACTAACGGTCCACCTAACTCAAACTCCAGACCGAAACGCAGCAAGCAGCCATCCAACTTTCAAGCTCTACCAAGTCCCTTCCCATGGCTATTTAACCCCTTCACACAATTCATGCCTCAACAGAATGCCTTCCAACAGGGACAACACTTAAATATCTACGGAGGAGGTAGCACCAACTTTACACCTAACTGCCACTATGAAGGTAACAATCGGTACCTATCGCCATCGGGTCCCTTTGGTAATCAACAAGAAGCTCAAGGAGTACGGGGGTAAATATTTCTTATCGTTATTCCCCTTTTCTTCGCCTATTTTTTTTTTCTCTGAATGGGTAATTCACGAAAGAAAAAACAAAGAGTTCTCTCTTCCCACTCCCAAAAGGCAACGTCTTCTTCCTCTCAACTAAATTTTAGTGACCTTAAATTCCTGCAGATCAACCTCAACAGATGCATGGCGGCTAACTCAGCGGCTCGGGAATATATGGAGAAGAACTCCATAGACATCGGGCTGTTGCAGGACGCCTATTGCACTGTTGGGGGTCATCTGTACGACTTCCCCTCTTCCTGGTCCAAGTTCAGCTCGAAAAACAACAAAGCACATCTTGTAATTCAAACCCAAAACCTCAACTTCACACACCTTTTCACTGGGGACTTTTGTGTCTTCATTACATTGACTACGAAGGAGGGTGAGCTGATTTTGGGCAGCGCCTATGCTCCCCCGTCCGCAGACTTTGATGACTGTCTGCTGGAGTGGCAGCATTTAATCTCTCAAAAATCCCTCTTTCTGTGTGGCTGTGACCTCAATGCTAACTCCCCGTTGTGGTGTTCCCCACGGGAGGATGCCAGGGGTTGCAGCCTCATAGAATTCATAACTTCAAATAACATATGTTTGGCAAACATAGAGAATTCCGAACCTACTTTCTTCAAAAATAATGCCAGGGGCTGGCCAGATTTTACTCTGTGTAATCCTAAGACTTTTGCAAGAGTTAATGACTGGTCAGTCCTTGATATCGCTAATAACTCAGATCATAATTATATAACTTATACGTTAAATTCAACTCCGTCCCTAACTTACTCAAAAAGATTTGCAACAAAACATGGCAATTTCAAGAAATTTAATAATCTTCTTTCTAAACATATCTCCTCCCTTAATGATAACCTAAATTCAATAACAGATACAACTCAATTAGAAAATTTCACCCTAACTCTTGTTAAAACTATTCAATCCGCTGCTGCTTCATCTTTCAGACTTAAGAAGTCGGGCCGGCAGTTCACATATACCTTCTGGTCTCCCCAGCTTCGTTCCATGCGAAATCATCTTACAGCACTAAAAAGACAGCTCAAATACCTAGACCCTTCACTTACACAGCAACACAATTTGAAAATCAAACGTCATGCGGCCTTATTTAAAAAACAAGTTAACTTGGCAAAACATATCGCATGGAAAAAATTTTGTTCATTTCAAACAAATGTTTTTGGCACAGCACAGAAATTCTTTAGTAATAAATTCTTTACACCCACTGAGCTGAAACTTGAACGTCCTCCAGCTCTTTCCTCTAAGAAAAATAACCTAGAACACTTAACTGAAATACTTTTCCCAAAAACAATCTACCCACATTTTCCAGAACCTTCTTTCTCGGCTCCCTTGGATGTTCCTTTCACGGAGACCGAGGTTAAAGCCACTCTACATAGTTTTAATACAAACAAGGCCCCTGGTCCTGACAATATCGATTTCAAAATTTTAAGAAACATTTTTTACACAATGCCACGGATTCTCGTGGGTTGGACCAACAAATGCTTAGATCTCAAATTTTTTCCAGAATCCCTCCGAAGAGGTGAAGTGGTGTATTTCCTAAAGCAAGGGAAACTTCCCTCTGAACCCACTTCCTATAGACCGATCTGCCTACTTCCCACCTTAGGAAAATTGCTCGAAAAACTCATAGTAACCAGATTAAACTATCATCTTGAAACAAACCAACTCCTCCACCAAAATCAGTACGGGTTCAGAGAGGGCAGATCCTGTGAACAGGCTTTAGATGCAATTAAAAGTTCCTGCGCCTTCAGCTCTAATGCAAAGAACTACACCACTATCATCTCTCTGGATATCAAAGGAGCATTTGATAATGTGGAGTGGCCACACATATTCCAAGCACTACAAGAACTTAACTGCCCGGGTAATCTTGCGGGGGTCATCCGTAGTTATCTTTCAGCAAGGAAAATCCTCGTCAATTGGGGCGAGGGTATGTCTGAATTTCCTCAAACGAAAGGTTGTCCTCAGGGCTCATGTCTAGGTCCAGTTTTATGGACAATTATAGCCAATAAAATCCTGTGCGGCATGACCTCTGGGGGCTTTACCACCTTCGCCTATGCGGATGACTTCTCCTTGATTCTCTCGGGGCCTAGAAGGAAAGACCTGGAGGAACAAGCCCAGGAAGCTCTCACCCTTTTTAGTAAACTCCTTAAAGATTTAGATCTCCAATTATCCCCTTCAAAAACTAACGCTTTAACCCTAGCCTTTCCTAAAGCCTTGCAGAGGAGTCCCAAGATGAGGATTGATGGCATCAGTGTTCATCATGTAAAACAACTGAAATTACTAGGCATTTTTTTTGATGATCGCCTCAACTGGCTGGCACACGTCAAATATCTCAAATTAAAAACCTTAACTTTTTACCACAATTCAATGAAGATGGTGGGGAAGAGGTGGGGTATCTCCACCTCTTTCCTTAAAACATGGTACACTACTATAATAGAAAAAATATTAACATACGGTGCCGGCATCTGGGGTGGTCATCTTAGAACTGACGCAATAGCTCTACTAAATTCTGCTCAAAGGCCCTTCCTCTTGCAAATTGCAAGAGGTTATAAAACTATCTCGACTGATGCCCTCACCGTCATCACTGGAATTCCTCATGCCCACCTGCAGGTTTCCCAGACATATATTAAAACCAAAATATTACAACTTAATGATACTGAACTAGCTACAATAGTTTTTCCCAATATCCCCATCCAAACTACAACCTGCAGCTGGAATATTCACCCTGGTAAGGAAGGACGTTGCTTCCCTGTTAACCAATTGTTCTAAAAATAGCTTTTCTCCCTCTGCTTCGGTGGCGATCTTTACCGATGGATCCAAGACCGATCAGAGTGTCGCTGCGGCATTCTGTGTTATTGCGTTTGGTGAGACTGTCCATCGGTGGGCGGGCAGGCTCGAGAACTATAATACAATTTTTCAGGCTGAAATTTTTGCAATTAAACAAGCCCTAGATTGGGTAACAAATAATCATAATTACCAAGAAATAAGCATTTTTAGTGACAGCCTCTCGGGTCTGCTTGCTATTGCTCGCCACAGGAGCAGAAATCCTCAGATTATAGAAATAAAAAATCTCCTATCTAACTTAAAATTAAAAATATCCCTGGCACACGTTTCTGCCCACAGGGGAGTAGCCGGCAATGAACTTGCGGACTCTTTGGCAAAAGAAGCCACAGAGTTCCAAAATGTAAATTTCTCCCTCCCCGCCCCTCCCTCTTATGTTAAACTTCGAATAAAGGAAATTTTGAATTTAAAATGGCAAGACCTGTGGAGTGTGTCTGAAAAGGGCAGACATACTTTTAATCTTTTGCCACAGGCCAGCCCTAACTCTTGGAACCTTACCCCACCCATTACTGCTTTTTTAACCGGTCATGGTCCTTTTCCTTCTTATCTCCACAGGTTTCGTCGTCGGCGTTCTCCCTTGTGTCCTTGTGGCGAAGAGGGTACTCCCAGCCATTATTATTTTCATTGTCCCCTGACCAAAAATTTTCACTTAAGAAATCCTTCCCCACGACCAAATAATTGGTTGGAAAATATAATATCGCGCAAATTACTCATAAATAAGTTAAATAAAATATTTTCTTTTCTTATGGATTTAGTTAACTCAACTGATTAATTAATATCAATAGCACTTGGTTGCCTGCTCCGTGGCTATTTAACAGAGTCTTCTTCATTACACAAGTATTGCCCCTTGTCGCGAAAGGATAATAATTTCCTGGCAATAATTTCCACCATCTGCTCTTGCCCGTTGTCGCGATGGGATCTTATCCTGGAAACTTGCAGGAGTACCAGTATTTAGCAATCTGTTTCATTTCCCAGAGACTTTACTCATATAGACTTTTCAATCAAGAACTTTCGTATACTTCATGCCACCTGTCGCGTGGGGCATAGCCCGGAAATTTAGCACCTGAATAATCGCCCACTGTCGGCTTAGGCCGGATTGCGCCTGGCGAAATTTGTATTTTTCTTTTTTCTTTTTTTTTTCTTTTTTTTTTTTTTTTTTTTCTTTTTTTTTTTTTGAGTTTTTCAATAAACTGCGAGTAGTTCCCTTAGAAGCGCTCTAAATCGCTCCAAGAGTGATGAGCGGGGGCTGCTCCCTGTTAATTAGAATCGCTCTAGACCTCGCATCGGGTACTCGCTGACTACGGAAGCTCTTTCTCTGCCCGCACTGTATCGGGAGCAGGTTCCCACTGCCTGCAGAAATCTCTTTCCTATGTATTTCAATGTGGGTATTTATTGACGATAGGTGGGTCTGCCATTATTTAAGAACTACGATTTTAAAGATAACTGTATCTCAGCGTCTATTAAATATTTTAGTTTTTGAACCAAGTACTTTATTGCTCATGCTATTTACACTGTATTACAATTTGATTCCGACCAATGTAATAAAATAAAATAAAAAGCAGATTTTCTTTTAGAAGGAATTAAATACATAAAAAACGAATAAATTCCAATCAGTTTAATCCTTTCTACTATATACTATTATTTCCTGACAAATACTATAAATTAGAAAAAAAAAACTTCTAAAGAAATTAAATTAACAAATGAAAAATAATTGTTGTTATACTACAAAAAATATACATAAACATAACAGTTATAAATACGTTTTTAAATTTTAAATTTAATATATTTAATTTTTTCTACTGCATTACCATTTTATTTTCAATAAATATAATAAATTAAAAAGAGAAAAAAGATTCGCCCTCAAATAAATGTATTAAATAAAAAATAAATTGCATAATATAGCCGTTGCTAAGATACGCAGACGATTACAATCGAAGAATAAATTCATGAAAAAGGAAACATAAAAGCCAATGTTTAAAATCGAATATACATTAATTTAAAAAAAATTCAAATTTGAAATTCGAAAAACTCTCGATGAGGTGCACACCTGCAGGGTCCCAGGTACCTATATGCCAAATTTGGAAGCTCTGCGATCAGTAGTGTGTAGTATTGTTCATGTTTAGATTAGATAAATGTATTTATTTTCCTGTTGGAAAAAAAAATAAACTCGTTTTTTTTTTTTTTTTTTTGGCAACAATTAAATTATGGATTCAATTTAAATGGCTAATTTTTTTCTATTATTAGCTTATTATTTTCATATTTTTATTAATTAAAAGAAAACTAAACAGAAATTCGAAATTCTGACTTCGATGTGCACAATGATCCTTCGGGGGGAACCTCTGTGTTAAATCTCGTGACTGTCCGAGCTACCGTTTTCGAGAACAGTGAAATATATATACAAATATTGCTCACTTAATAGTATAAGATATATTTAAAGAAAAAAAAAAAAAAAAAAAAAAAAAAGAAGTTAATATCGGTGTTGACGATAGCCCCTAGAATGTTATCGATGAAATAAATAAATCATAGAAGAATACGAATTCATTAGTACTGTTGGGCAGTGTTGGGCATAATTGATTAAAAAGTAATTGAATTACAATTGAATTACAATTAAATTATAATTACAATTATTTTACTGTCAATCAATTAACAAGTAATTGATTATAAATAAATTGAATTACTTATTCAATTTATTTGTAATAATTCAATTTATTCGTAATCAATTACTTGTTAATCGATTGACAGTAAAATAATTATAATTGTAATTCAATTACTTTTTAATGCCCAACACTGCTGTTGGAAAAAAACACAGGTATCTTTTTTTTTTTAATAAACAAAAATTTTTGATTAATGTCAGAAACGACAGGAATAAGGATACTTACGCTAACTGAATATTGAAGATTATTTTGTATTTCTGAATTCAGAAGTTTATATATTAAATAAATAATTAAATGTAATCAATGTTGAGCGAATAAAAGTAAAAAACGGCTTTTATAAAATTATCTATACAATGAAATTAAATTAGACAGTAATACGAGTTTATTGCTAACGTAGTGAATGTAACAGCTGATGAATTTTAATAGTGCAAAATTGCTAACTGATCGTAGACACGCTGAAAAAACATTGTATTTAGACTAACTGTGCATTAAAAATTATTTAATGTTTCCAATTAAATTTTAATTGAAAATAATAATAATAATAATAATAATAATAAATCAGTGTAGAGGATAGCCCGAAAAAATTATTTATGAAATTAAATGTAAACAGACTAAAACCATAATACGAAGATACTAATTAACAGGGTCAGATAAACAGATTTATTATTATTATTATTACTATTTTGCACAAAATTTTTAACTAATCAAAGAAACTTAATAAAAATTGATCCTTTAGTTAACTGATTATTGTAGATTATTTTGTTTCTGAATTTGAGCTGTTTAAATTGAAATAATAATAATAATATTAATATTAATTATAAAATTAGTATTGAAAATAGACCTTAAAAACATATCTATGGAATCAAATAATAATAAACTTTAATATGAATTGACTGGTACCGCACAAAAATTAATAGGGGTATTTACTTTCTTAACCATGATTGTATACATATACCCTAAATTAATTTTATGACTTTTTTCTTTCTTTTTTTTTTTTTTTGCAATAATAAAAACATAAAAAAGTAAAAATTGTTTCAACGACAGAATTTAGTTTAGTACGAAGGACTATTAATTTTAATCTGTAAAATTTTTATTTTTTATTTATTTTTAATCTCATTTTTTGACCGTAAAACTGGGCCACGTACTTTTAAAAATGACTGAAATGAATTAAAATGAAGTGTTTCCACCTAAATTTCGTACTTTAGTTCATTTTAAAAAATCTAATTGTGTCGAAAAACTGTTTGCAACCCTACATTCAGAAAAATCGCCCCTTTTATTTGGTACAGAATTTGTAACAATAGGACTTTCTAATTTATTCTAGTGTTACACAAAACTGGTCTACAAAAACTGGCGACGACATTTTAACCCAGATTGAAACTAATAGTCCTCCTAGTCCTAATAAACATTAATATGAATTGGTTGGTACCGTACAGAAATTAATAGGGTATTTACTTTTCTTCCCCATGATTGCATACATATACCATACATTAATTTTACGACTTTTTATTTATTTTTTAATGTGCACCACATTTTAAGGGGGCGGTGGGCATTATAAATAAATATTTTAATTTTACAGCAAAAGTTTTAATTTTTTTTGTATATTACACTGAAATATTACAATATTAATAACTTTTTTTTTTTTTTTTTTTGTAATTTAAAAATTTTTAAATGTCTCTCGCGTTTATATTTTTCATATTTTTTTTTTTTTATTATTTTGCTTGATTATTATTAATTTATATATTTTAAATAAATTTGGGTATCGGACTTTCTATTCGTTCAGAAGTTTAGTTTTAAGAATAATTTTTGTGAAATATACTGATTTTTTTAGGACAATTTCAATCTCGCGCATAATAAAACAGAGTCTTAAAAAATCTAAATATAGGTGAAACTTAAAACAGATACCCAGATTTCACTGAAATGTAACATAAAACATTTTAAAGCAATTTTTATTAATTTTAAGCGAAAATTGTGACACGTGAGAGATTTGAAAGAAGGGAAAATCGTTAAAAAACACATTAAGAGAAAACAGCATTTAAATTGAATTTCACCAATTATCATTATTTATCAGTCAAACATTTCAGAAGGCTATATATTTTAAACTGTATGTTTTTTACTATTGTTTTAACAAAATTAAAGTATTTTAAAAGTTAAAAATTTATATTTATCAATCTACGCCGACTATACGACTATACCGCTTGTTTTTTTTTTTTTTTTTTTTTTTATTACATTTTAAAGGGCATTTAATCATATCATTATTTTTTTTAAACCCTTGTAATTTTTTAAAATATCAACTTAGAAGCATGAAGTTTGTTGCATATTGTTCAGAATTAGTTATAGAAAATAAATATAACAAAACGAAAAATTGATGTTTTCCTTTGATTTTTACGATTTTCAAAGCCCAACATCCCTTTAAGAGGGGACAATAATCCCGCCGACAGCCGTGGCCAATGTTATTCTATGGGAAAATTTGTTGCGACAATTACACATTACCTAATGTATATTTTTTAATTCTGTTTTCGCAGTCAGAAAATTCATAGCCGTTAAATGAGTACTCATTTTTGAAAAATTCATTTTTTTTTTTTAATTTTTACATTTTAATTTTGAGTTCAAAAATGCGATTTTATACAAAATGCATTTTTCTCATTTTCTAGTCGCAAAATGAAATACTAAAATTTAAAAAAATCAATTTTTGGAAAACAAGTACTAATTGAACGCTTATGAATTTTCTAAATGTGAAAACAGAATTGAAAAATATGCATTAGGTAATGAGTAATTATGTAATCAAATTTTCCCATAGAATAACATGGGCCAAGGCTGCCGGCGAGATTAGGTATTGTCCGCTCTTAAGTGAGAAAAACTGATAAATATAATACACTTTAATATCATCATCAAATAAATTACATCCGTAAAGAAAAAAAGAAAAATGTCTTACCTTGATTTTTTGCCGGCTCTTTCCTTTCAAATTTTCTTTGGGAGAAGATGGACGGGATTAGAAACCCCACCAAACTAGAATCTGCTATTTATAAGCTGTCCAAAGGAATCGGGGTCGCTTGTCCCTTATGTCGGTCACTAACACACGTGATACATGAAGTGTTGTGTCTAGGGATCGAACAGTGAAAATAGAGAAGAATCGATTTCATTGAAAAATATTTTGGGTGAACACACGATTCGTATAATTGACGAAGTTGTAAATGTGCATAATATCTTTTCATTCATTAAGAAGCTAAAGGCTAATTGTTGTAATTCAATTTTATAATTCATGAATCTTTGTTCTAGTAGCAGTCATTTATGTTGTTTATTGATTAATCTTTTGTTTTAATTAGCAAATACAGAAATGACCTAAAACTTTAGTATGTTAACAGTAGGCATAGTCAGAATTAAAAACGAAAAGTTATGTATTATTAGCGGTCTTGTTCCGCTGTGCTAAATACTATACTCAACTCAAATGAATTATTATTATTACTACTACTATTTTATGACTTTTAAATTGATAAATGACGTATTCAAATCGACAGTTTACCGAAATCCCCAATCTTCCCCCACCCACCCACTCACATACACACGCTCTTCATTTTTTTACGGTGCCCCTTTTTTAACACTTTCCAACAAGGTTGAAAAGTGTTAATTACTTCGATTTGTCTGTCTGTCTGTCCGCACTCTAACCTCCGTAAATATTTATGGAATTTCTTGAAACTGATACATGTTATTCAAGTTCACTATCGGATGTTCCCAATTGAAAATAGAGTGAGTACCTCTACTGGTTTGTGTACAGGGACACGCGAAAGTATTCCAAAGCATTGTGTTCTATGGGAGGTATTTCTATAAATCATATTTTACGAGTAATACCTTCACTGTACACAGTACACATATCTTAATGAAATTGAAATATGTTATTCAAGTTCACTATCGGATGTTTCTTATGTAAAATGGAGTAAATACCAGCACTGGTTTGTGTACAGGGACACTCGAAAGTATTCCAAAGCATTGCGTTCTATGAGAGGTATTTCTGTAAACCAAATTTTAATAATTTTACTTTGCACAAAGCTCAATGAAATTGAAATATGTTATTCATATGCACAAAAGAATGCTTCTATAGAATATAGTATTATTAGCATTAGATTTACAGGGCCACACAAAAATATTCAGTTACTTTAAGAGATATTAATAGAAATTTGCTGAAATTGCACTTTCATTTGCATTAAGCGTTTCTAAAACTTTCTAACAATTTTTAAGTGTGAATATGATTTCAATTTGAGTATCTGTCTATCTGTTCGTCTGCCCGTCTGTCCGCGATCTAACTCCCATAAATATTTATGGAATTTCTTGAAACTGATATATGCTATTCAAGTTCACTTCTGGATGTTCCCATATTGAAAATGGAGGGAATACCTCTGCTGGTTTTGTACAGGGACACCCAAAAGTATTCCAATGCATTGTGTTCTAAGGGAGGTAATACTAAAAATATACCTTTACTGTACACAAATCTTAATGAAATTTAAATATATTATTCAAGTTCACTATCGGATGTTTCCTATGTAAAATGTTTAAATGCTACGAGTGGTTTGTGTACAGGGACACTCGAAAGTATTCCAAAGCATTGCGTTCTCCGAGAGGTATTTCTATAAACCAAATTTTAATAACTTTACTTTGCTCAAAGCTTAATGAAATTGAAATATGTTATTCATATGCACAAACAAATACTTTCTATAGACTATTGTATAATTAGCAATTGATTTACATGGCCATACAAAAATGATCAGTTAAATTAAGAGCTATTAATAAATGTTTGCTGGAATTGTACTTTCGTTTACATTAAGCGTTTTTAACACTTTCTAACAATTTTTAAGTGTGAATGTGGTTTCAATTTGTGTATCTGTGTGTCTGATTGTCTATCTTTCTATCTGTCTGTCTTCCGCCCCCAGCGTCCGTAAATGTTTTCAGAATTTTAAAAAAATGTTATGTATTAGTTAAGTTCCCTGGGGAATTTTCCCTATATGAAATGACATTCATAGGTCTTGTACAACTAGTTTGTGTACAGGGGCAACCAAAAAATACCAACACATTGCGTTTTAGGACAGACATTTTTAAAAATCACATTTAAATAACTTTCTACTGTAAAAATCATAAAGAAATTTACATGTATTGTTAATGTTCTAACATAATGTTTTGTATAGAATATTATATTATTAACCTTCAGATTTACAGGGCTACACTGAAATATTCAGTTACATTAAGGGCTGATGTTATAATCTAAAGGCTGCCTTTTCTTTTGCATTATGCCTTTTAAACACTCTCCAACAATTTCTAAGAGTGATTTTAAATTCAGTTAGTCTATCTGTATACTTTTCAGTGCTTCTGTGTATCTGTTGGGTTATAACGTAGGCAAAAAATACTGAAAATTATATGATACACAAGTACGTACAGTTGGAAAGTGTTAATAATCAATGCGCACTGCATAATTTTTCGTTCTTGTTTATGTTATTGTTATAAAAAATAAATAAATAAATAAACGTATATTATAATAATTAGTCACAAATATGTTTAAATGTCTGGCAGCTTATTTGCTTATTGATTTATCTTTTGTTTCAGTTAGCAAATACGCAATGGCCAAAAATTGTAATATGTTAACGATAAGCATAAAGAAAGTTTAAAACTATATATGCATTATTAGTGTTTTTGACCTGCTGCGCTGGATACTATATTTAAATAAATTCTTATTATTAATACTATTATTATTTTATAACCTTTAAATTGATAAATGACGCAATGAAATCGGTAATTTACCGAAATCCTCAATTCCTCCTCACACACACACACACACACACTCATTTCCTGCATTATTTTTACGGTGTCCTCTCTCCCCTTTTCTCACCCCAAAAAAGAGCAATTTTTAAAACACATTTTTCTTGCTCAAAAAATATTTCTCTTTTTGTCTAAATAAATAAATAAAATGTAAATATTTTGTTTTCATTGGCATCAGCATAATATATATTTGGTAATTTTTAAATTATTATGACATCAGTTTTACCAGTAGTTTTTTAAATGTGAAAGTTTAGTTTTTAATAATGATTTATTTCAATTTTATTATATACGTATAATAAAATTGATACATTTAAATAAAATTGAACATTGATACATTTCATTTTCTGTTCAAAAAAAGTTTTTTTCTTTTCTTTTTCTTTTTCTTTTTTTTTTTTTTTTTTTAATAGTTTGATATATTTAGCAATTTAAAAATTATTAAGACATTTTTAAACTAATATATTTTAACTTTTGTTTCAGTTAGCAAATACACAAATGGCCTAAAATTGTGATATGTTAACGATAGGCATAAAGAAAGTTTAAAACTATAACTTAAGAATTATTAGTGTTTTTGACCTGCTGCGCTGGATACTATATTTAAATGAATTCTTATTATTAATACTATTATTAGTTTATAACCTTAGCTTAAGATGGCCAGATTGAATTTCTTGAATTTTTTTCCAATCTTTGGGTGCCTTTTGGCTATTTTCTGTATCCAGCTGTGAAGATAGCTATATGATACGTTTGTGCAAACGATTTTAATAACGTAAATTTATTAGAATTCGAAGATTAGTTAACAAAAACCTGAAGCCCATTTTTGTTTTCTAAGTAATAGATTTAAATTTCTGTACAAAACAGAATTTATATTAGCACGGCAGGACTTTAAAAAAAAACTATTTTTCCATGTAAAAACAAGTAGAAATCGTATTTCGTTCTTTAGAAATGGTTACTATTACTGAAAAAAAAAAAAAGAAAGAAAAAATCGTTAAATTTACGGAAAAAAACTGTCAGCTAGGACACCAGTAAAACACCATTTTTATGACAGAAAAAAACTGCTTTTTTTAACGAAAGTTTCTGTTTATAAACGGTCAAGTTCTGTGTTAGCAACAGAAGGTAATCGTTATTTTAAGATAAATACATTGTAATTTTACAAAACAAATCTGTATTTTTTACGAAAAAGATACACCTTTTTCTCTGTAAAATTACCGTGTATTTCTGTTTAAATAACGATTTTCTTATGTCAGTAAAACAGAATTTCACAGTATAAAAAGAGAAACTTTCGTTAAAACAGTTTTTTCTTTTTTCCCCGTCAAGAAAACAGATTTTTACTGGCGTCCTGGCTGACAGTTTTTTTTTCCCCGTAAAGTTAACAATTTTTTTCCCCCAAATAGTCACATTCTAATTGTTATTTCAATATAGGAATAATTTTAAGAGAGAAATCATTTTACAAACAATTTACAGAGAAATCTTTCTTTCTCAAAAATAAATTATAAACTGTATAAACATTTTGAAGAATTTGTGTGTTCTAAATGAAATCAAATTACGTAGAATTTTTACCTGAAATTGATAAACCGCACAATATGATTTTTAAATTAGATGCCATGTACATGTTATTTCTAATGAATATTATTTTAGTAGATATAAATATAACAAATTTAAAAACAATTATTTGATATTATTTTGATAAAAACATTCCGAATAAATTAGGAAAGCTATTTATAATAGTTTAACTAACTTCTGAATTCCCGTATTAATTATACATTTCCAATTCTTTTGTGTATGGTAAATGGTCACTGTAAAAAATATGTCCTATTTGCAGCCAGAAATTCTCTGTAATTTGATAAAATACGCGTAATTTACGAAAAAAATTACGTTGTCAGAACGTATTTTCTCAAATTACAAAGAATTGCTTGCAGCAAATAGGACATATTTTTTACAGTTTACACTGTAAATCAAAAAGATAATAAATATAGAATAGGGAAGACACTTATAAAATTAAAATATTTTTCATTGGTAGACTTTACCGCAGCTGCTATTATTCAAAAACTCACTGTAAAAAAATCTCCTATTTGCTGCCAGAAATTCTCTGTAATTTGAGAAAAAAAAAAAACGTAATTTGGGAAAACATTACGTTGTCAGAACGTATTTTCTCAAATTACACAGAATTTCTCGCAGCATATAGTACATATTTTTTACAGTGCATGATTTTACAGATAGCTACATCTCAGCATTGGTAACACATTTATTTTTGCATTATCCAGTTTTAATCACACAGTTTTTCTACACTGTAAAAAAGATGTCCTATTTGCTGCTAGAAATTATCTGTAATTTAAGAAAATACGTTCTGGCAACGTAATTTTTTCGTAAATTACGCGTATTTTCTCAAATAACAGAGAATTTCTCGCAGCAAATAGGACATATTTTTTACAGTGAGTTCTCACTCTGTAACATTAATAAATAAAATAAATTTATAGGTTTTTTTTACTATTACAATATGAAAATTATATATAAACTTAATAATCATAAATTTTGATTAAATTTAAAATTTAAGGATTTTAATCCTCTCTACTCACTGTAAAAAAAAAAAAAGTCCTGTTTGCTGCAGTTTGCTGCCAGAAATTTTCTGTAATTCAGAAAAATACGTTCTATCAACGTAATTTTTCCGTTGATAGAACGTATTTTTCTGAATTCATCTACTATGAAGGGAAGAATTATCACAACACTATTTTCATTGTTTTACTTTTAAAAACAGATTGCGTTTGTGGTTTGTGTAGCCCTGTACATTGTCAAAAAATTCCATGGACGCAATATGGTGCTCTAAAAATTCAGTATAGTAACAATAATAATTTTAAAAGATGATAACACGACGGTAAAAGCATTTCGAGTAAATGCTTCTTATATACCACAATGTATTTAAACAGTTTTGTGTAGCTCTATAAACCGATCATTAACAGTATTCACACTAATTCTATAGGAAACATGCTCTTGGCCTGTGAATAATCGTACATAAATTTAATTATGTTTTGCGCAGGATGAAGTTATTAGAATAGGTTTGAAATATTTAAAGAAGTACCTCTCATAGATGATAATGTATTCAAAATCTTTTGTTAATTCCGTACTCAACCCAGTAATCCTGTTTTGACAATTTTTAATAAGAAACTTCTTTTAATGATTATGGTGCATAAAATATACTTTTGTCACATATATATACTAGTACCCAAAAACTAATTTTACAAACTGTTTTTTGTTTTCCTTCTTCTGCGCTTAATTTTTAAACTAATGAACTTATAAAATTAAAATTTGAATGACACGTTCGTTATCAAACAATTAATCGATTTTTACTTTCCGAACACTATAGTGAGGAAAGTATTGTAATCATGTCAAAAATCCGAATTTGAGATTTTGATGTTTCTATACGTTTCGAGGTCCAATGAGACCGTTTTCACTATTTTTGCGATGATATATGTATGTGTGTGTGTATGTATGTGTGTATGTATGTGTGTATGTATGTGTGTATGTCTGTGAGTGAACAAGCTAGCGTCTAAACGCTTCGTTCGAATAAGCTGAAAGTTGGTACGTACATTGTAAGGCACCATAGTACAAACCCTATAGATTTTGGTGAATCTAGCACTTATAGTTTTTTTACAGGGACACAAAGAAAAATTCTTTATCATTACGGCCTATTGGACCAAAATCTTAAA
Organism: Salticus scenicus; assembly: GCA_963930645.1. NCBI lineage: Eukaryota > Metazoa > Arthropoda > Arachnida > Araneae > Salticidae > Salticus > Salticus scenicus. The sequence continues at coordinate 63,137,992 of OZ005660.1, read as the reverse complement.
AGTACGATAGCATCTAAACGCCTTATTCAATTGAGCAAAAAATTTATACACATATAATAGGTCACATATACTCAATCGGTATAAATGTTTGAGAATCTAGCACTTATAGTTTTTTTACAGGGACACAAAGAAAAATTCTTTATCATTATGGCCTATGGGGCCAAATTTTTAAAAGTGTGATAGCGTCTAAACGCCTTATTAATCTGATCAAAAAATTTGTATACACGTTATAGGTCACAGTTGTACCAATTGTATAGATTTTGGTGAATCTAGCACTTACAGTTTTTTTACAGGGACACAAAGAAAAATTCTTTATCATTACGGCCTATGGGACCAAATTTTTAAAAGTGCGATAGCATATAAACGCCTTATTCAATTGAGCTGAAAATTTATATGAATATTATAAATCACTGTTGCACTAACTATAAGCCTTTTGGAGAATCTAGCATTTATAGGTTTTACAGGGACACAACGAAATTTTCTTTATCATTATGATCTATGGGCTCAAAGTTCAGTAGCGTTAAATAAAACATTGTGTAATATATGGAGAAAAATACTCAAACACTCTATTATGGTTTTCTCTCTTTTGTTTGTTTAACAACTCCTCTTTCTTTACTTTATCTGCAAAACTGTTAACTACTCAATGTTCGGAAAGTCGAGTGGAGTCACTCCAGATTTTTTTTTTTTTTTTTTTTTTTTTTATATAACTTTGACGTAAGCAATAATTTTTAAATTATTTATTTATTTATTTATTTTTTAAATGTAAGCTGCTAAATAACTGAAAAATTGAAACAATTTTAGAATAGAAAAGTATAAATGAGAAATGGTATTAAACATGCATCACACATTTGGTGAAGATAGAACTGCCTCCAAATGTTAAATTAAAACTGGGTTTTTCTTCCTGTATTCTGTCTTCTTTTTCTTTCATAATAAAATTTTTGAAAAAGTATAATTATTAATTTATAAACTATGAGCATCGTCATAATAATAAAAATATCTATAAGTAATTTTATAACGAACACCTCGTTCGAATTTTTATGATCGAATGTGTAATTTTTAAAAGTTATTTGCTTACAAAGAAAGGGAAGAAAAAGAAAAATCAATAAAGGAAGAAAAATCTGGCTGTATTTTAATATTTGGAAACATGTATATCTTCACTTATCCGTAATGCATACCTAATGCCATACCTCATTTAGTTTTCTTACCTAAAATTGTTTAAATTTTGCATTTCTTTAAAGATTATTTTTGAAAAAAATTGAAATAATATCCATTTAAAAATTATTACTTATCTTAAATCTATATAAAATTTGATTAAAGATTTGATTACGAGCATTTCATCCAAATTTTATGTTCATGTATTCAAACTTAAACATTATATTACTTAAACATTATATTCTTACAAAAACTTTATTCAGTGTGTTTGTTGCATGTATAACTTAAACTCGCTTTTTTTTTTACTTTCTTCTATTTTCAATAGAAGCAAGTATTGGATTCGAAAAAATTTTCGACCTCGGGTTTTTTGATGGATTTACACGTTTTGAGAGCTGTAGAACACGATTTGACCATTTTTTGAAAATGTCTGTCTGTCTGTGTAGGTGATAAAATTTTGTGGCAACTGTATCTCAGGTACTATTGCACAGAATTTCATATAAATTGGTATGTAGTTACACATTGATGCCTATGAACTTTTGGTAAAAATTGTCCAAAAGTTTACGTTGCCATGCCGCTTTTTTCTAAATTTTTAATATGGTGGTATAGGACAAAATTTTGTATAAATGTGCATAAACAGAATTATTTTTTAATAATCATTATGAAATTTAAAAAAACTATTTGTAATAGAGATAGTCAATAGAGAAAAATAAAAATTGTGTATGTAGGAACCTCCCCCCTCGCCCCTGGGGGAAGTCCCCTCTCGAGGGGAGTAAATTTTCATGATGGGTATCTTTCAAAAGAGCTCGCCAATACCTTTAAAACGATGGGTTGAACCATCGATCTGCGATAATTTAAAATAAAGTTATCGATTTTTTTATTTTATTTTTTATGTAATATTGAGAATAAAATTGATTTTTCTTTTTTATATATTTAGTGTTATATATTTAGTGTTATTCCTTCTCTATGTTATATATTTATATATTTAGTGTTATTCCTTCTCTGGTATGGAAATCGTCTGCATTATCATGGAAGATAATTTTTTTAAATAATAATTTAATAAATTATTTTTACTGAGTGAATTTCAATAGGAAAATATGGAAGAATGCGGTAGCCACAACATACTAGTTTTTTTTTTTTTTTTTTTTCAAAATTTGTCTAAGCATTGAAAGTTGTCTTAATTTGCATATCCGTATACTAGGCATAAAGAGATCCGAATTAGAAATCCATAAGAAATCATGCGCAAAAGAAGAGGAATGGCAATATATCAGTAGGGAACCTAAAAATATTCATAGAAATGAAAGCGCACATAGGTCAAGAAAAGAACCAAGTTCAAAAACATTTTTCAATTTCATTAGACAGTATTAATAATTTGTATCAGTTTCAAGACATTCAAGCCATATTTACGGAAATTAGAGTGCGGAAAGACATACAGAGAGACAGACAGATAGACAAACCGAAGTCATAAACACTTTTCAACTCTTTTGGAAAGTGAAAAAAAAAAAATCACATTTCCGGCTATTTTTTGTGTAATTTCCTATATTTTAGAGTTTCAAAAAAAAATTAATATTTCCGACCTTTACTAACTCTTTCTTAACACGACAGTATTATGAAAATTGCTAATTGTAGCATTTATATATGTAAAAAATCAAAAATCTGAAGAGCTTGAAATGAGCTAGTAGTGGACACACTTAAAACCCAGTAGTGAACCCCTTTTTGTTCCAGTAGTGGACCCCTTTAAATTTTTGCTTTAAAATTCAACTCTAAAATTGCTAGGTTACAGAATTGTGTCCACTACTGGATCTGGCATTAAAAGTCACATGAGCCAGTAGTGGACAGGGCTGTCCACTATTTGTTATGATGACATTTTTTGGCACCAGTATAGTGGACACCCATAAAAATACTATGTGTTAACACAAGATTAAAAAAATAGCACAATAAATGAATTCTGCATACTTATTTTAATCATATGAAAGCAAAATTTAGAAGAAATCAGTTAAAAATAGCAGAGAGCGAGCAAATAAAATTTCATTGCCTTATTCAAAGTGATAAGAAGAAAGCGGCAAAATCACAAAAAGTGCTAATTTTTTTAGTTAAACTAACATTATTTTAAAACTAATGGCCGGAATTATTTTTTGTTAAAGGGTTTAACAGTAAAGGACTATAACTCCCTTCCTGAACATTGCTGGAATCTTCAGAATTTTTAGGTAGCTTATTTTCCGAGTTTAAAATTAAAAGTGCCCACTACTGGTACAGGGTCCACTACTGGTGCGTTTACCTTATATCCAATTTTTTTTTCTTTCTTTTTTCTTTCTTTTATACATATAAGTATTGGATTTCTAAAATTTTCGACCTACGATTTTCGATGGATTTACACCATTTTAGTAAATGGCTGTCTGTCTATGTGCGTGTTTGTGTAAGTATGTATGTATCATATATTTTATAGACACTGGATCTCATGAACAAGTGGGCAAAATTTAATTAAACATGGTATTAAATTAAAGCTTGATCTATTCTTTAATCACATTTCTTGCGACCATGGAAGCTTCTGCGCAAGTGCGGACTCACCGAGTCCACTGCTAAAATAGGGGAGATAATATTTTCGTTGAGAGAAAACAAGCGATAAGGGAATGAATGAATGTTTACTAAATCCCAACCTGACCGTGAACGTGTCACACCTCAAAGCTTTTGGACTCATCCTCACTGCTAGGCGTAGGAAACGTGGTTACACTATAAACTGGTGATGATTACATTTGGGGACCAATCGCTCAATAGATGACGCTGTCATCTCATTTTTTCATAATTTTTAATATGGCAGTACGGAACAAAATTATGTGTAAATGCAGGGTGTCCAGAAAAGGACTTACTGATTTCAAAATTAAATATCTCGAAAACAAAGTACAATAGAGGGATGAGACAAGCTGTGTATTTATTACAAAAGCTGTAAAAATAGGATACAGGAATTTTGAAAATAGTAACAAAAGTTGCCAACTGATGGCGCTTTTAACAAATCCCAAAATAAAAACCCGGATAATCTCACAAAACAATCCCAAGACACTGGACGAGCTTGAAGAGGCAATCTGTGTGGCATGTGAGTCCATTTCCATTGACACACTGCAGGGGGTGATGGCAAATTTTGTTGTTCGTTTACGCCACCTTTGCATGGCTACTGAGGAACATTTTGAACAGATTTTGCTGTGATTTTATGGACTACTTGCGGAAGAACTACTTTTATTTTATTTTCCATAACCCTATACAGTGTACAGCGCCATCTGCTGGCAACTTTTGTTAGTATTTTCAAGATTCCTGTATCAAATTGGTACAGCTTTCGTAATAAATATACAGTTTAAAACAGGAATAAACTACTACGTCAGAAACGCCAAAGAAAAATTATTGAGGAGCATACAGCTGTTTCGGTAGCCTAAAGCGTACCGTCTTCAGTGCAAAAAGAATACTGAATCTGGAGAAGCGCTCTTTGGCGTTTCTGACGTAGTAGTTTATTCCTGTTTTAATATTCCAACGCCAAGTCTCCTGCTATTAAATATACAGTTTGTCTCATCCCTCTGTTGTCTTTTGTTTTCGAGATATTTAATTTTGAAATGAGTAAGTCCTTTTCTGGACACCCTGTATACATAATGAGAATTATTTTTAACGTTACAACAGGAAATAAAAGGCATTTTTAATAGTGATAGTCAATCAGAAAGAATTTGTGTGCATGTAGGACATCGCTTCTCCTCTTGGGGGGAAGTACCAAGAGAGAGATTACCAGAGGAAGTAATATAAGTTATTGGAATTTTTGAATTATGGTATATTTCAGAAGAGGAACTCAATGCATTTAAAATGAATTGAAAGAAAACATGCATTTCTTAAGATATTATTTTCTATATCAGAAAATCGATTTTGTATTACTTCTCCGTGATGAAAAAAATTGCCTGCATTAATCATGGAAAATTTTATAATAATGATTCTAATAAATAATACGGGCTGCATGAATTCGCGTAGGAAAATATAGTAGAAAGTTTTGTAGTGGTCACATCATTCTAGTTTTCTTTTCTTTTTCTTTTTTTGTATGTGTGTGTGTCAGTTACATATTTGAATGATTATGATAAATTTCCTTACTATACGTACGATAAATAGACTTCTAGTACATCGAAGAGCATGTAACCGACAAAAGTGACTTTTCCTTTTCTATGAAGTTCCATCCCATTTCTTCTGTTCAAATGCCAGTCGCATCTGTGAGTGGCATGTTTACATCACATTTTTTTCGTGATCTCACTCTTAATTTACCACTGTCATGATGGAAAGAAATTTCCCTTTAAACATGGCATTGTCTGCCTCAAATATTCCTCAGGTTACTACAATATAACATAGTTAAGAGTTCATAAAAGTCAGAAGAAGCTTTCCTTCTCGTTCGGCGTTTCACAGATCCTAATTTATCATCTCTGACATCCAGTTCTCTGAAGAACAAAAAAAAATCCGGGTCATGATCAACTTGAATCCTCCTTCATCTTTCTACTGTTGCTATAATGAGTGGTATCAGGTAGAAGGTAAAAGACCTTATGAATAATATTCACTACACGTTTTCAGAAGTTAGATATCTTGTAACTAAAAACTTATCACCGTCTATGGTAGGCTGTTTCAGGTGCGTGTAGAGCTGTTTTTTACCTTACCTCGACAAGGGATCTTTGGAGAAAGAAAGCAAGGCTTGTGAATATTAAATAAATAATGTAGCTTTTTAAGGTGATTTTAATAAAAAGTGACATTTTTCCTCACTTTATTAACACCCGACCAAAAAGTAGGGTGGTATTTTGAGGCTCTTTTTAACCTCTGACAGAAAAAAAATAATATTATAGTTTTAAAAAAATTAAAGAACACGCTTTTATAGAAATGTGAACTAAAAAGCACAAAATATCTATCTTAGTATTAAAATGCAGGGTAGGAGAAAATCGTGTGAGTGACACACCATAATATTTACATACATTTAAATCTTTAATTGAAATAATTTAGAATTAAACAAAAACCATTTTTTAAAAATCTCCCCTGACAGGGCTCGAACGCTAGACCATTAGGTTCGTAGCGCGGTGCTTTACCTCACGGTTACAGCGTTCACGTATGGAAATTCTTTTTTTTTACAATATAGATTTTTGTTTGTTCCTAGAGCGGTTACAAACATACATACAAACATACATACATACAGGTGAAGCTAATAAAAGCGTGTTAAAAAAAAAAAAGATTGAAGAAATCATTGTATACATGTATGTGTGGCATTGTAGCTGTCAATCGAATGGACCGACTTAATATATATATATATATATATATATTAATTAAAACATGGATTTAATCGCAATTATTCTTAGCTATAATTGGTATTAATTAGAACTTTTTTCCCCCTTTCAGGCAATTTTGCACTGTTATTTTAAAATTTGCAAACTGCCAATGTTCTAACTTCCAACTCATCTTAAATAGTAAGTCACGTGGTGTTTGGATTGTAAAAATTAAAGTATATATATATATATATATATATATTCCCTTTTAAAAAAAAAAAAAAAATTGTCTATAAGTAGTGATTGTGAGCTCACAGCCCAAAATCTTTAACTTCGGTTCAAAATTAGAGATATCAGAGAAATATAATATTTAATGAAACTGAAAGTCAACCATGCGTTATTTTACATAATTTGCGAACTGTAAATTTTCGAATTCCCTAAATGATTTTAGATAATAAATCCCACACTTTCTAGACTGGTGCGTAAAAAAAAAACTCTTTATTTATTTTTACTTTATTTTATTTTATTTTTAATGAATCGCGAATTTTTAACAGATTTTAACAAAAATTAAATTTTGGCTAGAAATAGTGATTATAGTTGCAGAATTAAAAAGTCTCTAAATTTGGTTGAAAACTGCGGATTTTATAGAAAAAAAAATATTTAATTAGTAAATTAAAAGTCGGATGTTTTTATACAGATATATTTAATTATTATTAATGAGTACAACCACTGGAGTTTTGTTACTTTTCTCTATTTTCAATAGAAGAAAATATTGGATTTATAAATTAAAAAAATAAATAAATTGCCTACTTTACAGTTGCTCCATTAGCACTTTCAGTCCGGTGCTGGACCTTCTTCAGTAAAGTAGGCAACTGTAAAGTGAGCAATTTATTTATTTTTAATTTATAAAGGTGTAAGAAGTTCTTCTTAATTTTATATTTAAAATTTCGAAAATATTGGATGCGTAAATCATTTTCAGATGTTTGATGGTCTTATACGTTTTGACTATTTTTAGAAATAGTCCTGATGTTGTTCTTGGTAGACCTAATGAATATCTCGCTGGTGAATAATATTCACTGCACGTTATTGGAGTTAGATATATTGAACTTAAAACGTTGCACCGTTTATAATAGGGTGTTTGAGATGCGGGTCTTTAGAGAAAACAAGCAACACTTGTGAATATTAATGAAAGTTATTATTAAGACATTTTTAACATGTGACTTTTTTCGCACTTCCTGAAAGCTTTAAATATTTCCATAGTAATTTTGTTGACGTCTGTAATGAAAATTCTTGTTTCCCCTACTGATCGTTGATGGATGGATGGATGGGTTTTTACGTCGCACTAGTGCTGCGCAGATGGGCAATTGGCGACGGTCTGGGACACAGTCCTAGAGGTGGTCCGGAGACATGCCATCACAATTTTGATCATCCACGGAAGGGATACTCTCCCGCTCTCCCGCTTCGGTGACCCCCAGAGGTATAATTTTTGGTGGGAACGTGGAGGACATTGCGGCCACGACAGATTTTACGTGCACCAGCCACCATTAGTGCACACGACGGTCTTTGGCCGGCTCGAGTACCGAACCCGCAAACTTCCAATTACGAGGCCGGCGCTCTACTGACTGGGATACCGCGGCCCCTGATCGTTGATGAATCCTGTATTTAGTTCAATCTGATTTTACCATGAAGTATATTTAAATTATTAATAGAAATTGTTAATAAAAATGTCTATCATTAATCGAAATATCTATTCTTCAAGGACACATTTAAAAATTTCGGGAAAATTTCCTCTTCTGTTATAATGAAAAGAAAATTGAGAAATCAAAGATTTCTCAGGAAAGATTCCTACGGAACCTTCTTACAAGAGGGAAAATTCCTCAGAAAATGTAAATCATTGAAATCTAAATTCATCAGTAAGCTAATTGATAAAGGAATTTTTGTTCGAAAATATCTAATTCTCAAAATTAGCTGCATACATAATTTCTTTTTGAGTGTATTTATGACTCCTACAATCCGATATGATAGAAAGCTAATGCATTTTGCCTCGCTTGGAATAGAATTTAATTAGTAAAATGCATTAGGAAAAAGCAGGAAAATGCATTCTCCGTTTTGAGTAGCGATAGCAACCCTGTTAAAAATCTCCGACATAATCAATAGTTAGGTGCAAATTGACACCTTCAAATAAGATTCATTGTTACTGAAATCATTAGATGACATGCAAAAAATAGTACCTTAACCATTTTGAAGAACGTGATGACAGTGATAAACTCGATAACTAATGATATGAAGGAACAAAACAATATACTAGAAGATAACCATTAAGGTGCTACAGACAACAATTTCGTCATCAAATTACATTGCATGGATGCAAGATAATTAATCAACACTGTTGTTGGTGAGACCAAATCTAATATGAATGATGATATTTAAAGTATATTTTGCTATTGTATTTTAAGCACAATAATTTAAGATTATTTCCTATAGTTTGATAGTAGCTTTATGCATGCGTTTAATGTGATTAATGCAATTAATGTAATTAAGTTCTGTTGGGCCCAACAAAATAATCATTTGATAAATATATCTGTATTAATCGTAACAATATATCTATCTATATATATATATAAGATAAAATTTTAAATATAGGAGGGAGTAAAACTTGAATTATTAAATAAATAGAACTAGAACAAAGTGTTTATAAACCAATGCGCTAAAGCAGCAGAAGGAAATATAAAACTATAATAAACAAAATAATCAAAACCAGATAAAAATTTTAATCCCAAAACACATGAGGGCCTTCATCAGGGGAGCTCCCTCATGTAGGGAAAGGAATATGAGAAGTTTCTGACGAAACGCTGGTATTAACCATAAAACACGTTTCTAGCCCCCAACTTCTCACAGATGGATTCACGACCGTACAGCAAACGAATTTCAATTAATACATAGCATAAAAAGCAATTAAATTCGGAAATAAAGCACAAAATATATTACATCAAATATAAAATTCAAGAAATATAATACATCAAATATAAAGTACTAAAATTAAATAAAATAAGAATATATAAATACATACGAGGAAAAACTGGAATAATCAGAAAATGGAAAATTGAATTAACGCTGGTTAATACCAGCGTCAGAAACTTCTCATATTCCTTTCCCTACATGAGGGAGCTCCCCTGATGAAGGCCCTCATGTGTTTTGGGATTAAAATTTTTATCTGGTTTTGATTGTTTTGTTTATATATATATATATATATATATATATGCGTATGTTCGAAAATCGAGGGGGAAAAAATTAAATACTATTATTTTTAGAGCAGAGGCTTGGGAAATATAATATGCATCATACAAAATTTGTCATATGATCGATTTGTTTAAAGTTCTTCCAGTTTTTTGACAGCAAATACTTTGTTCATCGAATGCAGATACTAGCATGTTTCTTTTTCATAGTTAAAACATTTATTGCGTTTGCGAAATTTATCATCATTAGGTCATTTGATAACGTTAATTTCAAGAAGAACACAATGAATTAAAAAATTCAAACAAACATTATAAAATCTTTTATAAAATCTTTCTGATCCTTATAAGAAAACACTACCATCAATATGTTCCGTTTTGGAAACCACAGATATAATTTTTAAATTCTTCAAATGCACTTTTTTTCTACTGATGTTTAAATGTTTAATGATCCTTTCGTTCCTTAACTCCTATGAGTTGAGTTGAGAAGATGAGAGCGGCAGTCGATTGTGGTATTTATGTCTTATAAAGATTTTAAAAAAATCTTCTATCCAAAAACATTATGTTGAAGGAATGATCAAAGAGGAGTTAGCATACGACGTATCAGCATGCAACTGTTGGGTACTCAAGACGGCTGCACCAATAACAGGCCATAGATATAGTAATAAGACATAGATTGAATCAGCGAAAGGGAAAAAGGTGATTCCTTTTCACTCGGGAAAAGTCACTGTAATTGCTGTCTTTCCCCGAGTAAATGGGCCGCGGTAGCCTAGTCGGTAGAGCGCCGGCCTTGTAATTGGAAGATTACGGGTTCGGTACTCGAGCCGGCCAAAGACCGTCGTGTACACTAATGGTGACTGGTGCACGTAAAATCTGTCGTGGCCGCAATGTCCTCCATGTCCCCATCAAAAATTATACCTCTGGGGGTTACCGAAGCGGGAGAGCCATCCCTTCCGTGGAGGATCAAAATTGTGATGGCATGTCTCCGGACCACCTCTAGGGGTGTGTCCCAGACCGTCGCCAATTGTCCCCCTGCGCAGCACTAGTGCGACGTAAAACCCAACCATCCATCCATTCCCCGAATAAATTACACATATTAATACACACAGATAATTTAGTAAATAAAATTTATGAATAATTTATTTACTAAATGTGAATGAAAAACTCCAGATATAGTTTCAAATTCTTTTTTTTTTTTTTTTTTTAATACCTTTTAATGGCTGATTCCAAAACTTTTTTTCGATAACATTTTTACTCGATAACATGGGGATGATAGATTATATATACTACTATATCTATGTAGCAGCCAAGCCTACCGCAGGAGCCATATTGAGTCTACCAAAACATTGGCTAGTACTGTGTTATTTTATAATTTGGTGGTTTTAACAGTTACAATGACTTTCGTATCGAATAATCCACATTACGTAATTTCACAATAACAATGCAGATTTTTTTATATAGCTATGTTATTTTCTGCGGTTATGATTTTGGCTTCATGTTTCTGTTAGCATGCCATCTCCTCTTGCATCATTCCTCCAAGGTCTGACCCTAGAAGATAACATTACAAAACTAACAGTCGCAGTTATATTAAATCAATCGATTAATTAGTTTTCGAAATATTTCCGCTTATCAGAAAGAAAATGTGATTTTGAATAAAACCGTACTTGAAAATTTTCGTAGGTATGAGACATAATTATAGCGAACCACTTGCTCATTTTACAAATTCCGAAATAAAAATTTCAGATACCACATTTGAGATGCACATAAAAAAATATTTTTGGAAAGTTGTGTTTTTTGACTAACACGAATTTTTTAAAAAGAGTGATTTATGAATAAACTATAAATTTATTTTATTACTTTACTTTATGGTTGGTTGGTTAAATTGTTCTTATGACGCGCTGATGCTACAAGCTACACTATGGGCAATTGGTGATGGTCTGGAACTCGTCCTTATGGGAGGTTGAGATATGCCATCACAAATTTGATCCTCAACGAAGGAGATGGCTCTCCCGCTTCGGTGACTCAAGAGGAATAAATTTGGGATAGGAAGATGGAGGGCATTGTGACCACGATGGTTTTTCTTGCACCAGCCACTTTTAACCCTTTGAGTGCTATGGACGCACATATGCGTCCAGCGAAAGTCATTAATATAGACTATGGACGCAAATACGCGCTTAGCAGATGTTATCAGTATGGACTATGGACGCAAATACGCGCCCGGCAAAAATGATCAGTGTACTTTGCAACACTCGCATAAAGCGCGTTCGCGATAAGAATGAGACAACTTGATTCTCATTTATTTTCAACAAAATATTACTTACATGAATGCTACTTGCATGAAATTGACAAACAAACATTTTTAATCACTTTCGATACTTTAAATTGAAGAATTTACACCTTTAAGTCCCATTTTGCGAAGATTGCTTCTAGCCGTCGTCATGGCGTTTTGTACAGTCCCTTACTAAAATTTAAGGTTTTCTTAAACTATTTCTGTGGTTTTATCTAGGTTTTCAGGTATTTAAAAGGTTTCTTTGAAGTTTCGCTAAAAAATACTTCCTGAAAAGAAACCTCATCTAAGTTTTCTTTAGGTTTTATTCTTAAAACCTCCTGAAATCCTACGTGGTTTTATGTTTTCTAGAGGTTTCCCAAGGTTTCGGATAAATACATCGGTGATAATAAGTTTCCCTATGGCATTTGGATAATATCTACAGTCAAAAACGTTTTTTAAAGGTTTTATTTTTAAAACCTTTTAAGACCTGCACTGTTTTAGGTCTTATAGATGTTTCCCAAGGTTTCAGATAAATGCATCGATGATAATAAGTTTCCCTATGGTGTTTAAATAATACCACCACTATACCTGCAACCAAAAACGTATTTCTTTAGTTTCAGTTTTTGAACCTTTGAAAACCTGTACTTTTTTAGGTTTTATAGAGGTTTCCCAAGGATTCGGATAAATACATCGATGATAATACGTTTTTCCATGATATTCAAAAAATACCTCCGTTATGCCTAAATCAAAAATGGTTTTATTTTTAAAACATCAGAAACCTCCCTTACTAAAATTTATATTTCTAATAATGATAATATATTTCTAAACTTGTACCTGACTAACTTAGAGTAGGTTTTTAATAATAAAATTCCCTTCTACATCTAAGGAAAATTTAAACATTTTAGATTTCAATTAAAAATTAAAATAATAATAATATTAATAATCTTAATAATAATCTAAATTTAAAAATATATTTGATGATTACATAAATGAGATATTTTTTAATAAATAAATTATAAAACAATTAAATATTAACACAATAAATCTTATATTTCACATATGTGTCTGAAAAACTATATTTAAATTTATTTTATAAGTCTTTCGTCAATGCAAAGATATGTCAAAATAAATTCACTAACAAAAGAGATCATGAAACAATATTGATGTAAGATATAAAAAAAAAAAAAAAAATATGCATTTAAAAAAAATCACCTTTTTTTGGGGTGGGGGGGGGGGGGGGGAATAACTGAATGAACTTATTTCTTGAATACTTCCTTTTAAATTGTAATCTTTTAAATATTTAGAAGTAAACACCTATAACGCAAGTAATAAATAATAATAATAATAATAAAATAGAGAGCTTGTGTTTAAAGTTATGAATAAATGGTAAATTAAAATTTACAGAAGGAATTTTACAGCATAGGTTAATCATATTAGTGATTGCTTACAACGTATTCCCAAAACTTTTTAAATGTTACGGGGAGAGAAAATAAAAATTAATTAATTAAAAAATAAAATAAATTAAGAATTCTGTCAAAGGAAGAATTTAGTTTAGCACGGAGGACTATTAATTTCAATCTGTAAAATTTTTATTTTTGTTCTTATTTTTTTAATATTATATTTTATCTCATTTTTTGACCGTAAAACTGGGAAACGTACTTTTTAAAATGACTGAAATGAATTAAAATGAAATGTTGCCACCTAAATTTCATACTTTAGTTAATTAAAAAAATAAAATAAAATAAATAAATATAAATAATTGTTGCGTCGAAAAACTTTTTGTACCCCTCAGATTCAGAAAAATCGCCCCTTTCGTTTGGTACTGAATTTGTACCGAGCCACGTACTTTTTAAAATGACAGAAATGATTTAAAATGAAGTGTTGTCACCTAAATTTCATACTTTAGTTAATCTAAAAAGAAAATTGATTGTCGTGTCGAAAAACTGTTTGTTCCTCTGGATTCAGAGAAATCGCCCCTTTCATTCGGTACAGAATTTTTAACGATAGGACTGATATTTCTAATTTATTTTGGTGTTACAAAAAACTGGTCTATAAAAACTCCAGATTGAAACTTACAGTCCTCCGTCCCAATAATGAAATTAGGAATAAAAATTTAGGTCTTAAAATTAAAAATGGCAACTGAACCAATATTTTACAATTTCATATTAATTCACAAGAAACATTTATATTAGCTTTAAAGTTTTTTTTTTTTTTTTTTCCCTCTTCTTCTTTATTTCCGATTTTTTTATTCGTTTATTTCTTTTACATAAAAATTATGAAGAGACTCAAAAATACATGATAAACAAAACATTTGGTATCTAATATAATACATTTCTTAAAGAAGAAAAAAAAAAAAAGAATGTATTGTTTTCTATTCAAAATATTTATTTTATTTATTATTATTACGGTTAACATTTTTATTTCGTTCCAATATTGCTAACTTAAAATCATTTACATTAAAAAAGATAATTTTTTTTATTTCCTTTAAAATATTTTCCATCAAAATTCTTGAGTACACTTTTCATGTAACTTTTTATTTATTTATTTATTTATTTTGTTTTGTTTCATTCAGAATTTAAAAGAAAAAGTACATTTAGAATTTAACCTGCATTGTACAATTTCTCTCTCTCTCTCTCTCTATATATATATACATATATTTCTTTCTTTCTTTCTTTCTTTTTTTCTTTTTTGAAAGTGATTAAAATCCGAGTTTTAAAGCCCTTCAATGCTTTCATATCTCAAGGTCTAATTCATTCTTTTCAAGTTCAATGCATTTGCACAGTAAAGATTATTCCAAGTAAAACTTCTAAATTCTTTAGATAGTATTATCTCTATATTTCAATCTGTGGAGAGAATTATCTTTTCAACAATAAGAACCGAATTACCATATATTCAATGAACAAACAGATTAGCATTTGCTTCTAGAACACTATTTAATTTTCCCTTTCAAAGTTGTCTGCTACGGAATTTCCCTCCTAAACCCTACAACAGGGAGACTGCTGATGTGTCACTTGATTCCCCATAGAAAAAGTGATTCCTTTTGCGATGACATTTGACATGCAAAGAAAGGGAGAAAAATTTTCCGGGCGTTTCGGTATTTTAAGCACATACTGAAATTCCAGCTACGGTAAAGAAAGGGTTAAGGTTTTCTGAAGCCTTTTTTATGGTTTAATATCGGTTTCCAGGTATTTAAAAGCTTTTATTGAAGTCTGATTAAAAAAAAAACCTTCCGAAAAGAAACTCCATCTAAGATTCTTTTAGGTTTTTTAAAAAAATCTCTTGAAATTTTACATGTTTTTAAGTTTATAGAAGTTTTCCAAGGTTTCGGTTAAATACATCGCTGATAATAAGTTTTCTTATGTTATTCAGACAATACCTCTATTATACCTACAACAAAAAACGTTTTTTTTTTTTTTTTTAGGTTTTATTTTTAAAACCCCTAGGAACCTACAGTGTTTTAGGTTTTATAGTGATTTTCCAAGGTTTTGGTTAAATACATAGACACTAATAAGTTTTCCTATGATATTCAGACAATACCTCCATTATACCTGCAATCAAAAACTTTTTTTTTAAATTTATTTTTAACTTATTATTACTCATTAACTTATTACTCATTAACTAAATATTTTAATTAGTAAAATAATAACAATTTTGTGTATTATTATTAATAATTATCAGTTTCAATTTCTACGAAACGAAACATAATATTTAAAAAAAAAAAAAAAAAAAAAAAAAACCTATAAAACAATTATTCAATAATCAAAATTAATCTGAGATTCATTAATATTCATCCATTAATTTATCAAAAAACATAATAAATATTAGTACCATCATCTCATAAATCAGAAAATAACACGCATTTAAAATTAATTTCAGTTTTAACCCATTAACCACCAAAACTAGAAATAATGATTTTTTTTTTCTGAATAAAAACAGTAACGTTCATTGTTTTGATCATATATAACAATAATTTAAAATAAAATTATGAAAATGAGTCCTATCTTACTAAAAATAGAGTGTTATATTTGTACAACGACAGTGGAATAAGAATATAGCATTAATAAATATAAATGTTTACGGAAATTTCCTTGAGGGCGCATAAAACAGAAAAAACTACAGATGACTAAAAAAGTAATTATTTTATTTCGACAACATTTTTAGAAGCTTTTTATATGAAATTGACTTTGTCATCGTGTTTTTGTCTCACGCTAATAAACAAAGCGCCTCTATTTTAAATTAGATATAAGTTGCCCAATTTGTCGCTTTTTGGCATAGTTGGTTAGAGCGTCATGTTAATAACGTGAAAGTCGAGAGTTCGATCCTCGAAGGTCCAACTGATTAATTTTTACAGATAATTAGTGAAAAATGTGTCAATTGATGAAAGAAAATGTTTTGTTCACTACACAGTATTTAAAGAAGAGTTTTTTAAAGAAGTTTTTTTTTTTCTTTTTAGATATTAGAAAACGCAAAATATTTTTGATGTTAAAAAATCTCAAAATAAAATTTTTAAGTAAAAAATACATTAATTAATGTTTTTAGAAGCTTTTTAGAATTATTTTATTGAAATTGGATTTCGTTATCGTGTCTTTCTGTCACGCTAACAAGGCACCTCAACGTTAAAGTAAATGTCAGCGGTTTTTATTGCCGTTGGTTGGCTCAGTTGGTTAGAGTGTCAAGTTCCTAATGCGATGATCGTGAGTTCCATTCCCGATTTCGGGAGGAGCGATGTTTTAAATTTTGCAGATAATTAATAGAAAATATGTCAGTTGATAAAAGAAAATTTTTCATTGTCTACACAGTATTCTAAGAATTTTTGAAGAGTTTTTTTAAAGCAGATTTTTTTTTTTTTTTTTTTTTTTTACTTTTTTTAAATACTAAATAGCACACACACACACACACACACAAAAGTGATATATGTATATATTAGAATCTTTTTATTCAAATTCGATTTTTGTCATCGTGTCTTTGTGTCACTCTGAAAAATAAGGCACTTCCATTTTAGTGTAAATTTAAACAACCCTTTTCGTCGATCGTTAATGCTTTTGATTAGAGCATCATGGTGATAACGCGATGCTCGTGGGTTCGTTCCTCGAACGCTGATGTGCTACTTTTTTACAGTAAATTAATAGAAACGATGTCAATTTATTAAAGAAAATCTTTCTTTGTCTACACAGTATCCTGAGGAATTTCTATAGTTTCTTTTAAGAAGCTTTTTGAGTTACTAAAATGCATAAAATAAAAATTTAGTAAAAATAAATAAATTAAAATAAATAAATAAATATAAAATAAATAAATTAAAATAACACTGAAAGTTTGTTATTCATGTGAAGCCCTAAAAAGCCTGAAATAATAATAAAAAAAATATTATTGCAGAGACATGCTATAAAATCATAAAAGTTTCAACAACAAGAAAATTTTAAAGAAATGTATAGATATTTCCCTTTTTCAAAAGTTAAAATATTTTAAGTATTCCAAATATTTCAAAAAGCATTCGAGAAAAATATCTTTTTATATAAGTATTTGATAGATTTTTCTAGAACGTTCTATGACTTTTCTTGACTGTTGTTAAAATTTTTGTTAGAGCGTCATGCTGATAACTCGATGGTCCCGGATTTGGTCCTCGAAAGACGATATGGTACTTTTTTGCAGATAATTAAAAAAAAAAAAAAAATGTCAATTGTTAATAGAAAATCTTCCGTCGTCTACACAATTTCCTCAGCAATTTCGATTATTGTTTTTAAGAAGCTTTTTTTTTTAAAAAAAAAAAAATAACTAAAATGCACAAAATGAAATTTAAGTAAAAAACCATTTTTTTAAAGTTAGAAGTTTTTTATTGTGAAGCCCTTAAAAGCATAAAATAAAAAATATATTCTGGCAAAGACATGCTACAAAGAAATGAATGTTTCAAAACTAAGAAAATTTTAGAGAAAAATATAGGTATTTCCCTTTTATAAAAGATGAAATTTTTTAATGTTGAAAATATTTTTAAAAGCTTTCGAGACATTTGAAATTTATAGCCTAACTAATGATTATACAAAAACTAATAACTAAGAATATTGGTCACGGAAGCTTTTTAAAATATTTTGAACATTAAAAATTTTCATCTCTTGCAAATACCTATATTTTTCTCTAAAATTTTCTTAGTGTTGAAACTTTCATTTCTTTGTAGCACCTCTTTGCCAGAATAAATTTTTATTTTGTGCTTTTTAGGGCTTCACAATAAAAAGCTTCTAACGGTAAAAAAAATTTTTTTTACATAAATTTTATTTTACAAGTTATGTAAACTCATTCAGATATGAAGATATTGAAATTTTTTTGTTTGAATAGTGTTTTACGTTTGAAATCCATTTTAAACTTAAGACTATTTTTCAGATTTTTTTTTTTTTTTTTTTTTTTTTTCCATAAAAAAAAATCTATCCTTTTCTCACTAAAAAACAATACTTAATATAAAATACATTTTTTAGTTAACTGTTAAGCGTGATTATTTCTGGTGTTGCGTGAGCGCAACACCAGCGGGCAATGGGTTAATCTCAAAACGCTACTTTAAATAATCAAGAACCACGTAATCGGGGCCCGCCGGCCGAATGGAGAGAGCATGCAACTACAAACCCGAAGTCCTTCAGTTCGATCCCCACCTGCCGCAAGCGTGAAAGAAAATGATTGAAAGTACAGAAGTTCAGTAATTTCTCCCTAGATGTCAGCATCAAACATACAAGATGAAACCGAAGCCGTAATTTCATGGTTCTTTATAAAAACCTTTTGGTATTTATAAAAAGCCTGAAATAAATTTTATAGAAATACCTTAACCTATGGAGGTATTTATGAAGCTTTTATTATGGCTTTATTTTGCACCATTAAAGCCTTGATAATACCTTATTTTAAAAACCTCTAAAACCTGAAAAATACCTGTTAAAAGAAACCTAAGGAAAAACCTTCAAAAAACATTGGGAAGGTATTTAAAAAAAGCTTCGTATGTATATTAAAAATACCTACATGAGTCATGGTATTTTATGGAAACCTTTTGGTATTTATAGAAAACCTGCAATAACTTTCTGAAAAATACCATAACGTATTCGTGAGAAACCTGTGGAGGTATTAATAGAGCTTTTATTATGGCTTTATTTTGCACCATTAAAGCCTTTATAATACCTTATTTTAAATACCTCTAAAACCTGTAAAATACCTGTTTAAAGAAACCTAAAAAAAACTTAAATAAAACCTTAAAATTTTAGTAAGGGGTTTCTTTGGTTACTGATTTAACCCCTTAACGCGCGCTGTCCTCGGTGCAAGGACGCAAAACTTAAGATCCAGCTGCAAAAATTCATCCCGGAAATTTTTTAGCAAAAATTTACGTTTATAACATAGCAGAAGAGGCCGGTTTTTTTAACCTTAAAATTTAAAATTTCTTTTAGTTTAATTTAGTTCATGAATTCCGGTGGCAGTATAATTTAAATGATCCGAATTGTCTTGCGCGGCAAAGGGTTAAGGAGACGATGATAAACCCTCTTGAATCGTCAGCACCAACCGCGCGCCGTCTGTATGGACCGCATAGGCCGCGAGTATTCAGCACTCAAAGGGTTAAACTACACGATGGTCTTCACCCAGTTCCAGTATCCAACCCGAATCTTCCAATTACGAGCTCAGAGCTCTCCCGACCAGGATACACTCCCGCTCTTTTTTTTTTTTTTTTTTTTTTTTTTTTTCAAATAGGAATATTTTAATGTACTAGTATTTCTATTCTTTTTTCCATTTTCTTAAAATCATTTCGAAAAATAACTTTTTTTTAGCTATTTTTTATTAATGAACATCTCATTTGTTATTGATCTTAACTTCTTAACGCATACAAATGTGAACACAATGATAATTAGTTATTATTAGTACGATAGGTTCTTCTATTTCTTTCAGACAGCGATTTTTCCATCGTTACCAGTTTTTACCTATCAACTGAAATGAACGCGCAGACATTATTTATTAAAAATATATTAAGCAAAAAGTTAGTCATTGTATCTATCCGGACTTTATCAAAAACTGGTACACTTATTAAACAGGTCTAGATCTAGCTAACGCTGTATTTTTTAGTTCAAAAGGTATTAAATAAAAACCTCATTCTAACTTTATAATTATTAAAAAGAAATAAACAAATTGATGCCCAAAAACAAATAAATATGTAAATATATTTGAATATGGATTTACTAGAACTCCTACATAGATAGGCTGACGCATCCGCGATTTTCTAGCCCACAAGACCGGCTGACGATTTATTATTGGTGGTTTTTCGGCAATAAATTACACGAATAGTTCCAGAAAAGGGCACCGCCTGTTTATATTTTCTTCTAATCCAGGAAGAAGGAAAAAATGTATTATAAACTGCAAATATAACTCGTGGATACCCGGAGCAGGAGCACAACTTTGTAGCGTAAAATTTGCCTTATTGTTAAATTATTTCATTTTATTTTCAAAGTTGTTTGACAAATTTAATATCAATGTACTGTTTTTTTTAAGTTATTACTTTAAATTCTTTTAAAATTAACTTTAATATTACTTTTCTTTTAACGTGAAGGGTTGCAGTTTTGAGAATGTTGGCGATGTTCTTAAAATTGCCAACTTGTTTGTTTCGTGATGAGAAGCTCTAGCTCGCTTGATCTGTATAGACGTTTAAAGGCGATAACAACGCTAATCAGGTAACCTAGCTTTTTCTTCCGCCAACACTTTCCCAGACGGGCTAGAAAATGGCGGACACTGTGCCAGCTCTTATCATATAGGAGTCTTAGGATTTACGATTATAATATGGATTTAAGATTACTGTTTCTTACTACTTACTTATTCTATCGTTTGTAAATAAAAGTCTCCCATAGTCATAGTAAAATGTAGCAATTTTCTCTATAAAAATTCACGTTTTTTATCGACTAACTTCTAAAAAATTATATGTCATTTACAAAGACGAAAGTACTTTATTTGCGAGATTTTCTAAAAGTGGCGTCATTCTAGCATGCTACAAAAATTATTTTGATTTTAATCATATTGAGATATTACATTTTGATGTATTCGCAGTAAAATGTTTAATTCGCATCGCATGAATGAAATTTTGACGAAAATGTAATTTTATAACGTTTCGTTTCACCTCTTTTTAACCCTTAAATGTTTGATTATTTTAAAATCAATTAAAAATGTTTTACTTAAAAACAAAAACTATTTAATTTACGAGACAAAAACTTAAGTTAAAATACATTTAAAAACAAAATGTACATATAGTGTCTCGTTACGGCAGTAACGAGATACTTTTTAAGTTGGAAATTAAAGAATTTTTCAGGATTTAATAAATAACGATTACCCTCTTAATTGATTAAAACGAATTTATCGTGAAACTAGTATGTTGTGGCCACCACAAGACTTTCTTCTATATTTTCCTATACATATTCAATCAGTAACAATATTTAAAAAAAAAAAAATGATTTTTTTTTTCCTTTCTTTTTTTTTTTTTTTTTGTGAAAATTAATACATATTCAATCACTAACAATATTAAAAAAAAAAAAAAATAGAATTTTTTTCTTTTTTTTTTTTTTTTGGTTAAAAGTAAAAAAAATCGATAACTTTGTTTTAAATTATCACAGATTTATAGTTCAACCATTCGTTTTAAAGGTATTGACGAGACCTTTCGAATGATACCCATCTTCAAAATTTAACCCCCCCGGGGGGGTACTTTCCCCCCAGGGGTGGAAGCGATGCCCCCCCATGCACAAAATTTTTTTCCTAGTTACGTACTACTATTATCAATAATTCATATTAATTTTACAAACACAAGTGTAAAATAACTCTTATTATGCACATTTATACGAATTTTTGTCCTATGCTGCCATGTTAAAAATTTAGATAAAATGCTATCACAGCGCCACCTGTTGAGCTATTGATCCCCAAATATAATCAGCAACAGTTTATGTCGGGGACCAACTAAATACCAAGTTTGGTAAAATTTCGTTTAAAAAAAAAAAAAAAAAAAAAAAAATACGATTATTTTTCTAAGTTTTTTTTTTTGTTAAAAGTAAAAAAAATCGATAACTTTGTTTTAAATTATCACAGATTTATGGTTCAACCATTCGTTTTAAAGGTATTGACGAGATCTTTCGAATGATACCCATCTTCAAAATTTAACCCCCCCGGGGGGGTACTTCCCCCCCAGGGGGGGAACCGATGCCCCCCCATGCACAATTTTTTTTTCCTAGTTAACTACTACTATCATCAATAATTCAAATTAATTTTACAATCACAAGTTTAAAATAACTCTCATTATGCCCATTTATACGGAATTTTGTCCTATGCTGCCATGTTAAAAATTTGCATAAAATGCGATCACAACGCCACCTGTTGAGCTATTGATCCCCAAATCTAATGGGCACCAGTTCATGTCAGGGTGCAACTAAATACCAAGTTTGGTTAAATTTCATTCATTGGTTCGTGAGATACAGCGTCCACAAAAAAATGATACAGACACACAGACAGACAGACAGACACACAGACAGACAGACAGACACACAGACAGACATTTTTTAAAAACTATCAATTCGTGTTCAGGACATCCCAAAACGTGTAGATCCGTCAAAAAACGGAGGTCGAAAATTTTCGCGAATCCAATACTTTCTCTATATTACATATAGAAGAAAGTAAAAATTATCTGCTTCCCCTCTCCTTCGTTTCCTCCTGCGATTTTCCCCTCTCCTCCAATTCAAATGAAAAATTCCCTAATTAATAAGAACAATTATATTTCGATGCCATATTTTGGTTTTTCTTCAGAATTTATTTCTAAATTACTTAAACCACATAATATTTATACTGCTTTCCGGCCGATTAAACAATTAAAAAACATTTTTTTAAACTTTAAACCCATAACCCCTTCTCTGGATCTAACTGGCGTAAAAAATTTAATTCCTTGTAAAAATTGTAAATATGTTTATATAGGGGAAACTGGCCGTACAGCAAAAATTAGACTACAGGAGCACAGACGATCTTTTAAAATTTGCAACCAAAATTCTAAAATTGTAATCAATTCAATAGAAACCGATCTGACTCGGAGAATATAAAAGTTCTAAATTCTGGTTTTGATAATTATAAATTACGTATTCTCCATGAGAGCTGGCACACTGCCAGGCATCTCCACACTATCAATGAAGCATGCGCACTGACTCCTCAATATTCGGTACTTCTTTAAATTCCTTGGGTATTCATGTAATGCTTGCATATTATGTTGTAATTGATACTGATGAGGAAACCCGGGCGGGTTTCGAAACGTCTAGATTTTAATTATTTTTATATGTATATTTTGTTTTTAAATGTATTTTAACTTAAGTTTTTGTCTCGTAAATAAAATAATTTTTGTTTTTAATATATCTAATTGAGACGGTTTGATGTTTGTGTACGTTAAAGTTTTACTTCTTTCCTCTCTTAAATAAATCACGGTAAAAATACTTTTTATTAAAAATCATACGTTATTTTAATTATTATTTACAGCTAAAAAGCAATTTGTTGCAAATTGACAAGCATGGGGGATTAGAGCTTCAGTATTATTATAATAATACTTTAGAAGACAAAATTGGGTATGTTGCCGAAAACAACATTCGATATTTAAGGATTTATTTCAAATTTTTAAAAACTATATTTGAGTAGAATGTATACGCGAAAAATAGTCTAACATATCAAATCTGAAGTTTCTAGCTGCATTATTACTACAGAAATCATACAAAAATATTATTTTCGAGAGGGTTTTTTCTCAACCCTTCCCATTGCGCATGCGCTAAATATGTCTAATTCCCACAATACTTCAACCCTGGTCATAAGCAGTATCTGTGTCAAGTTTGGTACACTGTAAAAAATATGTCCTATTTGTTGCCAGAAATTCTCTGTAATTTGAGAAAATACGTTCTGACAACGTAATTTTTTCGTAAATTACGCGTATTTTCTTAAATTACAGAGAATTGATGGCAGCAAATAGAACATATTTTTTACAGTATAGAATTCGGTTCGATGGTTTAAGAGGAGTTGTAAGACATACACATACTCACATACAACAAATTTTATTTAAATGTATTATTATTATTATTATTATTATTATTTAATTTAGGTTAATTAATTTATTGATATCTAATTTGTCATTTGTACAACCTTTCTGCAATGTTATACAACTTTATATAACTCATCTACTTTAAACTTTTTTTTTTTTTAATGTTTTTTATCTTAAAATATTCCTAATATTTAAACCATTTTCCCAGCCTTTATCAAAGGAGAACAAAATCAAAGATAACCCTTCTAATTTTAGCTACAATTAGTATTATCTAAACGTTGGTCTACATCCTTGATTATTAACATCGGATTTGCTTTTTCCTAACTCTAATTAGATTATAGACGGAAACTTGCGTAATTCATCTAACTGTGAGTTACTGTAAAATTGTATTAAACTTTAAATTTTTATTTCATTGTTTATTAAGCATATTTTGTCTTTGCTTAATGCTTAGGAAATATTGAATTTCTGTGTGACTCATTACATTTCTAACTAATACAGTCGGCAGCAAAATTATTGATGAACTAGCAACAACTCCTATTAAAATGATGTGCACCTGTTTGTCGATTCATGATCTCATGTTGTTTATAAAAAAAGTAAGTTGATGATAAAAATTAGCGATCAAACAATATATATTATATATATATGTGTGTGTGTGTGTGTGTGTGGAAAATGTGGTAGTGTGCTTCAATAATTTTGGTGCCGACTGTAAGTTTTCACTCTCATATTATATCTGATTTACCAATTTCCAAGTTAAAACTTAAACAACGAATGTAAATATGCGTAATCCGCCTAATGATAAATGTAATTAATTTTAACTATTTCGGTTGGTACGTTGGTTGAGTGAGTCTTATGTTGAACCAGTGTTACTCTATGGGCATTGTTAACTATTTCGATAACCTAATTTATTAACATCTTATTTATCACCCTCTTAACCCTTATGAAGTGAGATCACAAGTTTATATTGCCATTCTAATTTTAGTAATAATTGACTTTTACCAAATAGTCAATCTTTTTAATCATCTGCACGTAAAAGAAAATTATCGATATCATGCGCGATGTTAACCAACAAGATAGGAAGTAAATCTAATCATCGCTACTCAATGTCTGCATTTTAATAACCCTTTGAAAAATATTCATTCTATTCCAACAATTCTTTGACTTAAGATGGCCTCAATTCACATTGTTAATATATATATATATTTTTTTTTTTTTTTTTTTTTTTTTTATGACGTCATCTATTACCAGACACAAAAGAATGCTGCCACAAGAGGAAAGCACAATATTGATCAAGGTTGGAGTTAAACGGATGCCACTCGCAACAAAAGAAGTATGAGTTCATTATTTTCAGGTGGAGTAGACGCCTGATATTGTTGTTTAGATATTATGCGTTAATTACATAAATTTATCAGTTCTCTCATTGCACCGATTGTTTTAAGGGTTAAGATATAAAAAAAAGTTATTCAAAAAGTTCGTCCTATGAATTTTTATCGAAATGAAATTTGACGTGAAGAATACGTGCATTTATTTTTAAACCATTGTTTGCTTGAGGTGATAACAATATAATAAAATTGCTGTTGTCATAATTAACTAATATTTTTTTAAAAACAGAATTTGATTTTTTTCCCCTACAGAATAAAATATTATGTAATATATTAGCATAGGTAAGCAGTGATATATTATGTGTAAGTTATCCACGTACAGCTAATATATCACTGTTTAACAGCAAAATTGTAAATTAGATAAAAATAACAAATTTGTATGGATTCCAGGCTGTTGAAAACAAAAAATATAATAAAAAGTAAAAATTAGTTCTAGTTTTATTTTTACAAACATTTATTGTAGTTATTTTAGAGAAGTAGAAGGTAGTAAATGTTGCGGAATGATAAATCAATTCCCACTAGCAGTGTTGCCAGATTTGATGGATATTTTATTCAATAATCACCAATAATTTTGAGAAGTGATATTTGATATACATAATAGAACAATTAATCCTCGAAGGGATTAGATAACCGTTATAATTAAAATTTAGTGATGGATATTGAATAAAAAAGTCCCCATGTCTGGCAACACTGCCCACTAGTAGAAGCTAAGAGAAAAAATGCAATATACAGGGTGTTCCAAAATGCGACCGACAAATTCAGAGAGGTGATAGAAGGCTTCAAGAGGATGAAAACTTTCCACAGAACGTCACAAAACACGTTGATAGGGTGAAAAACGTAAAAAAAACTAAGAAGCAGAACTGGACGCGTAGGCCCCGTTGCATAGCCTCCGTGTCCGCCGGATCTCAATCAATGTGACTTTTTCCTACAGATCACCTTAAATCATTCGTTTGCTTGAGATATATGGACACACAGGAGATTTTCATAGCGCGAATTTTCGTAGCTGCGGCAGACATCAAAAGCATACTTGGTATCTTCGAGCGCTTCCAGAAATCATTTTTACGTCGTTATGGAGTTTGTAATGACGTGGACGCACTTTCAATTAATGGAATAAATCAATGGATTAATAATTAATGGAATAAATCTTCCTTGTAGTTAGTATTGTATTTTTGCCATTCCATCCTGACGTCGAAACCTGTATGAGTTTTTTCGGAAATTTCACCCTCAAGACGGGATTTGCGACCTCTTGGTCTATAGTAAGTTTTCATATTCTTTATGCATTCTATCACACTTCTCATATTTGGACCACCTTGTATAGAAGAAGTTGCAATTGTTGCTTCAATTGATTTTACTAATGAATATTAGTATTCAGTTTCTATTTAGCGTTTGTTTACAGCTTGGCGATATTTATATCTTGTTTTAGAGTGTCTTTAGTTTGTCTGATTTCTCTTGACAACTCTTGCTACGTTTGTAGAAGAGTAACCTCGCTTGTTTTATAGTCAGAGACAGGCTATAACGCCTCTGATTGAAACCACATATAATCGTTATTTTAAAGTTGGATGTCATATCAGAGCAAGATAAGCCATAGGCGTCTCATATATTGTTTGCAATACATAATACATAATACACAATACATACATATACATATACATACAATACATACATATATACATACATACATACACAATACAATATATTGTTTGCAATGCAAAATACATACATAATTGATTGCAATACATATTGTTTGCAATACATAATCATAAGGGAATGAATTTAGATTTTTGTTCAAGAAATATCCGACCTCAGTATTTTGAACCATTTCATTCTAAAACCTATCAACAAATGTACAGTTTGTTTTCAGGTGCTTCAATCTAACCATGTCTGGTCTAATTCAAAGCTTCAATAACGCCAGTAATTTCTGCATTTGAATTAATGGTAAGAGCCATAAAGCCTCTGCGGTCAGGGCCCGACTTAATCAAACTGGGATCTGGTGCACATACTTCTACAGAGGCCCTCTTACATTTAATCTTTTAAACTTATGCTAAATATAAAAATAAATAAGTAAGTTTTACATTTTATTTTGGGCCCCACTGCAGAAAGGGGCCCCGGGGCCCCACATGCCTTTGACTTATTCAGACCCTGTTTGAGTACCTATAATTTGAAGATGATCTTCAAATCCTTCAGCAGGCTCTTCTCTTATATACGTGTAAGGCCACCTATTCGGTAAGGCATTTCTGAAAGTACGAGGAGTGATCAGAAAAAAAGGTTACAAGCTGCAGCATTTGAAAACTACATATTGTGGAGAACTTTTGTTTCCCCAGAGTGGAGACAGATGGTGCTACTTGTCATACAGCTGGTGTGCGGGTAGGTAGTGAAAGTTTCCAGACGGTACAGGACGATTGAAATGGCAAGATGCTTAGAAAATTGGTCTCGTGTGGAAGTGCGAGCCGTGATTCGATTTTTATGGGCAAAGAATGTGTCCGCGAAGCATCTGACACAAACGGCCGGGCATGTTGAGTGAAGGTGTCCTCCTCCTGCATGACAATGTCAGGCCCCATACTGCTCAAGCAACGCAGGAATTGTTGTGACGGTTCAGGTGGGAAATCTGGAGTCACCCCCATACAGCCCATATTTGGCACCCAGTGACTATTTCCTATTTCCGAGGTTGAAGGAGCACTTATCTGGCACACAGTTCTCTTCAGACAGTGCTGTGAAAACATCCACCGAGACCTGGCTCAATGGACAGGGACCTGATTTCTACCAAGACGGGTTAAACAAGTTGGTTCTGCGTTCTAATAAATGCCTAAATAGACTTGGTGATTATGCCGAAAAGTGATAGGCACGCATGCCTCTTAATTCTTGTTTGTATTTTCTGTTTATTGTTAATAAATATTTCTTTATTCGACTTGTAACCTTTTTTTTCGATCACCCCTCGTAATATAAACTTTTCGATTATCCCCTCAAACTCTCACAATAAATGAAATCGCAACAAATTTAGTTATTTAATCATTTCTTATACATTTCGACCCGTGTAGTTAATTTATCATTTATTCTGAATAAATATATTGCAGTTTTTGCAAATCTCATTTTGATACCTATAATTTCATCATCTACTTTTCCTATTCCACATACTAGAAATAATTAATGATGTGTTCATATTTTGTCTTTTTTATAGTCACATAAAGGTAAAATACCTCATTTGAATGCATTAAAAAAACAAAATCATCAGAATTTGTTGATCAGTGTGTTTTGCTGAGAAAGATCAAACAGCTTTTTTTCTGATTGTGAGATGTTTCTGTCGCAGCTAAATATGTCTTGTTACGCCTAAAAGTGCGACAGTTTGAAAGTGTTGATTTCAATTCTTCTCTTCTGGCCATCTGTCTTTTTCAAGACCTAACTTTAACTTTCGTACATTTAAACGTTAAAATCCACTGACCCACTGACTTCCAACTAGACTTAGCAAGACGGTTCAAAAAGTGAAGTCTCAACTGTAACTGAGCAGCCATATTAGCACGTGCTTAGTCTGTGCTCTAAGCCAGTGATGCCAGATGGTTGAAAATTATTTCCCCAAACTGGTCTTAAAATTTCCCCAAATCAGGGGTTTTTATCGAAAAAATTCCCAACTTGATTTCTACTAAAAAGGGAAAATATATATATATATTTTTTTTTTCAAAAAGAAAGTATCAAGCAGATTTAAGCTCAGATTTTCCCCCCAAATGAAGGCAATTTTTGAAAAATATCCCCAAATATAAAAATGTATTATAATCCCCTCTAATCAGTTGGGTTGGCAACACACAGAGAGGCAAGTGTAGAAGTTAATAATCGAACATTGTGAACCGAATAAAACTTATTAAAAAAATTAATAAACTAATATAAAATAAACCTATAATATATTGTATATGTGTAAAATTATAGAGAAATTCTGATATATAATTTTAATATAATTTTTAATAAAACTCAACTTTTGCGATGTTCCACTCAAAACTCGAAATGTTTCTACTACACTGACGATAAAAGTCCCTACTTTAGTGAATGATCATGAAAAAAATTAAAACAACTACATAATCCATGCGTAATTCCATGAAATTTCTTACAAAATTACCAAAAAGTCCCTATGAATTTAATATTTGTCCCTACATCATGAATAAAGCTATCGAAAGTCCCTAGTCGTAGGGATATATCATTACATTGCCAACATTGACAGAAAGTTGAACTCCCCAGATTTGTCCCCAAAAATTTTAGAATTCCCCAAAAAAGTCCCCACAAGCATTGGGACAAAATCCCCAATCTGGCATCACTGCTCTAAGCGCCTTAAGGGCACTGTCCCGAAAGAGTTTAGAAATGACACGCTAGTATAAAACCTATGTAAAATGTTTAGAGAGATTTTACATTCGCATTTTAATATTTTTGAATTTTGTTTTTTGCACATGATATTTGAGATCAAATCACAAGCCGCCTTTTTATTAAATTTTCGATTTCTCTTATTGTTTGATTGTGATTTTAACAGCAATTTTGGAACTTTGGAAAACTAGGGTATTGTTCTATTTACAACTTTATAATAATAAACCCGTGAACTATCCTTAAAAATTAAATTTTAATCGGTACACCTTAAAGTTCGAAGTTTTCAAATACTTTTTTTCCATAATTTTTACTAATTTCGTAAATCAAAAATACTTCTAGAGATATTGCGAATTGTTGTGAAAATACTGAAAAATTCTTAAAATCTCCGCCTCCCATCGGTCCCTCCTTATCTGCGTGATTGATTAGACAGTCCCCACTCCAGTAACAAAGCAGGTGGTTGTAGTGTGAGAGGGGGTGTTTTAACAGAAAGGAGAGGAAAGCAAAGATTGTTATTTCCTCACAAGTGAACTTTATCAAAACATTTCGTTCCTAAATTTCTTCATTTGAGTAGTAGTTTTTAATTTAAGTTACATAATTTTTAACAATATTAATATAATTCCTCCCCTTGCCTTTTCGGACTAAGAAACATACAATTTAGGATTTTACTATTAAAGGTTAAACAAAAGAAAAAAAAAAAAAAACTGTATATTTATGAAAATATAAAGACTTTATTTATTTATTTTTTTAATTAATTAATTAATTTTTTATTTTATTTATTTATTTTTTTGCGGGAGGTTGAAAAGAACAATCGCAGGCTAAAAAGAAAAGCTAACCGAAAAATATTAAATTTTATATACTGGAAATTTAAAAAGAGAAAAAGTAAAAGTATGGGTATCGTTATTAGAATGGAGGCGATTGATTGCACTAGGGTCCTAGGCCTGAGGGGAAGGGCCCTCTGTGTGCAATGGGGGGGGGGGGGGGACTTTCTAAGGGCTTACCTCGCATTTATTCGTCTTTCGGAAAAAAACACGGAAAACTCAGAACGGCTAGGCTGACGAGTGCACCTGGGATCGAACCCGGCACTTCACGTCTACCAGCTTCGAGGACAGAATCTCTCAGCCGCTGGTAGGCCGAAAAAAGGAAGGAGATTCTTTATTTAGATGAGCATTTTTTTATTATATGTTCTTTCCAGGAAGTAAAGGAATAGCCAAAAGACGAAAAAATAAAAGTAAAAAATTCCCACTTTGACTCCCGGACATTCAATTTGGCATTTCACTGGAAAAGTAAGTTTGAAAAATTCTTTTTAAATTCAAGGGAAGATGCTATATTGGTGGAGGGTAGACGGGCAGGGAAATACAAAATACATTTTATAGCGATTATTCGTTACCTTGCCTTTTCAGACTAAGGTACACAATTTAGAATTTTACTATTGGGGGATTAAAAATAAATAAATAAATAAAAAAAGCTGTATATTTTCGGATATTCGTATGAAAAGAATAATAGTAGGCTAAAAAAAGTAACCAAAAAATATTAAATTTTAAATGCTTGAAATTTAAAAAGATTAAAAAAAAAAAAAAAAGAAGAAGAAGAAGAAGAACAAAGGTGCTTTGTCTTTTTACTTTCTTCTGTACTCAATAGAAGAAAGTTTTGGATTTGTAAATATTTTCTATTTTCTTGTGATAGATTTACACGTTTTGAAAGATCCAGAACGCAATTTATCTATTTTTAGGAAACGTCTGTCTGTGTGTGTGAGATAAAAATTTCATTCCAATTACGTCCCAGGAACTATTGCTCAGATTTACCTATAATTTTATATGTAGTTCAATCTTGACATAAACTGAAGCCTATCAATTTTTTGTGCTAATCGCTCAACAGGTGGCACTTTTACACAGCAATTTTCACAATATCAGGGAATGCTATATCTCATGAACTACTGCGTAAAATTTGATATAAGTGCATATGTCGATGCACTTTGACATGAGTTAATGCTTATTACATTTGGTGTCAATAGTTCAACAGTACTATAAAGCTATTTCTGATATTTTAGGGAAAGCTTTATCTCAGGAACTAATGCACAGATTTACATATATATGTATATGTAGATTCACCTTAAAATAACTTAATGTCTATCAACTTTTGATGCCAGTCCCTCAATAGGTGACACTGTTATACTACGATTTCCGCAGTTTACAGAAGTCTCTATCTCTGGTTCTGTTGCGTATAGTCGAACTAAATTTGATATGTAAAAAGGCAGAGATTTAAAATGCTGAGTCAATTTGGGTGCATATCAGCCGACAGGCGCTGCTTTATTGAAAATGTTCCCGAGAACAGGATGTACGCTATCTGCACGGTAAAAATTTACTCACGTTGGCCATTTCGTGTAATACGTCTCTAAGATGAAAAAAAGTCAGCATTCAAAATGTAAATAATAATAATAATAAATAATTTGTATTGCATAAATTTCTATAGGAAAATACAGAAGAAAGTTTTTTTGCTAGCCACAACATACTAGTTTTAAATGAGTGTTTTTCATTATCTGTCACTTTTCAAGACATAAAGGAGAAAATAAAAATAAAATTTCCAGCTTCGACTCACGAACACCCAATTTTGACATCTCACTGAAAGAGTAATGTTTAAATAATTCTTTATAAACTGAAAGAAGAAGGCCATATACTGACGGAGGGGAGGGAGGGGGGGGGGGAGTGTGCTAGAGAAATAGAAAATACAATTTATAACTTCAACCTCTTCTCCACCTAGATAACTATGTCTCATATACTACAAGTAAAACCGCTTATGTATATTTTAAAAACATCCAACAAAAATAAACTTTCAGTTGGGGGTCAACACTGATGACGTATCAAAAGAAAAGAATCTTTTTTTATTTTTTTTCTTCAGAGCGTGCTACCAAGGTTGAAGAAAACATGAGACAGAGAGGAATTTCATTTGGGTAACATGTCTTTTTTATTTCCGGATGAATATTTCATTTCTTTCAAAACGTGTTGCGTTTGTTATTTAATTAGAATACTAGTAAGAAAATTTTATTTACATTTTGTTTAATAATAATGGAAAAAAAAAAAAAAAGTTATAAAATGGTACAAAAACAAATGTTAATAAATAAATAAATAAATAAATAAATATGTATTTTTTTAAATGATTGCAGTGAGAAATTTAGAACAACTGGGGCAGCATCATTTCAAGCGCGGCGAGATCTATATGTATCTTTTATATACTTTACAATTTTTACAGAAATCGGTAAAGAACAAAATACTTCAAGTTTAATTGTTCAAATATAGCGCGAAATAGTTCAGAATAATTTTTCTCTGTTATATATATATATATATATAATAAGACACATGATACTCGTATTCATACAGCAGAGAGCTAAAAAAATAACAGCTGTAGATAAATAAAATAAGACTAATATCTATTAGTATGTATATATAGGGGGGATTTTGAGAGGTACTCTTCCTTTCCATAAATGACCGGACATTTTTGATTTCAGGTGTTTTTTTTTAATATCTCAAAAAGTTCTAGATAAACCATCTTGAAATTTCAGGAATGTGATGAACATGCTATACTCCACATATTTTAGTTAAAGTTTTTGCCGAAAGTGACAGGAGGACCAGTAAAAAATTAAAGAAAAGTGAAACTGTTTGGGATCACCCTGTAAAAAGTAATGCTTGAAACCTGTGAAAACAAAATCTGGTGTGAAACAACTACATGACTTCCCTTACCCACTATTACACGTATTATTTGGACATTTTTGAGATAATGTGATCAGAAGACATAGAATTGAGCTAATGAAATAGACAACAAAAAATTTTCCAGTAAGAGAAAGTTGATACACGTTTGCCGTAAACGCGTGAAAACGTAACGACATAAAATAGAGTTTACATACCAAAGGGGGGGGGGGGGGGATAATAATAATAATAGCTTTTTTTTTTTTAATGATACACCAATTTTCGAGATCTAAAGCAGATCTACCTGATCAGGATGACTATTAATTTTCCTGTAATGACCACGTAAAGCACGAGAAAGGATATCTAAAATGGGTTTATGCAACAGTTTTAAAGAAAGTCGTTAGAGCCGTTTTTGAGATTCAGATTTACGTCCCCACTTCCGGTTTCACAAATCTCCCTTCCGGTTTTCCAATTTTCTTCAAAATTTGGAAAATTCATCTGTACACTAGTTCTGCTTTATTTCTGAAGTTTCGTAGCTTCATCTTTATTAGTTTTGGAGATATGACAGTCAGAAGATTCCCTTCCCCCCCCCCCCCCCCCACACACACTGACCAGTTGCCAAAAAGCACTTTTTTTAGACTCAGGAGACCTCAAAACATGTAAATCAGGTGAAATCTCGATATCGAATTTTCGTACCGAATACAGTACTTCCATTACCTACGGTAAACGAGTAATGGAAGTAAAAGAAGTTTTTTTTTTTTTTTTTTCCCGTTATATCTCCATGAATATATGTGGTAGCCTCATAAAAATTTATACAGATAATGAGAAAAATCTTCTTAATCACATGCTTCAGCCAAAACGCATTTAAAGCATTATTTTAAAGTGTGGTTGAAAATATTTTGTCTGTTGTTTAATTTTTTACTTGTCCCCTTTTCCTCTTCAGGACGCAACTTTTACTGATATACATGAGATATAACATGTTTTCTACACTGCTAAAGTTTCAAGAAGACTAATAAAGAATTTTTTTTAGATTTTTGACAAAACGCCTGAATTCGAAAGTGTCCAAATACTTATTGGTAGATAGTGTATGTTTGCAAAGGTACCAATCGTATTCATATACTTCAGTTTTCTTTTGAAAAGTACTGCTTTCATTTTCCAGTGGTGTAATTGCTTATGGTGTAATTGCTCTGTAATTTTCTACAGTTTTTCTTTTTAGACACGATTTCTAATCAATCAATTCCTGTCCCCTCTTCCTCCTCATTTTACATGTTTATTTTATATTGAACTTCGTAAAAAAGTTATTTAATTATTTTATGTATTTGTTTATTACAGAGACTAGTCAAAAGTTTGAACATATGACTTTCTGTTTTTGAAAAACATTTGAAACCGTTACGGAATTTGAGTGTTAGATAAAAACATTTGTACATAAATACAGAAAATCTTTGTTCTAAAATTATGTACTTTCAACAATAATGTTTAGAGATGGAAATTTGATCTTCAAATTAAATACATAGCATGTGTAAAACCCATTATGAAATTTCAAGTCTGGAAAATACCTAAACTCTTGCTCATTCATCTACCGACAATTTGCTTAATTTTTACTCTATTCAAATGAGATTTTGACAAAACGTGCTCAATATGTCTAGCTGTCAACCTGTGCAAAAAAAAGTTTTCTATTTTTCGCACATGCGTAATATAATATTTACTAAAATTGCTCATATCTCAACGAATATTACAAATGTTAATTTTATGTTTTAGAATTATGCATTTGTAATGTTTTGTCAGTTTTCGGCAAGGTTTGTGAAATTTTATGGGAATTTGTTCTAGTTACACGCAAAAAATTGTCAAAAAAAAAAAAAAAAGTAATTAAAAAAAAAAAAAAAAAAATGCAATTCACGCACTAAAACATCCGAATATTGTTACGTTACATGTACAATTGTGCAATGTATTAAAGTTACAAGTCATTTGTAGCTTTTTATGATGCAGAGTGATCCAAAGTATGTTCGCTTTTCTATAATTTGTGGTTGGTCCCCTAATTGCACCTTGGACTGAATCGAGAAAAAATGCGTTTTTAAATCTTCTTTGCATGTGTGAAATAATTCCAAGCCATTTTGTCTCGTATTTTTTTTATTTTTTTATTTTTTTTTTTTTTTTTAATGTCCCCCCCTCCCCCTCCAAAAAAAAAAAATATATATATATATATATATCTAATAATCTGATTACCTTGTGTATATTGAAAAAATATATAAATAATAAATATATATATTGTATAAAAATATATATCTAATAATCTGATTACCTTGTGTATATTAAAAGATTATATAAATATATAAATATATATATTGAATATTCTTTTGAATTAGGCCTATGTTGCGTATTGTATATTTCCTAAAATACTGAAAAATATTTCTATACAGCATAGTTTGGGCAAAATGGGTGAGTATTTGTATAATGCATGTAATATGCTTTTTTTTTTTTTTTTTTTTTCAAGTATATTGACCATCTTTTCCAATGTCATTATCAGAAATAATATTTTTAATACAATTCTAGTTCTGTACACTGACTCATTCGTGAGATAATCTTTAGAAAGCGAAAATTTGCCCTATGCTGTCATGTTAATATATATTTTTTTTCTACCTTGTTTTGGATGCTGTGAATGTTTCGGGCCTTGGCACAAAGAGATATTTAGCTGTTGCTATCTTTGCGACAGAAAAAATTCACTTTGAATGTTTTGTATACTACCAGGCCCTTGAAAAAGTTAGAATACAAATATGCTGTTATCTAATTCCAATTTGTTTTATTTCATTTTGCTTTAACTTTATTTCATTTTTCATTTGGGTAGACTTTGATATTGATGGTATTAACTGTTTGAATTACTAATAAAATCTAATAAATTTTATATTACTACTGAATGCTACGGTTATATATATATATATATATATATATATATATATATATATATATATATATCATTTAACTTGTGAAATTTTAAAGTAAAAATTTCAAAATCCATATAGTTCGTGCCATTATAATAAATAACATTTTAGAATTCATCTGACTTATTTGCGCTTGCTCGTTTTTTATACAATATTTATAAAACAAGATGTAGACCTATGCCCCTATGTTAAAAAAAAAAAAAAAAAAAAAAATTAAATATCAAATAATTCCCTAAATTTCGAGAAAGAATTTTAAAACTCAATAGAATTTATGCCAGTATCCCAAAAAATATTTTAAAACTGGTCCGACGACTTTATAATGATTCCTTCTTCAGAATATATTAGTTTACTAACTAACGTACAGACAGACACATTTATGGTTCAACCATTCGTTTTAAAGGTATTGGCGAGCTCTTTTGAAAGGTACCCATCATGAAAATTTACTCCCATCAAGGGGGGGAGGCGAGGCTCGTGCACATACAAAACTTT
This sequence comes from Salticus scenicus, assembly GCA_963930645.1. Classification (NCBI taxonomy): domain Eukaryota; kingdom Metazoa; phylum Arthropoda; class Arachnida; order Araneae; family Salticidae; genus Salticus; species Salticus scenicus. The sequence goes on along the minus strand of OZ005660.1, from coordinate 63,101,200 downwards.
TTTCCCAGTTGACTATCTCTATTATAAATGATTCTTGTAAATTTCATAATGTTTATTAAAAAATAATTTCCTTGTGCACATTTATACAAAATTTTGTCCTATACCACCATGTTAAAAATTTAGAAAAAGCGGGATGGCAACGCAACCTGTAAGACAATTTTTACCAAAAGTTGATAGGCACTAATTTATATCAAGGTGCAACTACATACCAATTTGTATGAAATTCTTTGCAGCAGTTCCTGAGATAGAGTTGCCACAAAATTTTCTCTCACACACACACGCAGACAGACAGATAGACATTTTCTAAAAATGGTCCAATCGTGTTCTACATCTCTCAAAACGTGTAAATCCATCAAAAACCCGAGGTCGAAAATTTTTACGAATCCGATACCCTCTTCTATTGAATATAGAAGAAAGTAATAAATAAATTTCAAATAACTCACGAAGTTTTCAAAGTAGAATTTTGAAATAACTATACGGTCAATGCCATTATGATAAATAATATTTTAAATGCAATCCTACATTCTACTATTACATTCTTATACACTGCTTCATTCTTGAGATAATCTTTACAAAGGAAAATTTTGCCCTATGCTGTCATGTTAAAAAATATTACATTTCATTTAACTCATTTACAATTTTCAAATTTAATAGGGTTAGTATACCAGTATTCTAAAAAATAATTTAAAACTGGTCCGATAAGTTTAGCATAGGAGCCCCTTGGCAGCTTTTAAACTGTTGTTGTCATTTTGGCGATGAATTAAATTGTTATCGCAATTGCGTAAGTAAAGATCTTGGCTAGAAACATCGGAGCTACGACGGTGCCAAATTTCAAAATTCGTCAAGGAGTTCTAAACTGAATCAATTTTTTAGCCCGATTTTTCTCAAATTTAATTATTTAAAAGAAAATGTGTGTACATTCAGTTTTTATTCGATATAAAAAAGAAATATATTTGAATATATATAAAGGTCAATTTTTAAGTCTTTTATGTTTTTCCTCAACTGTTACTTGTTTTTTATTTTACTCTTTAATTATGAGCAGGACAAAAAACAAACAAACAAAAAAAGCGCTTGCTTAGATACTTTCATTTTTCTTTTCAAAAATCACCAATTTTAAAATTTAAACGTAGGGATTTAACAGAGAGTAATATTTGCCGGATATATCTGAAACACTGGTGTCAGGTGGATACCGATATGCGGCATTCGGCAAAATCGCTATTCGTTTCGTCCTTATTTTTAAATGATTAAATTGAACAATTTCCAAATATATATATAATTTTTTAAATCCCTCCTTGTAGATATTAACTTTTTTAATTTTTATGGAGTAGTTTTGAAGTTATGCAAATTACAGATCATGAATAATAAAATCATTCTGTGCATAGTCTTTATACTTTTAATAATTTTTTAATAGTTAAACTTATGTTACAAAATTTCTTTATTTTTAGAAATTTTCATTTTCATTTTTTTTTTTTTTTTTTTCTTTAACTAAGTTTAATCTTTTTCCATTTATTTTAATTTATTAGAAATTGACATCACTATTTTAGAAACTTTATTTGCAGTAATTTAAAAAATGTTAATTATAAATATTTTAAATAGAATTTCTCAGCTAACTAATCATAATAAATGCATGCAAGTTTGCTTTTATTTTTTTCAATTTATAACAATAATAATAATAATAATAATAATAATAAATGTATCATTCTATACTGAGGCTGTCCAGTTTCTTTAGTACAATATTTCTGATATTCATTTTAATTATTTAAAAATAATAATAATTGCACGTTCGTTTTTTATTTATTTTTATTTTATTTTTTGACACAAAGAAAAATATATTTACTTAGATATTCATTTTTGGCATCAACTTCTTTTTTTCTTTTTTATAATTTTAAAGTGGGTTTTTTTATGACCTTTTGAATCAATTATCCGGTTGAACTAAAAAATACGGCATTAGCTAGATTTACCGTTCTATACTGTAGCTATTCCATTTAATTAGAACGAATTTTCTAAATTTTATTTTAATTAATAATGTAGTAATAATAATTTCACTTTTATTTTTCCGACATAAAAATAAGTATAATTACGCATATATTTTTGGCATTAATTTATTTCTTTACATATTTTTTAAAAATAATTTTCTAAGTTTAAGTAGGATTTTTATTACTTTTGAACCAATTATTCGATTGAACACAAAAATACAGAATTACCTAGATTTCGTTTTAATACATAAGTGTACCAATTTTTTATATAATCCGGACTAAAAATCCGTATAGATACAGTTACAATCGTTTAGCTCTTTATATTTAGATGACAAAATAAAAAAGTTTTGAACGTCCATTCAAGGTAATAGATAAAAATTGGTAACGAAGACAAAATCGCTATCTGAAAGAAATTGTTCGACCTGTCTTACTACTACTACTAAGGTGCCTCGATAAGTAATATAGGCACCCTAATTACTAGTAGTAGTAGTAGTAGTAATAATCAGGGCCCAACTATGATTTTTGGAGACCCGGGGCACTGATGCTAGTTGGAGGCCCCCTTACCCTACTCTAAAGATTTCACCAAAAGGACCAGTTCTCAAAAACAAAAATAAATAAATAAATAAAGTGCATTTTTAAAATTTTTCCTTCAACTACACCTTCTATTTCCTCATTTTTTTAGCAACCTATAACAAAATCATTAGTTTTATGTTCAAGACAAATGAAAAACTGAAGTACATTGATCAGCCAATGTTTAGGAAATTAGTCACAAAATTTAATAATTGTTTATGCTCTCTAGTAAAATATAAAAATTTAATCAATTTTTGTTTTTAATAGACATATAATGAAAAAAAAAAAAAATTATACTATTACTTCTCAGTTTTTGGAAATGAGGCCCCTTAAATTTGGAGGCCCTGGGCCAGTGCCCCGTGTGCCCGTGCCATAATCTGGCCCTGGTAATAATAATAACCTGTAATACTATATATATATATATATATATATATATATATATATATGAATCAATACTATACATATATGCATGTATACATGTGTTTTTACAAATGCATTCATTACATAATATTGAGGTTCGTTCAATAACGCGCTGTCTTTTTATCAAAAGACAAATCAGTAGTGAGGGAGTGTCTTGACCACCCTTTTCTATAATTGACTACTTTTGGGGGGACGAAAATAACCCCGCCTCTGTGATTATCATTTACTCTCATATTGACCGCCGAAATAGTTAACGTTCCTAATTGGACAAAAAATGTCACACTAGGTTAAAGGCGGGGTAAGTTTTGTACTTCAACTGAGCCTGTTTTTTAGTTTCATTTTCAACAGCAGAGAGTTGAACGGAAACGAGGCAGTGCCCTTAACAGTTACTTCACTTTCTCCCCATACCAGATAGTCATCTTGCCGGGTCTAGTTGATCCCTTAGTCTGTGTTAAAATCAGAAGGAAATGAATTTAGATTTTTGTCCAAGAAATATCCGACCTCAGTATTTTGAACCATTTCATTCTAAAACCTATCAACAAATGTACAGTTTGTTTTCAGGTGCTTCAATCTAACCAAGTCTGGTCTAATTCAAAGCTTCAAATTTTTCTTTTGTAGAAAAAGTTATTTTAAAATAGGGTCCATTAGTTTATTTGATTTGTTCGAGTAATTAGATATCGAAAATAAGTCAAATTATCTTAAACCATAAAAAATGAGATAAGTTATACCTTATTCCAACTGTATAATATAATCAAAATTTGTATAATATACTCAAAATTAATCATTGTCCCATGCTTTCACATTAATGTTCTATATACTAAAAAGGATTGTATAGGTATGCTTAGCAAAAAAAAAAAAAAAAAAAAAAGCAGATTGTTTTAATATTCAAATTGATCATGTGATTTTTCAAAACATTCCTCCTTTAAGCTTTTAAATTTGATGCAAAAATATAGTTTAGAAAATAATAATTCCGTTAAAAATGCATAAAATACGTGCTTATCATTTGTTACAATGGGGATCAATTGCTTTCGAAAATAAACGATCTCAAACACGAAATATAACATATTTAACATAAAAATAAATAGTATTATTAATGATTTTAGAGGTCAAACGTTTAATCATATTACAAAAAATAAGAGCAATAAAAATTCCATAAATAATTTTGATATATTTAAAAAAAAAAAAAAAAAAAAAAAAAATCCTCATCAAAACATAATATTAAATTTGTTTTATTCATTTACAAAGTTTGTTGAAATAAAAGCTCTAAATAAGCGCGTGCTAAGTAACGCTAAAAATATGCATAAAAATATTTCTAGTGATATTAAGATAATATGCCCTTTCAGCAAATTAGATATAATGTATCAATTTCCAATGTTAATGTAATGATAAAAAATACAACGACGTGTTATAAAACTGCAGAATCGTGACTCGAATTTTCGGTTGATGAAAGTAGTGAAAATTCTAGTTCCATTTAATTGTTTGCAGAAATGATTCCTTTCGTGATTTTTTCATTCTCTCATATTGATGGAAATGGGGCACCAAAGAACGTGATTACTTAAGAGAGATGGCCATTTTATTGCTAATGAAACTAATTGTAAAAGCAGTTTTATTTTACTAACATCCTAAGCGCATTAACAGGTCCCAATTATGACCATAGTTCTTATATAGATAGACTACGCCACCAATAGGACTTCCCATTATAGTGAATGTCTTCAACATGAGGGTGTAATCTGAAACTTTCATCCTTTGCGGTCAGTGCCGTATGTCACATGTTGAGTTGAGGGAGATTCTTCGATAAGAAAGTACTTACTATTTTTGTAAGAATTCAGACAAAAAATTCTCTCCTTCAGAAGGGTTTCTCGCAAAAGAAATTTTTTTTATAATTAATCTATGACATTTTAACTTTCCAACAATACGTAAATCTAAGGGCTTAAATAAAAAGTATATGTACAATACAGAAATTAAAAAACTCAAAACTACTTTCTCTCCTATGGAAAAATTACAATATTCATTCTCGTCTCTCTCTCTCTAGATCTATATCACGTGATAATTTAACTGGGGAAGCTACTTCATGTCGCAGACAGATAATGAGGGGGGATGCATGGTCTATCTATATAAGGTCTATGATTATGACAACATGGGGGACCGAAACATAAGAGATTTTAAGCGGTTCTTTTCTCGTCCATCACATGTTACATTACTGCTCAGTAACGTAATTCTAGTACTGAAATTTAATTCTTACTTGCATTAATCCCAATAAGGGGTTACTTTGATTTCAAAAACTAAAGAAAAAACATATTTTCGCTCTATTTTTTTTTTTTTTTTTTTTTTTAATATAATGAATAAAATATTTTATTTAAAATTTTGAGCATATAAAAGCGAAACATTCAAACAATATTTTATAAAATTTTCATTAAAATTTTGGAAAATTAAGCTGGTGGGTCCTGGCATTCCGAAACATTTCAGAAAAGCCGGAGATATGATTTCTCAAAAACTAATACACCAATCTTATCCAAATTTAGCACACTTTTTCAAAATGGAATTGACTAGTGCTTGAACGAAGAATTTTTCTTTTTGAAGTGAAAACTTCTTTAGGCGCGTTGAGCACTTTTGGGTGAACAAAAATCATGAAACTCGCGTCATCGTCAGCGAAGGTTTTCCATTTGATGTGAAAACTTCTTTAGGCGCGTTGAGCACTTTTGGGTGAACAAAAATCATGAAACTCGCGTCATCGTCAGCGAGGGTTTTCCATTTGAAGTGAAAACTTCTTTAGGCGCGTTGAGCACTTTTGAGTGAACAAAAATCATGAAACTCGCGTCATCGTCAGCGAAGGTTTTTCATTTGAAGTGAAAACTTCTTTAGGCGCGTTGAGCACTTTTGGATGAACAAAAATCATGAAACTCGCGTCATCGTCAGCGAAGGTTTTCCATTTGAAGTGAAAACTTCTTTAGGCGCGTTCAGCACTTTTGGGTGAACAAAAATCATGAAACTCGCGTCATCGTCAGCGAAGGTTTTTCATTTGAAGTGAAAACTTCTTTAGGCGCGTTGAGCACTTTTGAGTGAACAAAAATCATGAAACTCGCGTCATCGTCAGCGAAGGTTTTTAATTTGATGTGAAAACTTCTTTAGGCGCGTTGAGCACTTTTGGGTGAACAAAAATCATGAAACTCGCGTCATCGTCAGCGAAGGCTTTCCACGAGAAGAAACATATTTTTTACCAATTTATATTATCGAAAGTGGAATTCGAGATTTCAGCTGATTTACACGTTTTGGGATGTCCTGAATCGGTTTTCTTTTGTATCTCAGCTACTAATTAAAATAATTTCATAAATAATACATCATTGGAAAGCTTTGTTAATTTGGAATCGAACAGTAGATTACAGAAATTTCTACCGCCAGATGGCGCTGTAATATTTTAAAATTTCAATATTTCAATTTCTAATTGTGATTAAATTATTTTTAATACATCATTCGAAAGATATTTTAAAGTTCTTTTATATTATCGAAAGTGGAATTCCAGATTTCAGCTGATTTACACGTTTTGAGGTGTCCTGAATCGGTTTTCTTTTGTATCTCAAGTACTAATTAAAATAATTTCATAATACATCATTAGAAAGCTTTGTTGATTTGGAATCGAACAGTAGCTTACAGAAATTTCTACCCCCAGATGGCGCTGTAATATTTTAAAATTTCAATATTTCAAATTCTAATTATGATTAAATTATTTTTAATGCATCATTCAAAAGATATTTTAAAGTTCTTTTATATTATCGAAAGTGGAATTCGAGATTTCACCTGATTTACACGTTTTGAGGTGTCCTGAATCGGTTTTCTTTTGTATCTCAGCTACTAATTAAAATAATTTCATAAGTAATCAATATTTTTACCTAATATAAGGCTTAGTTCATTTAATATGGGTATCTACACATATTGTGCCGAATCATATAATACAGATCATAAACACTTCTTCACAAACCAAGAATAATTCGAAAATAATAATCTAACAGCTCGACGATGCAATTCACAAGTTACTTAGTTTTCACTTCTATCGGCAGTCCCCAAAGACAGCTTTAATATTTTTTTTTTTCTTTTGATATAATCAATAGCATTTTTTATTTACAATTTTGAGCATATAAAAGTGAAACATTCAAACAATATTTTATGAAACTTTCATTAAAATTTTGGAAAATTCAGCTGGTGGGTCCTGGTATTTCGAGATATTTCAGAAAAGCCGGGGATATGATTTCTCAAAAACTAATACACCAATTTTATCCAAATTTTTGCACACTTCTTCAAAATGGAATTGACTAGTGCTTAACGGCCCTCTTCACTTACCGTTGCCGGAATCCCAAGCCAATGTTATTCTATGGGGAAATTTTCTTTACAAATAACTTATTAACTAATAAATATTTTTAAATTCTGTTTTCACGTTCAGAAAATTCCAACTGTTAAATTGACGGACCTTTTTCAAAAATGTATTTTTTTAATTTTTAATATTTTATTTTGAAATTGAAAAATGAAAAAATTTCACATATTGAAAATTCGTATTTTGCAGCTTCTAAATAAAATATAATAATTAAAAAAATAAAAATTTTTTAAAAAAGGTCCGTCAATTTAACAGCTGGGAATTTTCAGAATGTGAAATCAGAATTTAAAAATATGCATTAGTTAATAAGTTATTTGTAAAGAAAAATTTCCCATAGCATCGGCTTCCGGCGGCGGTGAGTGAAACGGGCCCTTAAACGAAGAAATTGTTTTTACTTTCTTCTATATGTAATATAGAGAAAGTATTGGTTTCGCGAAAATTTTCGAAGTCCACTTTTTGATGGATTTACATGTTTTGGGATATGGAGAACACGAATTAATAGTTTTTAGAAAATGTCTGTCTGTCTGTCTGTATCATTTTTTTGTGGACGCTGTATCTCACGAACCAATGAATGAAATTTAACCAAACTTGGTATTTAGTTGCACCCTGACATAAACTGGTGCTGATAAGATTTTGGGATCAATCGCTCAATAGGTGGCGTTGTGATCGCATTTTATGCAAATTTTTAACATATGGCAGCATAGGACAAAATTCCGTATAAAGGGGCATAAAGAGAGTTATTTTACACTTGTGATTGTAAAATTAATATGAATTATTGATAATAGTAGTAGTTAGCTAGGAAAAAAATTTTGTGCATGGGGGGGCATCGGTTCCCCCCCCGGGGGGGGGGGAAATCCCCCCCCGGGGAAGTAAATTTTCAAGATGGGTATCTTTTGAAAGGTCTCGTTGATAATAGTAATAGTTAACTTGGAAAAAAATTTTGTGCATGTGGGGGCATCGGTTGCCCCCCCACAGGGGGGGGGAAGTTCCCACCCGGGGGGGCAAAGTTTCAAGATGGGTATCTTTCGAAAGATCTCGTCAATACCTTTAAAACGAATGGTTGAACGATAAATCTGTGATAATTTAAACCAAAGTTATCGATTTTTTTTACTTTTAACAAAAAAAAAACTTTTTTTTTTTCACGCAATTTTTTTTTTTTTTTTTTTTTTTTTTAACGAAATTTAACCAAACTTGGTATTTAGTTGGTCCCCGACATAAACTGGTGCTGATTATGTTTGGGGATCAATAGCTCAACAGGTGGCGCTGTGATAGCATTTTATCTAAATTTTTAACATGGCAGCATAGGACAAAAATTCGTATAAATGTGCATAATTAGAGTTGTTTTAAAGTTGTGATTGTAAAATTAATATGAATTATTGATAATAGTAGTATGTAACTAGGAAAAAAATTTTTACCCCTAGGAAATTTTTTTTTTTTTTTTTTAAATTTTTTTATTTGATAAATTTTCAAGATGGGTATTTTTCGAAAGGTCTCGTCAATACCTTTAAAACGAATGGTTGAACTATAAATCTGTGATAATTTAAAACAAAGTTATCGATTTTTTTCAATTTTAACAAAAAAAAAAAAAAAACAGAAAAAAAAATCGTACTTTTTTTTTTTTTTAATATTGTTACTGATTGAATATGTATAGGTAAATATAGAAGAAAGTCTTGTGGTGGCCACAACATACTAGTTTTTTTTTTTTTTCCGATTACATCTAAGGCTAAGTTAAAATGCACTGAGAATTGCACTTTTTTTTAGTTCCCCATCATACTATAGGTATGGGGAACTTAGGTAATCGTGAAAAATTTCGACCTCGGTTTTTTGACTTTTCTACACGTTTTCAGGTGTGAGGAATCCGAAAATGACAAAATTTCTATGGTGTCTGTCTGTAGGGTGTCTGTTAGTCTGTTAGTCTGTTAGTCTGTTAGTCTGTTAGTGGGTCAGTCCGTTAGTTTGTTAGTCTGTGTACACGATATCTCAAGAACAAATTGTCGCAGAGAGGTCAGACCAGTTTTAAAATATTACTTTCGACTCTGGCAAGAACCCTATTCATTTGCAACATTCGATTTTAAAAACTTCGTAAGTTATTCGAAATTTACGATTTTCTTAACATGGGAGAATAGGACAAAAAATCACATTAACGTGCATTAAATGAAAACTTTTTACTGTAAAAATGTCAGACCAGTTTTAAAATATCAGTTTTGATGCCGGAATGAACATCAGTAACTATAAATATGCTACTTTGAAAATTTCGCAAGTTACTGGAAATTTACGAATTTCTTAACATGGCAGTATAGAGGAAAATTTCACATAAACGTCCATTTTGAGAGATATTTTCATCGTAAAGATGTCAGACTACTTTTGAAACATTATTTAGGACACTGGCATGAATATTAATGACTATGAATTTTCCAATATAAAGATTTCGTAAGTTATTGGAAATTTACGAATTTCTTAACATGGCTGAATAGAGCATAATTTCACATAAACGTCAATCTTGAGGGATATTTTCATCGTAAAGATGTCAAACCACTTTCGAAATAATATTTAGGAAACTGGCATGAATATCATAGACTATGATTTTTCCAATTTAAAAAAATTCGTAAGTTATTTGGAATTTACGATTTATTTAACATGTCAGAATAAAGCAAAATTGAGCATAAACTTCCATTTTGAGGATCCTAAATGCGTTAGACAACTTCAAAATTACGTTTATGATATTTGTTTGAACATGATTGAATACAAATATTCTAATAGGAAAATTTCGTAAATTATTCGTAATTTACGATTTTATCAACATAGCGAAATTGTAAATTTTTCATATAAATATGAATTAGAGGATTATTGCATTGGAAATAGTAGCATGAAAACTAAACAACGAAATTGACCCAGATAAAATAAATTAATAGATTAGAATAAGATAAATATATCGAAATGAACGGTGGATAGCCTATTAGGCGGGGATTTCATTCTGTCACTGTATGAAGCTTTGGTCAAATTCATTTCTTTTAACATTATTGCCGAAACGTCAGTGGAGGCCCTCTATTGAGACTCAAAACGGTTTTGGGCTGTGTCTGTCTGTCTGTCGCGCGATAGCGGCCGCCAAAAAAGCGCTATTTACTTGAAATTTGGTACACGTGTTCATGAGCCCCACGAAATCAGCTGTATAGTTTTTGGTATGTATTCCATTTGTAGTTCGTATACAGGGACACGCCAAAGTTTTTCTCATCATTACGGCCTATGGGAGAAATTTATATGTATCACGATAGCGGCCACAAAAATCACGCTATTGACTTGCAATTTGGTACACGTGTTCATGAGCCCAAAGGAATCAGCTGTATAGTTTTAGGTGTATATTCCATTTGTAGTTCGTGTACAGGGACACGCCAAAGATTTTTTATGATTACGGCCTATGGGAAGAATCTGTATGTACCGCGATAGTCACCGCAAAAATCAAGCTATTGACTTCGAATTTTTGCCGAAATGTGAATGGAGGCCCTCTGTTGAGACTCAAAAGGATTTTGGATTCCGTCTGTCTGTCTGTCATGCGATAGCGGCCGCAAAAAACACGCTATATACTTGAAATTTTGTACACACGTTCATGATGCCCACGAAATTAGCTGTATAGTTTTCGGTGTGCATTCCATTTGTAAGTTCGTGTACAGGGACACGCCAAAGTTTTTTTTACCATTACGGCCTATGGGAAGAATTTGTATGTACCGCGATAGCGTCCCCCAAAATAACGCTATTGACTTGCAATTTGGTACACATATTCATGAGCCCATTGAGCAAGCATTTGACGAAACTGATATAGATCTGAGACTGACCGCCTTGGCGAAAATAATGCTCCTTTTATACTTTTCTATCGAAAACAGACTGTTCTGGAAAATTCTCGTATCACATCAGCCAATGAGATTAGAGCTTCCATATTTGGTATATCCCTAATAAGGATTTTCTCGCCAAGATCGCCAAAAAATCGCCAAGGAAGGAAATAGTCGCCAAATTTGGCGCCAAATTTATTTCTTCCCTTATAGGAGCTTTTTAATGCGTTTTTTAAGGAAAATTTGGCTATTTTAACGCTAAAACGACTATAAAGGCACAAAATTAGCATTTTATCAACTTACTAAACCTCTTTTAAAGAATTTATACAAAAATAAATGCAATTATTTACAATTTCGTAACACTTTATATCATATACAAATAGGTATACAAAGAGAGATACAACGGGGGGTTGAGGGGGGCTGCCGCCCCCTTCAGGAATGTATTTGATTTTGGTAATAAGTCGATCGAATCAATATATACTATTATATAATAAGGAATAAATAAAAATGACCTATTGAATAATGTCTGATGCAAATAGGATGTTGAGGCTCCTGATCTGCAGATCCACTAGTAATATGTCTCGTACTAGAAATTTCTGAGAACATAAATATGATGGGGAACTGAGCAGAGTCCACCTATGCCAACTAGTTTTTTTCATACAACTCTGCCAAAAATTCATTTTAAGTTTTTTTTTTTTTAAGTTTTTCATTCAAGCACCAATCTATATATTAATTTGAAACATGTTTTTGTCTGTCTCCACTATCCGCGTTTGTAATGATCGATAGATGGAGCTTTCTCAACTGCAGTTGTTAGTAAATATAATAGCCACGTGCATTAATTTATTGTTCTTTCTTGTTGTTCTATCGTTGTTTGAGCGTGAAAGCTATCAGTGGTATGATATATTCATCTTAGCCCACCAGAGGGCGAGCATTTCATTACAATCGCGGATATTGAGAGAACGGCTAGGTGTAAAAATTCGGTTGAGGTGTCTAAAAAAAGGTCTTGGTCTGTAGATGTCACTGAGTAGTAGATGTGCTATGAAAAGAGAAAAATTAAAAAAAGTCGAACGGTCCCAATTAATATACGAAAAATGCACATTTCTTTTTTAGAATGATGTCATTTTCGTAAATGCAACAATACAGCGAGTTAATTTGAATTTTTATTGCCTCATAAAAACAAAGTTCACGTGTTATCATTTTATTTTTTAATTATTGTTCCTTTTTTACAGTGTGGCAACAGGAAAAAATATTTATTTATTTCGCCATTTTTTCTCTTATTTCTTCATTTCATTTTCGGAAATGCAAAAATACAGCGAGTTAATCTGAATTTTTAGAATTTTTATTGCCTTATAAAAACAAAGTTCACGTGTTATCATTTTATTTTTTAATTATTGTGCCTTTTTTTACAGTGTGGCAACAGGAAAGAATATTTATTTATTTTGCCGCTTTTTCTCTTATTTCTTTATTTTTTCAGTTTTCTATTTGTTATCTATATATTAATTTGAAACATGTTTTTGTCTGTCTCCACTACTTGGTGTAAAAATTTGGTTGAGGTGTCTAAAAAAAGGTCTTGGTCTGTAGAAGTGCTACGAAAAGAGAAAAATAAAAAAAAGTCGAACGGTTCCCCCCCCCCCCCCAAACAGGTTAAAAACACGTTTACGAGCTTAACTAAGCTCCAAATTACTTCACGGTGAAGAAATTGTACATATGGGGACTAGAGTCGAATACTAAAAAATCCCTTTCTGCGAATTTGGAATTTTCGATTTTAAAGGGGGAAAGTAGATTTGGAGGGGGGAAAGGGGGGAAATTAGTTTGAGAGGGAAATCCGTTCTAGACCCACACATGTAGCACCTCATTTTAAAGGTCTTGAAATTTCATGTCGATTGGAGATGTTCGTATACAATGCATTGCGCCCCCTGGTGGTGAAAAACGGAACTAGGTAATTTTGTAGTAGGCCCTATCATGTTGCACCTTATTTTAAAGGTCTTGGTATTTCCTGACCGTTGGCGATGTTCTTACAGAACACACTGCGCCCCCTGGCGGTGGAAAGGGCAACTAAAGGATTTTGTAGTTGACACCACCATGTGACACCTTATTTGAAAGGTCTTGGAAATTCAAGGCGATTGTCGATAAAGGTCTTAAAATTTCATGTTGATTGGGGATGTTTGTATACAATATAGTGCGCTCCCTGGTTGTTAAAAATGGAACTATGTGATTTTGAAGTAGACCCTATCATGTTACAACTTATTTTAAAGGTCTTGATATTTCCTAACCGTTAATGTTGTTCGAATAGAACACGCTGTGCCCCCTGGCGGTGGAAAGTGTAACTAAAGGATTTTGCAGGTGACACCACCATGTGTTGAGTGTGTGTTATTTGAAAGATCTTGGAAATTCAAGGCGATTGGTGATGTTCGTATACAACATACAGCGCTCCCTGGTGGAGGAAAGTGGATTTTGCAGCGCGTGCGTAGCATGCCTGCTATACGGTGCAGCAGCCACAGGCAGCGGTAACACGAGTCAGAGGTTCGTTCGGTTCAAGATTAATTTTTGAGAATTTTTTCATGTTATTAGCGGCCTGCATATACGTGCCGCAGACACTGGGTCACGAACCCGAGTTCATTTCTGTTTGAGGTAATTTTTTTTGTTACAGATGATTATTATTATTATTATTATTATTATTATTTTGTGATGTTTTCATTTAAAAATAGAAATTCAAACAAAATCGAGTTAAAGATATAAAAACATGCAAATTTAAGGTGCATTTAAGGTTATTATCATGGGCCCGGGCAATGCTCGGCGGGTTCATTCCGTTCCAGATTAATTTTTTGGAATTTTTTCATGGTATTAGCGGCCCGCGTATGCGCTGCCGCAGGCACCGGAGTCACAAGGCACAGTTTCGTTTGGTTCGAGGTAATTTTTTTTTTTGTTACAGATGATTATTTTTTTTTCTTTTGTGATGTTTTCATTTAAAAATATAAATTCAAACAAAATCGAGTTAACGATATAAAACCATACAAATTTAAGGTGCATTTAAGGTTATTATCATGGGCCCGGGCAATGCTGGGCGGGTTCGTTCCGTTCCAGGTTAATTTTTTGGAATTTTTTCACGGTATTAGCGGCCCGCGTATGCGCTGCCGCACGTACCGGGGTCACAAGGCGAGTTTCGTTCAGCTCGAGGTAATTTATTTTGTTACAGCTGATTATTTTTTTTCGCAATGCTTTTATTTAAAAATAGAAATTCAAACAAAATCGAGTTAAAGATACAAAATCATACAAATTTAAGGTTCATTTAAGGTATCATGGGCTGGACGGGTCAGCTAACATATAGTCTTAGTATTAAACGAAATAGAAAATAAAAGATAGCATCTGTTTATTTGGAGTCAGTTTGACGTCACATTGACAGTACTTTGTAGAAAGTGATGTCATATATAGTATTTCTATTTATAAGCATTTGTCCGACTTTCTTTTTTATAAGTGAAATGTCGTAAATTATATTAGATGTTTTAGCATGAATTACATTTAAATAATGATGCGACGATTTTTGAAGCATTACGGTCAATAAAGTGATCGTCGAATTCGACCGGTTCCAGCTAGTAAATTATATTTTAAAGAAGCGTGCGAAGTTTAATTAACGCAGGTGCAGTAGTTTTTGAGAAATCGTCTCCACTGCTTTTCTGATGAGCTTCGGAAAACCAGGATCCACTGGCTGAATTTACCAAATCATTTAATGAAAATTTACTAAAATATTGTTTAAATATTACTCATTATATGCTCAAAATTTTAAATAAAAAAATATTTTATTATTATTATTATTATTATTATTTTAATTAAACTTTTTAATTTGTCATTTGATTTCATTTCGTTCCTGTTGAATGTTAGAAAAAAAATTTCATATACAGTAACCGCCGCTTAATAAATTCACTGGCTAATAAAATCAGCCGCTTAATCTGTTCAAATCGGCAGGACCGGAATGAAATCACTAAAAATTACTTTTAAAGCCACCGCTTAATAAAATCAGCATCGCCGGTTAATAAACTCAAAAATATCTCCTCAGCAGCCAAAAGCATCATTCATGTACACTATTTTTAGTTCCCCATCATACTATAGGTGTGGGGAACTTAGATAATCGTGATAATTTTCGACCTCGGTTTTTTGACTTTCTTACACGTTTTCAGGTGTAATGAATCCGAAAATGACAAAATCTGTATGGTGTCTGTCTGTAGGGTGTATGTTAGTGTGTTAGTCCGTTAGTGTGTTGGTCCGTTGGTCTGTAAGTCCGTTAGTGTGTTAGTCCGTTAGTTTGTTAGTCTGTTTACACGATATCTGACGAACAAATGATCGTAGAAAGGTCAGACCAGTTTTAAAATATTATTTAGGATATTGACATGAATACCATAGAGTATGAATTTTCCAATTTAAAAAATTCGTAAGTAATTGGGAATTTACAATTTGCTTAAAATGGCAGAATAAGGCAAAATAGAGCATAAACGTCCATTTTGAGGATCATAAATATATCCGACAATTTCAAAATAACATTTATGATACTTGTATGAACATGATTGTCTACAAATATTCTAATAGGAAATTTTCGTAAGTTATTCGAAATTTAAGATTTTATCAACATAGCAGTATGGGGCGATATTTCATATAAATACGCATTTTTGGGAAAGTTGCATTGAAAATAGTAGCATGAAAATAAACTACGAAATTGATCCCAAAAAAATAAATTAATAGATTAGAATAAGATATCGAACTGAATGGTGGGTAGCCTATTCGGCGAGGATTTTGTTCTGTCACTGTGTCAAGCATTTGGTCAAATTCCTTTCTCTTAACATGTATATAATATGTTTTGTACAAGAAATTTATGAGAACATAGTACATATGATGGGAAACTGAGCAGAGTCCACCTATGCCAACAAGTTTTTTTTTTTTTTTTTTACATTGTGATTTATTTATTTATTGGAATAATAAAAGAAATTAAAGCACAACAATCCCTCCGTAATCGCTCAGTGTCGTAGATTTTACATTTGCAGCACAGTTACAAATTAAATACGCCCCATCACTTATCTCTGTAACGGTTTCAATGAATGTATTTTTCAAAACGCAGTAATAAATTACAAATTTGATTTGAAATTATATTTTTCTTTCAATTTCTAATTATTAAAAGGCAATTTCTAGTTCTTATTTTAAAATTACTATAATTTATGAGGTTTAAACGAAAAGATTTTAAATTTATGAGAACAAAGTGAAGTTTTGGTAAAGTAATAAAGATTTTCCTCAAACGAAAGTGCATGGGAATTTGGAATGCGCTTAATTTATTTATATCGAAGAAACAATTAATTAATTATCTATCAAAAATTAATTAATATTGTTTACTAATTCCAATATTCGTCACCTTTTGAAGTTTCTTTCCAAAAACTCATGGAAGTAATACTTTTTCCTTAAGTGCAGGAACGTTCGTCGGATATAAAAATCAGCCGCTTAATAAAATCACTTTCGCTCAGAACGAATGTGATTTTAAAAAGCGGCGGGAACTGTATAATATTTACGATAATTATTTAATAAACCATTTAGTCTCTTGTGGATTATCGTGGCAATTTATTTAGATTATGTTTACTATTATTAAGCTTTATTTTTATTTTATAATAACAGTTAAATAAATTAAACATAATAAAAACAAAATTATTATATTGAAATAATATAATATTTTTTTTTATATATAACAATATAATAGTATTATAATAATTATAACTAGCAAACCCATGTGAAATTTTTGCAGTTCATTTTTTTTTTTTTTTTTTTTTTTTTTTAACCTTTAAAATTTGCAACTTACAAGTCTTATACCAATTTAACCACTCAATTTAAATTTTAATTCTTCAAAAGTCAAATTATTATTAATTTTTGAGGGTTGAAACGCTAATGACAGTTAACCCTTTAACGTTCATTTGTTTCGCAGTGAAACCAAACATTTGACATAATTTAACAATTTTTTTTTTTTTTTTTTTTTTTTTTGAGCAGTTTTTTAACATTTCGCCCTTATTTTAATCAGGTTTTAAACTTTTGTTCCTCTTCTGTTCGGTAGATAGCAGCACTATTCCAAAATTTAACAAATAATGCTTCAAAGGAAGCTAAATGCATAAGTCACTTGAAGTTTCTTAGGGAACGCGAGTGCAAATTGCTGGTTTGATGACTCATGTCTAGTTTTTTTCATTTAATGAAGAGCTGGACTATTATTTTCACCTGAAACAACTTTTACGAGATTTTGTAGCCGATAAAGTTTACTTACAAAGTGTTTTATTTATTAAATTAAATATTATTTGAATTTAATAAGGTTAACTTATAGATGTTTCAAACAAAAGTTTATCGAAAAAGAACTATGCTTTTTTTTTTTTTTTTTTTTTTTTTTTTTTTTAATATTTATGATCAGCTATGTGTCTAAAAGCCATTTTTACAATTAGTTTAGTAATTTTTAAAATAAATTAAGTAGTGAACGATAAAGGGTTAAACCAAATCATTCAAAGAAAAATTTCAAAATAAAATTCACGTTTGGCGACACTGTTTTCATACTTCCCTAGGCAGGACAACTTTAGTATAGGATCCTTATGACGATTTTCAAATTTCTGCCGCCATGTTTGCGATACCTTTCAATTAATTCTTTTATTTATTCACTCTGGCATGTTTTTAAAACTAAGTACCTATTTTAATTATACTTTTTGTTTTTGCGTTTTTTAGTTAATTTATGGCAAAAGTTAATATTTTCTTTATATCTTTAAAGTATTGATAAGTTTAAATTGACGCTTGCAAAGATTGTAAAGATGGAACTTGCAAAAAAACATTTTTCTATAAAATGATCTCATCACACAAACGATATTTATTTGTTTATTTTTATTAGATTACTGAACTGCGTCCGCGTGCTTATATATTACTTATGTATTATTTTTTATCCTCACGTATTTTATTAAATTACTATCGTATCGTTTGTACAAAATTTAATCATAATTGGCCCATGTTAGAGAAATATTATATAGATAATATTGTATTATTAATATTACTTATATATTGATAATATTATTAATAATAATAACAGGACCCCGAGCCCAATCCTTCACCGAGCTTCGATGACTTTTTCTAGTCAATTTTCAACTTATATTACTTCCAGTGCTAGACAATTTTTTTTCCAACACACTTGTGATTGTGAGTTTTCTTCGTTTTCATCCCATGTTTTTTTCTATGGATTTTTGGCTTCCCCCCCCCCCCTGTTTTCTACTGTATATACTATATTATAATATTATTATTATTAATATTATAATACTGTACATGTTAATAATTTGATATTATCAATATATAATAAACAGATGCCTAATATTATTATTAGGCATCTATTTAGTTTTTGCATTCTACTTCTTTATCTTAGTTTATGTACTATATTTTATACAATAGAGCTCCGTTTATACGTTTTTCATGGGACTGTTCCTAAAAAACGTATAAATGAAAGAAACGTACAACTGAAAATTTGTTTTAACATATTAATACACAATGAAGAGTTATATTAATAACAAAAATCGAATAAATGTTCATGATTTCATTTACATTTGTTCGATTAAGATATTTTTTAATGAAATTTAAAATAATTTTAAAAGGTAGGATAAAATTTAAATAATAATTAAAATTATAGAAATTCCGAAAAATTCCTTAAGATTTCGATTTTAACCTTTAAAGACAAAGTCTTTCCTTTTCTAAATAAAGATGACATTTTTGGAAACGGTTAAAAAAAAAAAATCTGGAGTGACTCCACTCGACTTTCCGAACATTGAGTAATTAACAGTTTTGCAGATAAAGCAAAGAAAGAGGAGTTGTTAAACAAACAAAAGAGAGCAAACCATAATAGAGTGTTTGAGCATTTTTCTCCATATATCACACGATGATTTATTTAATGCTACTGAACTTTGAGCCCATAGATCATAATGATAAAGAATTTTTCGTTGTGTCCCTGTAAAATCCTATAAACGCTAGATTCACCAAAATGCTTATAATTAGTGCAACAGTGATTTATAATATTTATATAAATTTTCAGCTCAATTGAATATGGCGTTTAGATGCTATCGCACTTTTAAAAATTTGGTCCCATTGGGCATAATGATGAAGAATTTTTCTTTGTGTCCCTGTAAAAAAATTGTAAGCGCTATATTCACCAAAATCTATACAGTTGGTGCAACTGTGACCTATAACATGTGTACAAATTTTTTACTCAGATTAATAAGGCGTTTAGACGTTATCACACTTTTAAAAATTTGGCCCCATTGGCCATAATGATAAAGAATTTTTCTTTGTGTCCCTGTAAAAAAATTATAAATGCTAGATTCTCCAAAATCTATAAAGATTGAGTATCTGTGACCTATCACATGTGTATAAATTTTTTGCTCAATTGAACAAGGCGTTTAGATGCTATCCTACTTTTAAGATTTTGGTCCCATAGGCCATAATTATAAAGAATTTTTCTTTGTGTCCCTGTAAAAAAACTATAAGTGCTAGATTCCCCAAAATCTATAGGGTTCGTACTATGGTGACTTACAATATACGTACCAACTTTCAGCTTATTCGAACAAAGCGTTTAGACGCTAGCGTGTTCACTCACAGACATACACACATACATACACACATACACACATACATACATACACACATACACACACACATACATACATCATCGCAAAAATAGTGAAAACGGACTCAGGGGACCTCGAAACGTATAGAAACATCAAAATCTCAAATTCGGATTTTTGACATGATTACAATACTTTCCTCACTATAGTGTTCGGAAAGTAAAAATATATATATATATTGTTTCTCCGTGTTAAGATGTCAAATAAACTCAATATGATGTCAAACAAACACGATAAGTCAAATCTACCCATTGGAAGTGAATAATAAATCTTCAAGTTTGCAAAATGCCTATAAAATATAAAGTTGTGAGTTCTGTTTCTTTCACATCCCGTCCCTGAAATGCAATTAAAGGAAAGAGTAGAAGGTCTACAAGTGGTCACTTTTCTTTCTCAATGAAATCCTAGATACTTGTACACCTACCAATCCACCCAGTCCCCAACTGCTTCTTTCTTTGTTTCTGAATATTTCTCACCCCCCCCCCCTCCGCAGGCTATCGATGCAGATCGCACTTTGTATGTACTATAGTTCTAAGAAAAAGTAATCGAAAAAGATAAGAATTAAAAATAGAGAGCATATATATATATATTTTTTTATATATATTTTTTTTTTTTTTTAATACTGGAATAAACCTTAAACTTGGGATTGTACAAGGAATAAAAAAACGTGTAAATGAAATAAAGAATTTACTCGTGTCGTATAAACGAAATGTTTTAACATTAGAAGTCAATGGAATGATTTGGGACCGAAGTAGAAAAATGTATAAATGAGAAACGTATAAAAGGTTCTCCACTATAAGAAATGAAAACTATGTGGAACAAAGGCAAAATTAAAACAAATAAAACAGAAATAACATAGCAAATGAAGATTAATCCAAATTAAGAAAATAGGAGAATCATTTTCATTAATAAGTTATAATTGCCATGTTAAAACAACAGGATGGATGGATGGATGGTTGGGTTTTACGTCGCACTAGTGCTGTGCAGATGGGCAATTGACGACGGTCTGGGACACACCCCTAGGGGTGGTCCGGAGACGTACCATCATAATTTTGCTCCTCCACGGAAAGGATGGCTCTCCAGCTTCGGTGACCCCTAGAGGTATAATTTTTGACGGGAACATGAAAGACATTACGGCCACGACAGATTTTACGTGCACCAGTCGCCATTAGTGTACACGACGGTCTTTGGCCGGCTCAAGTACCGAATCCGCAATCTTCCAATTACGAGGCCGGCACTCTACCGACTGGGCTACCGCGGCCCGTTAAAACAACAGGAAGGAAAATTTGAACTAATCAGTGAACAATTACATAATGATCAAACACCAGATATGTAATATATAGAGAGGTAGATATATAAGGTAAATGATTGCAGTAGGTCGATTTCTAAAGAAACCAACCTAAAAATATAGAAGAATTTTCGAAGTGTGAAGAACACATCAGAAAATTTGTGATTTTCTACACAATCAGTATTTAAATTCGTTGTCAGGTGATATCTGATTCCTTCCTGATCTGCTTCAAAAAGTTGATTGTGACCTTTTATGATCCGGGAAAATAGAAAGGCTGTATTTATGCAAAGAAACATATTTCAATGTTAATAGAATCGTCATATGGCTTCCCTCAAGGAAGTAGCAGACGAATCAGTTATTTCACTCCAGAAGACTTTCTATTAACCAAGGTGACCTGGAAATGCCTTGTCCCGAATAACCGAAAATTCCGAATAATCGAATTTATGCAATTTTTAATGAAAAAGAACTTTGATGTCATAACGACAACAATGTATTATGATAAAGAAAATGAAATAAAATGCATGGTTTGGAACAAACGAAATAATTTTAAAGAAAGGTAATTTCACAGGGGCCCAGTGGCAGAAACACCGCGACACGGCGATATAGTCGCGGACACAGAAAAACAGTTTGCAGAAAGTTTTTGTCTGCACTAATAAAAAAAATTAGTCTGCAACTTTCGGACACTCTTTGTCTGTACTAATAAAAAAATTGCCCGCAACTTTCGAACAGTCTTTGTCTGCAGTCATAAAAAATTGTCTGCAATTTACGGACATTTTTCGCCCCCGGCAATGCGCTACTGATGTATGACGTCTTAGATGCCCTCTGGTAAGAACTCTAGAGTCTCCTAGGTTCCTTGGTCTTGGTAAGAACACACAAAACAGTGCTTAACAACGGCGACCTAGGGAGCCTAGATCTCCCTTGATAGGCAGCGTTAAGGCCGGTTTCCACTGCGAGCTCTAGACCAAGGTTCAAAAAGTCATTAATCACGCTTTCGACACAAAAAGAGTCAAATGTCTTGTCATCAGTTGTAGCCCTTTTTTATCAGATTGCGCAGTTACTTCAAAGGAAAGCATGCAGAATTGACAAAGATCAGGCCCCTCAATTATCTCAGCTGGGGGTTAGAACCAGGCACTTTCTCCTTCGAAACAACCTCGTTGAGCCAGGTCCAACTGCTTGACCACATCAAAGGAATCTGAATAGCGCCGCTCGAAACGACTTAGAACCTGCCTCTGTGGAAACTGCACTTAATGCGTGTATTCTTTTCTCCTGTTACCTGTTACTGAGATTCTACGGGAATGTAGAAAAGTGCTAATTTTATTTAAAACAGCTCCAAAATTTCTCCTCCACCTAAAAATTCACTTATAAAAATTTCTGTATCAAAACTAAAACTAATAGTTTTATTATTTATAATTATTTATATTCTGTTGTGTCAAACATTGCTATAAAATATTTAATTGAATGAGTTTAACATATTATTTTATAATTGTTTATACTATATTGTTCTGTAGTAAAATTGTATTCGGTTATTGTTGCACGAGATCACCACTGTTGTTAAGCCCCCTTCCCCGCACCACCACCACCCAAGATTGCTGCTATCAGCTTTCAGGCTTTTTGACTGTAAGCCATTTTCACCCCTGATTACACGCAAATTTCGCAGACAGATTATGAAATTTTAAAAGTCTGTCGCAGGCAGCTACAAAGCTTTCTAGCACTGGGCACACGGGGAAAAAAGCATGGCATAGCTGCATGAATGTACAAAGAAAAACAAAATTTTACCGATAGTTAGAAATGAATAAAATATAAAGATAAAATAATTCATAAGAAAAATTTATTACATCCTGATACAAGCATGTCGTTCTTGTTACTCAGAGTAAAGCAGTAATGTTTTTATTATATTATTATTTTACATTATAACGGAATTCATAATTCTGTTAGCATTTTAATAGTTTCGCTTATTCTTTTACTTCTTTTACTATTATTGGAAAAAATCTGTTAAATAAACAGCAAATGCAATCCCAAATCCAATTTAACGATTAGGGTGTAACGTATGGATGAATTATTTATTTATTTGTTTATTTTTAATATTTTGGATGAATTTAATATTTTTTTAATTTTATGACGTAAATTTTATCATATACTAGATGATGTTATTATTAAAAAAAATTCTGTAAATTGATGTTAAGAAATATAAACTGGTATGAGAGCTCAACAGGCAAGGAATAATAAATATGGAAATAAGTTCATTTGTAAATATCGACGGCAAAGTGGGAGAAGGCCATCCAGTATTAATATGTGCTTCAAAATTTATTAAACGTTTACAGTTATAAGTAAATATATTTTACTAGCAGGCTTCTCCCGCTTCGCTGGACACAATACTGAAATGAGTTGTCAAAATCCCATATCATTATTAATTAACCTGGGTTAAATTTCCCGCTGTGTTCGGTAGAGATTTTTCTTGCTCGCAACGTGAGGAGTCCGGGTTCCCACTGCCTTCGGCAGCAATTTACCCGATTCTTACTCCCCCTTCCCCAGTGGCTAAGTTCGAAGTTTTGCGAAATCTCGACAAAGTAGATAATGCGTACACCTAATCAACATCCACACACCAAAGTTCACCAATCTAAGATAATTTCAGGCGAATTCAAATGGTAAAACGTGTTTTTACACGTGTTTATAACCCTCTTGACACCAAGGGGGTAAGAGGGGAATTTCGTAAAATCCCGTTATAATATGGGTCGGATACATATAAACAATTCACGCACCAAATTTCGTGACCGCAGATCCCATAGATTTCTCAGGACAAATTTAGCGCTAAAAGGGGATGTCTCGAATTTGTCCCCTCGTAAACCCCCCCCCCCAAAAAAAAAAAAAAAAAAAAAAAAAATATGTTTTTGGAAATATTCTAAGGAAGTCACATAGCATAGCCTTTTTTCAATATATTTGTTCCATTTTTGGTAGAAGTCTACTCAAAAATCTGGAATTTTCAATATTTCCGCCCTCCCTTCCCTTAAAAATCTAAAATTCACAAATGCAGATAATGTATTATTTGTACTCATGTCTAGTCTCGTCATGTGCAATTTCTTTACTGTGAAGTAATTAGGAGCCGAATTATGCTTACAAACGTGCTTTTGTCTTTTGCCTCCCCCAGGCGGGAAAGGGGAGTAATTTCTGAAAAGTTGATAAATGTAATTTTAAGTTGGGTAAAGACCTAAATTCCTGCGAAGGGCCGTTGAATTCTGCCCAGCCGTTTTCAAGTGATAACCGGACAAACGTGTTTTTGTCTTTTGCCCCCAGGGGGGAACGGGGGGGGGGTTTCTGAAAAGTTGATAGATATAATTTTAAGTTGGGTGAAGACCTAAATTCCTGCCAAGTGCCGTTGAATTCCGTCCAGCCGTTCTTGCGTGATGCCCGGACAAAAATAGCGACATACAGACACGATGACACGCACACACACACACACACAGGCAAAATTTTCTGAAGTCATTTTCGGCTTTCATGGTATGTGAAACGTGAAGATATCGCAAAATTTTTCTATTCTGACAAATTTACAGACAAAAGTCTGATTTTATTAATATAGATACAAAGCTTTATTCATCAATATTTCGAGCAGTGTTGCCAGATTTGATGGATATTTTATTCAATAATCACCAATTATTTTGAGATGTGATATTTGATATACATAATAGACTATCAGTCTTCGAAGTGATTAGGCAAACGTTACGATTCAAAATTATTGGTGATTATTGAAAAAAAAAAACTGGCAACACTGATTTCGAATCATTTTACTGCAGTTGGTTTGCATTTGAAGAAAAACATATTTTTGAATTCCACTCACATTTCTCTAAAAATCTAAATATACTGAAAAAAAAACTCTTTTCTTCTACGAGCTTCATTTGCCATTGGAAGTTTTTTTAGGATCTAGATGCCTATCTCCAGAGTTCGCTGAACTACTAACCTTGATGCTAAGAAAAAGAACGGCAGTAGCCTCCCTCCTACATTTTAGGTTCCAGGCAAAAAAACATCGCGATAACAATATGATGGCCCATATTTCTTTCTTGTAATACCGGCTGCATTCTTTTAGCGCGTGTTTCGATAGTTAGTTACATATAATGCCGATATCGATAGTTCAATGATATAGCTCTGTAAACAATGGGGGAACAGAAGTGAATTTTTTCTTTGTTTATTGGTAGTTTGATTTTGAAAGAAAATAGATATTGAAAATATATTTCGATAGCCTTCATTTCTAATAATTTGTTTATGGCATTCTAAGTGCTATTGTTATAGTTCACGATAAATCTGGAGAAAGCTTTAATTAATAATATTATAGTTTTAAAAAATTAAAGAACACGCTTTTATAAAAATGTGAACTAAAAAGCACAAAATATCTATCCAAGTATTAAAATGCCGGGTAAGAGAAAATAGTGTGAGTGACACACCATAATATTTACATACATTTAAATCTTTAATTAAAATAATTTAGAATTAAACAAAAACCATTTTTAAAAAACCTCCCCTGACTGGGATCGAACGCTAGACCTCTAGGTTCGTAGCGCGGAGCTATACCTCAACGCCACGCCGTTCACGTAGAAAAAGTCTTTTTTTACAATATAGATTTTTTGTTTGCTCCTAGAGCGGTTACAAACATACATACATACATACATACAGGTGAAGCTAATAAAAGCGTGTTAAAAAGGATCTGCTATTGAAAGAAAATGAAAAGAAAGATTTTGAGTAAAAAATGCATTTAGAAATTAGTCTGTTTTATGCATTCAGAATGCACAGCAAAAATTTTAATATAAAATAATAATAATAATAATAAATTCTTTTTACATTCTTTGTAAACATAATTTAATTTAGTACGACAGCACTTACTTTAACCTATCATTTTATATAAAGGCATACAGTAATTGTATTCAATTCCCTAGAATCGATTATATTTACTTCTTAAAATTGGTATAGCTTTAGTACTTATAGGAGCCCCTTGTCGGTTTTTATATTTTGTTGTTATTTTGGCAATGAAGTAAAATGGGAATCGCAATTGCGTAAGTAAACATCTTGGCGAGAAACGACAGAGCTCCTTCCGTGGCAAATTTCAAATTTCGAATATTTGTTGGTTATATCCATAAGATATAGCCAACAAATATTCAGAAAACATCATTAATACCTATCCAG
Source organism: Salticus scenicus (assembly GCA_963930645.1). Classification (NCBI taxonomy): domain Eukaryota; kingdom Metazoa; phylum Arthropoda; class Arachnida; order Araneae; family Salticidae; genus Salticus; species Salticus scenicus. The sequence continues at coordinate 63,074,927 of OZ005660.1, read as the reverse complement.
AAGATATCGCTAACAAATATTCAGACGCCATCATCAATACTTATTCAGAAGATATTGACTACAAATATTCAGAAGCCATCTAATTTATGAATGGTGATGGTCTCGGATACCGAAATCGGCAAATGGTTTTTACAAACAATCAAGGATGAATTTCTCACTTATCAGTAGATTTGAAAAAATGTAAAAGATTTTACAGATTGACATAATATTTTAAGATAACTGAAGAAATTGTAATGTTAAAATTGGAGGGCATCTTGGCAAAATTCAAGGTGTAATACAGTAAATGACGACAATTCAAAATCGCCGTCGGAAAGAAATTGTCCTGTCGTACTAATAATAACAATTAATAGTAATTGCTGTCATTTGAGGAATGTTAAACACTATCAGTCTTTGTCGGCTTCGCTGGTCACTATATTTCAAAGATTTTTTTTTTTTTTTAAGTTGAATCGCTATTTATTATATTACTTTATAAATAAAAACTTGAAAAAAAAAAAATTCAAAACGCTTAAAGCATTGTTTTGGACGCCCGACTCTGTCACGCTTAAAAAAGCTTAAGAGATTTCCTTGGACTCTGTCTGTGTGTGAACGCAAATTGCCACCTAATTTTCATACTTTAGTTAATTAAAAAAAAAAATCTAATTGTCCGATCGATAAGCTGTTTAATCCGACGGATTCTGAAAAATCGCCCCTTTCATTTAGCACCTTATTTGTAACGAATTTTTGATTAATTTTTTTTAATTAATTAAAATATGAAAATAACAGCTTTAAAATAGACATTTAAATTTTTAATTGTTGCCTCTTTTCTTTCTTTCTTTCTTTCTTTCTTTCTTTCTTTTTTTTTTTTTTTTTTTTTTTTTCAGCATAAAAGAAATATGCTTTCACGTGAAAAAAAAAAAATAATAATAATAAATTAATTAATTAAAATATTAAATTTGCTCATGCATATGAAAAAAATGACGTCTATAAAATAATAATAATAATTTTAAATTTTAAAGGTAACGAAGAGATAAATAAAGTGCGAAAATTTTGCACGGGCTTGCTAGCAAATGAATTATTTGAAGGGAGAAATAAATAAAATGAAATGATCATTTTTCAACGGACCCTTTAGTCGCCCTACAACTAACTAGTAAAATATAATTTTGGAGTTTAAAGTTTCTCTAACCTACCTCGCCACTGCTAATTGTATTTTACCGCCCAACACCCAATCGCTTCAGGTAGCTGGCGCTACTGTAGGAGGGCATTTTTAACACTTTCCAACAAGGTTGAAAAGGGCTAATATCTTTGGTTTGTCTGTGTACGTCTATCTGTACGTCTGTCTGTCCGTGCTCTAACTCCCGTAAATATTCATGGAATTTCTTGAAGCTGACATATGTTATTGAAGTTCACTGTCAGATGTTTTCTATAGAAAATGGAGTAAATACCACCACTGGTTTGTGCATAGAGACACCTGAAAGTATTACAAAGCATTGCTTTCTATGAGATATATTTCTATAAACCAAATTTTAATAACACTTAATGAAACTGAAAAATGTTATTCGTAGTCTTAAAACAATAGTACATAGAAAGCATTATTTTAAGACTATGAATAACATAGGAATTACAATGCATAGAAAGAATATTAGCATTACATTTAAAGGGTCAGACAAAAACATTCAGTTATATTAAGAGCTGTTGCTGGAAATTTGCTGGAATTTAATTTTAATTTACATTAAGCCTTTTTAACACTTTCTAACAATTCTTAAGTGTTAATATAATTTCGTTTTGTGATTTGTCTATCCGACTGTCCTTTTGTCTATCTGCCCGTCTGTCTGACCCTAGCGCCCGAAAATATTTTCATATTTTTTTAAAAATTATATATGTTATTCAAGTTCATTATGGATGTTCCCTATTTAAAATGGCATTAAGAAATCCTGTAAGACTAGTTTGTGTGCAGGGAAAATGCAAATGCATTGTGTTTTAGGACAGACATTTTTCAAAATCACATTTAAGTATCTTTCTTCTATGAAAATCATAAAGATATTGACACTTATCATTAATATGTAAATGTTTTGTATAGAATATGATAAGGTTAACTTTCAGATTTACAGGGCTATACTAAAATATACCACATTCATTAAGGGCTACAATTAGAATCTAAGGGCTGTATTTTCTTTTGCGTTAATACATTTTTAGCAATTAAAAAAAAAAAATGTTTAAGAGTGATTATGAGTTCAACTAGTCTATCTGTAAGCCTTTCAGTCCTTCTGTCTGAAGAACAATGAAAGTTATACGATACAACACGTACATACAGTTGGAAAAGGTTAACAATCTACGCGTACCGCATGATCTCTCTCTCTCTCTCTTTTTTTTTTTTTTTACAAATACGTTGTAACGCTTATATTGTACTCACATTGAGTTTTAAGTTCATAACTTTTTAGTTAATTCTAATAAGTTAATTTAAATGGTCATCTCAGAATCCCTGGGTTATTGGACATTTTTTTTTTTTTTTTTTTTTTTTTTGTACTTTCTGCGTCTTTCTGAGTTCAGCAGTTCGTGGAGAGATAGCTAAACATATAAACAACCAAATTTTATTAGTATGATTCGTTAAAGCTGTCGTTATTAAATATCTCAGTAAGACTGGGTGTCAGACTGTACAACTCATCGGCTTTCGTCTGACGAGCAGTCGATATTCCCATATTGTTAAGGATTTGTGAATAATAATCCTTATTTTTATATAATTTCATTTAAAGAGGCTTGATCTGGTTATAAAATGGTAATTTTCCGCGTTTCTGTTTTGATTTGGCATTAAAAGAGCTATTTTTCCTTTAAAAAATAGTTTAAAAAAACTTTCCTGGGGTAGCAATTGCTTTGGCGACGAATTTAGCAAGTTTATCGCCGCTTGGTGACTTTTTGGCGACTTTGGGAAGATAATCCTTATTGTCGATATATCGATTATCTAAGCTCTAAATCGAATATTTCGTGAAATACTGGGAACATTCTGGAAATATACGAGGCTATATAAAGGGGCCGGAACTGAACTCATTCCGGCCGTTATGAGTTCAGTTGAAGCCAGTCATTGAAGAGTTGGGCGCTCCCTGACTGACCCATAGATATAGTAATAAGACATAGATTGATCAATGAGGGGGGGGGGGGGGGAAGTGATGTCTTTTCATTTGGGAAAAGACGGCCATTTTACTCCCTTATGGATGTCTTTTCCCGAGTGAATATACACGGGAATTCACACGGGTAATTTAGCAAATAAAATTTATGAATAATTTATGTACTAAAAAAGAATGAAAAACTCCAGATAGGGGAAAGTACCCCAAAACGGGATAGCTTATCTATTCTTCGCTTTATTTCTTATTGTGTACAAGGTGCATTCCAAAGCTAGACGTCATTTAAAAGTATACACCTTTTCAACTACTTAAAATACCTTTGTCACATTTGTTCAATAATATTTATGTGAAAAATACTGATTTCACAAAGTCTTACACGATCCCGTTTTACCCTACCAAGGGTGGGTAAAAAGGGATAGGGATTTTTATGTTATTAGGTTTTTGCTGATTTTACTTTTGATTTAGTTTTTAGAACAAAACTAGGCTACGTTTTTATAGGAAGAAACTTTTTAATCGTAAATTTGAAAAATTACATAACACAGGAATCGCATAAAAAGGTGTCGTCTTCTTCTTCTGCTTTGGAACAGGCTTCGTGGGCCCATCCCTGGCAGCTCGAGCATTGTATCCAGTCTTCTCCAGATTTCGATTCAAGATACAGAGCGTTGCAGAAAATACATGCTTCATCTTTTTCAGCTTCATCTTCTCAAGACGATGACGTCCAACCTTGGCTAACTGATGATTTTTATTTGGGTTTCCTTATGTTAGGTCCATTTTCTTCGATTTTTGCAAATGATGATTGTGGTTTTTTTTTTCAGGTTCAGAGTAACATTTTTAAACTTTATCTGCCTGTTTTGCATCTCCACTTGGTTTTCTTTTACGCCTCGTTGGTTTTCTCTTCGGAACATTCAAGAGACTTGTTTTGGCAGTCCTTTTTTTCAGCTTTTGAGTTCTTTCTCGTTCTTTTTTTTCACGCTCTTCTTCTTCCAACTAAAGTTTATATGGGCTTCCTGTTATAATTGCTGTTTTCCCTCTTCTCCTATTGTGTTTATTTTGAGGTCTTGGTCCAATCACTCCTGGTGGAGGTAGAATTTTTTTGGAGTGAAGGACGATAGTATAGCTGAAGTCCTTTGTTTGCAGTTGAAGTGGACGGTTGGATAAGTCCTGCGTTTGTGCTAGTGTTATCGGTGCACCCATCACTAGGGGATTCATTCAATACTGCATCTAGTGGTTGTGATGACTGTAAACTCTTAGATGCTATGCCTGAACTTGAAGATCCTTCGGATCTGGCCTCGTTTTGTTGCAGATTTAATGGTTGCTGGGACGTCCTGTTCTGAGCATCCGGCAACGGGTGATCTGTTGGAAAAGAAGGAGCGAAGATATATTCAGGAAAGACATCTGGGTTATATGGAAAAATGCCTGTTTTCCTGAACCCATTCACAGCAGTTTGGACAAGAGCTGCTCGTTGAAATGCTCATTGAACATCTTTCCTACTTCGTAGATAGTAATCCATCTGCCAAGATGGTTGAACATCCACTTGCGAACTTCTTGCTCGTAGAAGGTGCTCAATGGAGACATAACTGTAACATCTAATGGCTGAAGCCAATGAGTAGTGTGGGGAGGGAAAGTCAGTATGATAACATTTTTTTCTCTTGCCAGATTTATTAGTTCGATACTTTTAGTGTGGCTGCAGTGACCATCAAACAACAGCAGAGCAGGTCTCTCATGGGAAGGATTTGCTATCTGAACGAATTTCTTGAGCCACACAATGAATGATTCCTTGTTTATCGAGCCTGTCTTGTATGCCGCGAAAGAGCCTGGTGGAATATCATCCATTAGCCTTGGGTTTTCCCTTTGCCTGGGGAAGACAAACATGGGAGGAAGATAATTCCCTGCAGCACTTACACACGTTTCTACTGTGACCAAGACTCCTCGCTCACCTGGTGTCAAACTTCCCACTTGCTTTTTACCTCGCAATGCAAGAACTTTAGAAGGTTTGTTAGGAACTGTAAGAATCCCAATCTCATCAACATTGTAAATGTCATTGGGAGCAAACTTATACTTTTCATAGAGAGAGGCCAATAGGTCATAAAACTTTTTTATGGCAACGCGATTGAAACCTTTTGCTCTAGCCCTCGATGTAGCTTCAGGGTTTCTCAGACTAAGGGTTTTATTTCTTCCAAGAAAATTGCACAACTAGTGCTTACTCGCCATTTTTTTAACGGTGTTAAAACAGTGCTGAATATTGTTAATTTCAGCTAACTCAAAAGCTGGGATTCTCAAGTCGGTTAGGGTAATTCCAAAGAGCCTTTCTTCTTATATCAGTACATGTTGAGCTAGCTTTTTTTTCCTGATCGGCAGTAAAGACGTTTTTAAACCTGCCCAGCTTTTTTACAGCAGCCACTTCTGGTGTCAAATCATTTAAGTGAGCTTTTTTCACTTTTCTCTCCAGTGTACATTTGGGGACATTAAATGAATGGGCAGCTTTCAGAAAACCCATCCTCCCTTCTAAAACTTCTCGAACAGCCTCTGCTATGCTCTGCTCGTCCCAGCTATTTCTAGATGAAGTTCGCTAATAATTGCGAGGCATCTTGTATTCTGAAACCAAAATAAATTATTAGCTTTTTAAAAATTGCCAAAGAAAATATGGTCAAAGTTTAGTTGTGATTAGCTTATGTTTCTATAATATTATAGTGCGCACAGTGTGTGGTTTCCTGGTTTATCTTTGTATAAGCCGCCCCCCTAAAAAAGATTTAAAAAAAAAACTCAACTTTTTTTAATTTAAAACATAAATTTTTGGTCAAACCATTTTTCTGAGTTACAGTTTTAACCTATAACTAAATTTTGTACATAACTCAGGTCAATTATTTGTACCCCCAAATGTAAAGTAAATTATTTTATTTCGAAAATATAATTATTTAAAATTAAAATAAATTGTTGCAATTGATTATACATATTTTAATTCATTACTTATTTCAATTAAAACAACTTAAACACATTGCCAAAACATTAATGGAAATGGTCGGGTAAAACGGGACACATCAAAATTGTATCCCGTTTTGGGCACCCCAAAAGTGTCCTGTTTTGCCCGACCGTGATGCTTTTGACAACATATATGGCTGACTCCTGAACCGTCACTCACTAGCAATATTTAAATACATGAAATTGTTGTTAAAAGAGCTATGAACAAAACCCAGTACTTACCGGAATTGTTCCGAAGAACGGAGAAGCACAAGGATAGTTGTTTTGCAGTCGAAAAAAGTACAAAGTAAGTAAAAATCTCACTTGAAAACTATGAAAAAATATTTCTTTGCGAAACACGTGGCTAGCGTTGAGAGATCAACTGAGAATGCTGTCATGGCGATCGGGAACCAGTTTAGCCTTTCTCCCGCGAGGTAGCACCACCAGTCAAGATCCGAGGCTCAATATCCCGTTTTGCCCGCCTATCCCGTTTTGGGGAACTCTCCCCTACCCATTTTTCTGTCTTTCTTTTCTTTTCTTTTTTTCTTTTTTACAATACTCTAGTATACTCATGTCTGCACAAAATTGACTTTCTTTCGGCATTTATTATTATACTTCTTTGGATTAAAAATCGTCTGCATTCATTATGGAAAATAATTTTAATAAATAATTTGTATTGCGTAAATTTGTACAGGATTATATATAGAAGAATGTCTTGTGGTGGCCACAACATACTAGTTATATATTAAAACTTCCGTGGCTGCTAACTACATTTAAAAGAATTTCCATATTACTTACTAATCAGAGTCTTATTAAGGCCGGAGCACTCTCACCGGAATTTTTTTTTTACGAATATTTTTTACTTTATACCATAGAAATTCTACTGACTAGTAAATTATTTCTTATAAAAAAATGAACGGTGTAAAACAATCGAATTTACTCATCGCTAGTTAGACACCAGTATTTCCTCTCTTAATATTTGTCTCCTCATATTGATGAGAAATTTCTGTTTATTATAGGAAGAAAATATTTGTTTAAAAATAATGGTGTAAGCGAAAATAATGTGTGCCCGGTCTCAATCAGGCCCTGTTACTAATATAAAACATTAAAAAATGCTAAAATTTAAAAAAAAAAAAGTACTACAATAAATGTGAAGACCGTAATTATCTCATAATAATAACAAAGCAACTGATTATAAAAATTATATTTTTCATAAATTACTTGAATATAACTTACTTATGAAAACTTATCCCATTTCTTTCCATATATTTATTGGCACAATCAAAAGCCATGCAGTATTTCGGGATTTTCAAAATTCACTAACATTCTATTCTATTACTATTTCCGAGTTTTATACTCCCTAATGGCTGATGCCAAAACTTTTTTTCGGCCTCAAAAATTTTTGCACGGTAACATGGGATGATCCGCGATTGTAATGATCGATAGATGGCGCTTTCTCAACACTGCAGTTGTTAGTAAACATTATAGACACGTGTGTTACATTAGTGTTCTTTGTTATTCTACTTAATATTCGTACTATAATTTCTCCGCGATTACATCATGGAAAATTGATTGCTTTTGGAAAAAATACTTCAGTTTATTCAAAGTTCGATCGGAAGTAGATTTTTAACTGAAGTTGAACAAATATTAGTTTCAAATCATCTGATTAATTCTTTACTTCCGTTAGCCGAAGCAACAGAAATTTTAAATTTGTCATTTGGAAATAAATGGAAGCTCAATTCTGGATTTCTTGATCCTTTGGAGTTACACTGTGGCACACAAAAGTATGTGTTATCTTTTTTACCGTATTTATTCATTTTTATTCAATAAATATATGTGAAACTAAATATCGGCAAGCAATGGCGGCTGTATGGAATTCGAATTAAACCATGTTTATTGTAATTTCACCTTAGCCCACCAGAGGGCGAGCATTTCATTACAATCGCGGATAGATCTATATAAATTACTATATCTATGGACTGAGATCCTGTTAATGAATACAGCTTATGCTGTGTGTTATGTTATTGAATATAGCTTTTGCTGTGTGTATTATGCTTATAGTACAGTTTATGCTGGTGATTTTTATGTTGTCAGGTATTATTTAAGCTGTGTTTTCTGGTATAACTAAAACTGATATTTGATAGATAGACTTGTAATCTTCTGGAATGTTCTGTAAATAAATTTTAAGTCTCTTCAAGACTTGTCATTCATTCACGGACAATTCACGAATCTTAATCAAGTACGCAACAATATGAACTTATTTCTAAATTTGCTGCTCGTGATAAACAGCCAATAATTTAAAACAGATTATTTGAAATTTAACTGTGATTTCTATTAAAATAATGGAATCCGAGTCATTAAATGAAATTTAAATTAACTTCAGCGCAAATTCCATACAGTAATAATATATAGATTGATCATTGGGGAGAAAAAAGTGATTCCTTTTCATTTGGAAAAAGACGGCGATTTTACCAAAATATGGCCGTCTTTCCCCGAGTGAATACACACGAATATTTTAGCAAATAAAATTTATGAATAATTTATTTACTAAAGGTGAATGAAAAACTCCAGATACAGTTTCAAATTCATTTTTCTTTTTTTTCATTACCACTTAATGGCTGATTCCAAAGCTTTTTTTTCGGCATCAAAAATCTTTGCACGATAACATGGGGATGATACATCTATATATATTACTATATCTATGGCAAATTCATCAAAATCGCTAGTTTATTTGTCGAAGGTGTAATACTAGAACCTAAATATCGCAAATTTATTTATTTATTTTATTTAATTTTTTGTTGTTGTTGTTGTTGTTTTCTTTCCCACACCAGTTTAAATTGTCTATCATCGATTTACTTGATATATTTTTTAATTAATTACCATTTATTATAAAATATCTGTTTAGATCTACGTAATTTTCTTTTCTTTATTTAAAATCACGGATAAAATCTTATGTGTGATTAAATTTTTTTCTTTTAAATTACACTTTTATTATTATTATTATTATTATTATTTAATATTTTGAAAGCACAGATAATATATTATTTTCTGCATCTCAATATATTGTTCCAGCAGCAATAGCATCAGTGTCGAGCGTTAGTTTCCAGAAACTGGACATTTTATTAATATGAAGATAATTTACAAAATACCAATACTACTGAATATGAACTACTTAAACAAATACTTCTACTATTTAAACTTTAAGAACAAATACTTTTAAAGCAGCAAAAGTTTGTTCATGTAGTTTATTTGAAGTACATTATTTATTAAACTTTTAAGGTGATTATGTTAATTGTTATTTGCAATAGATACATTTATATTTCACATTTATTTTAAAATAATAATAATAGAAGCGAAAAAAATTTCATTTTCATTTTTTAATTACAAGTAATTCTAAGTAGTCACCTTAAGCGACCAACTAATTTGCGATCCGCGTTTGTAATGATCGATAGATGGCGCTGTTGATGTTAGTAAATATAATAGACACGTGTATTTATTATTGTTGTGTTAGTGTTGCTACTTGCTATCTGTTCTATAAATTTTCTGCCATCACATCATGGAATATCGATTGCCTTTGGAAAAAATAATTCAATTTTTTTCAAAGTTCGATCGGAAGTAGGTGCCTAACCGAAGCTGCACAAATAGTTTCTAATCATCTAATTTTGTGCGGCGTGAAATCGAAAGATGGTAATACTGTTATTATAGAAGCAGTTTGCCTTAGATCCACTGCTGTGAAGGAAAAACCCCACACACAATTAATTGTTCTTTAATAAACAATGAAAATGTGTGGGACATTAAAGATGTTAAATGTTCCTGCAAAGCGGGTAAAAACAATACCTGCAAACATTACGTTGCAGTTTTGTTGTACTGTAATAGGTAAGTAGTTTGTTATTTTCTTAATACATCGTCGTTCCATTTTATTTTAATGCAAAAAAAAAAAAATAATTACTAAAGAGAATATGTATGAAATAAAACATAAAAATAGGATGCAATGAAAATTATTGCGTTTTATTATTTAATAATTCCACTGTATTTTAACTGCATCTATATGTTATCGTACAACAAAGATACATTAAAAAAAAAAAAAAAAAAAAAAAAAAGGTACAACTATAGAGTTGGTCTATAACTGGATTTGGCGATTTTTCTTTGTCACCGTTTTGAACGATAACAATGCCTTTCTGGATTCTTTGCAATACAATAAGCTTTTGTTTACGCTTGGAATCCATCGCAACCATTTGCAAAAATGGCATTTCGCCATAATCACCAAAGAAAAATCGCCAAATGCACTTGTAGACCAACACTATAGTTGTTCCATGACATCCATTAAATGTGATCGTTTTGCTTTGCTCGTTAGCGAAGGAAACGATCAGCTTTATCTGAAAGATTTTATAATTAAAGCAAAATTAAACATATTATTACTTGTGAAATCCTGAGGTGTGAAATGTTTCGAACAAACAGTCATTCTCGGTGATACTTATTTCCCAATTCGTAAAAGTGATTCAGATTTTCTACTAACTAAAGCTTTACTTCCATTATCCGAAGCAACAGAAATTTTATATTTGTCATTTGGAAATAAATGAAAGCTATCAATTCTAATTCTGGGTTTCTGGATCCTTTGGAATTACATTGTGGTACACAACAGTATGTGTAGTCTTTTTTACCGGATTTATTCATTTTTATTCAATAAATAAGTGAAACTAAACATTGATTATACAGAACGCAATGACGTTTTGACGAAAGCTATCCGCGTATTGTAATTTCACCTTAGGCCACCAGAGGGCGAGCATTTCATTACAATCGCGTATCCCTAAAAATTCTAACCGTAGCAATCTCTCACTGGTGACGCCTTCAGCGCACTCAACGAGATAAATAAATTAGAGTGCTGATTCAATGGATGAAGGAATCCGCGTTTGTAATGATCGATAGATGGCGCTTTTTCAGCTTTTCTTGTTAGTAAATATAATAGCCACGTGTATTTATTATTGTTCTTTTTGTTATTCTACTTAATATTCGTTTTATAATTTCTCCGCCATTACATCATGGAATATTGATTGCTTTTGGAAAAAAATATTTCAGTTTATTCAAAGTTCGATCGGAAGTAGATATTTAACTGAAGCTGAACAAATATTAGTTTCAAATCATGATTAATTCTTTACTTCCATTAGCCGAAGCAACTGAAATTTTAAATTTGTCATTTGGAAATAAATGGAAGCTTAATTCTGGATTTCTTGAACCTCTGGAGTTACACTGTAGCACACAACAGTATGTGTTATCTTTTTCACCGGATTTATTCATTTTTATTCAATAAATGTATGTGAAACTAAACATATGCAAGAAATGGCGGCTTGATGAAAGCCGAATTAACGCATGCTGATTGTAATTTCATATTAGCCCACCAGAGGGCGAGCATTTCATTACAATCGCGGATAGCTTTCCGTGGTTCAAGATGAATCACGTGACATGCTCCAATAGGTTGCTGTGTTTGGCCCTTTATCGCTATTTTGGTATTTAAAATATCAGTTCGACAAATTATCATTATTATTAGGTAACATGACAGTCCTATGACCGAAATAGATTGTTTTTAAAATAATTTTGCACATATTTCACATTTTAATAAATAACTAGCGAGCTTCGCCCGCTAGCGGGTCAGTATTTTCAAATGAATCACTAAAAATAATGAATCACTAATAGAAACTTTTAGTGTTAAGAAAAGAAATTAAAAAAAAAAATCATTTCTGATTGGGTGAAAAGTCGGGCCGGGTCCCCACGCGCTGCGCGCGCGTATTCCTTCCCTGACCCTACGTGCCCCCTAAAAAAAATCATTTCTGATCGGGTAAAAACTCGCACCGGGTCCCCACTGCCTTCGGCAGCGCAGTACCGTGCGCGCTGCGCACGCACAACTTCAGGGATACACGCGCTGCGCGCGCGTATTCCTTACCTGAGCCTTCGTGCCCCCTAAAAAAAAAATCATTTCTGATCGGGAAAAAACTCGAACCGGGTCCCCACTGCCTTCGGCAGCGCAGTCCCGTGCGCGCTGCGCGCGCACAACTTCAGGGATACACGCGCTGCGCGCGCGTATTCCTTCCGTGACCCTTTGTGCCCCTAAAAAAAAAAAATCATTTCTGATCGTGTAAAAACTCGCACCGGGTCCCCACTGCCTTCAGCAGCGCAGTCCCGTGCGCGCTGCGCACGTGTAACTTCAGAGATACACGCGCTGCGCGCGCGTATTCCTTACCTGAGCCTTCGTGCCCCCTAAAAAAAATCATTTCTGATCGGGAAAAAACTCGAACCGGGTCCCCACTGCCTTCGGCAGCGCAGTCCCGTACGCGCTGCGCGCGCACAACTTCAGGGATACACGCGCTGCGCGCGCGTATTCCTTACCTGAGCCTTCGTGCCCCCCCCAAAAAAAAAATCATTTCTGATCGGGAAAAAACTCGCACCGGATCCCCACTGCCTTCGGCAGCGCAGTCGCGTGCGCGCTGCGAATTAACCTGCGTATTCCAATATTGAACGATCTAACTCATTTGGCTGAGATGCAAAAGAAAATTTAATCAGGACATCTCAAAACGTGTAAATCTGGTGAAAACTTTCGATAATTTAAAAGAACTTTAAAATATCTTTCGAGTGATGCATTAAAAATAATTTAATTATAATTAGAAATTGAAATATTGAAATTTGAAAAAATTACAGCGCCATCTGGCGGTAGAAATTTCTGTATTCCACTGTTCGATTCCAAATCAAAAAAGCTTTCTAATGATGTATTACTTATGAAATTATTATAATTAGTATCTGAGATACAAAAGAAAACTCATTCGGGACACCTCAAAACGTGTAAATGTGGTGAAATTTTTCGATAATATAAAAGAACTTTAAAATATCTTTCGAATTAAGTATTAAAAATAATTTAATCATAATTAGAAATTGTAATATTGAAATTTGAAAATATTACAACGCCATAAAAGAAAACTGATTCAGGACACCTCAAAACGTGTAATTCTGTTGAAAACTTTCGATAATTTAAAAGAACTTTAAAATATCTTTCGAATGATGTATTAAAAATAATTTAATCATAATTAGAAATTGAAATATTGAAATTTGAAAATATTACAGCGCCATGAAAGAACACTGATTCAGGAGACCTCAAAACGTGTAAATCTGTTGAAAACTTTGAATAATGTAAAAGAACTTTAAAATATCTTTCGTATGATGTATAAAAAATAAATCAATCGTAATTAGAAATTGAAATACGCGTATTGGAATATTGCAAAAATGTCCGGCGTGTAAAGAGAAAATTTAATTTGCAATTAAAATGTAAATCTTTTGTTTATTGACGAAAATCGATGAAATTTGAAATGCAAGTTTGTTTTGTGGTGTAAATATTATATACTAAATAAAATGTGTAAAATTTGAAAAATTGAAGAAAATAGAAAATTGTAATTTTTAATCGCAGTACGGAACACGTGACCTTCATTAAATTCCAGATGTCTTTGCGTTGAACACTGCTGGAGACTTAACGTCTGCAAAGCTACGATTCTTGTGATTCGTTGCCAACATTTTTTTTATAGTTTAGTTAATTTTAAAAAATCTAATCGTCCGATCGATAAGCCGTTTAAACCATCGGATTGAGAAAAATAAGCCCTTTCCAATGGTATCTTGTTTGTAACGATACGACTGATATTTCTAATTTATTTTCCACTTTTTCCGTAAAAATGTCGCTTTTTAAGCATTTAATCATGAATTCTGGGTCATTTTTCGGTAGACAATGGTCCACGTTTTAATTAATATCTCCGCTAATTAGGGTCGCATCGCTTAGCGAATTATCGCGATGTCGAGATGAAGAAATTCCGCGTCTGTCGACACCGGTTTCGAGGCGCTGCGACCATTAGCGCCGGAGCTTTAGTGGTCACAAGGCATTTCTCACAGACAGACAGACAGACAGACAGGAAGACAGACAGACAGACAGAAAGACAGATGCGCACAGATTTTAATAATATAAGGAGATAAAATACCTTTTTTTTTTATCGTTTCCCAACAAAGTTTAAAAGTGTTTATAAAAGAAAAGTTAAACTTTTAAAGAGCTAAATTTAACAACACATAAAAATTTTTCAATTATTTTTAAGCATTTCGTCGGTTAAATTTCAACTACACGAAATAAAAAAGAAGTAAAGCCAAAATCAAATTGATTTAGAACAAAAGAATATTAAACTACATAAGTAAACAAAAACATTGGCGATTATGAGTTTTGCGAAGAACAATCTCCAAACCGTTGCCATAGAAATTTTCTGAAAATAAACTGTAACCAAGGAAACCAGCTAATACGCAGGTGCAAGGAGAGCATGTCACATGACTCATCTTGACCTTTCCAAGGGTTACCATTTATCACTCTACTTTATTTATCTCGCTGAGCGCACTCAGTCCGTTGTGTTGCTTTAAATAATTCAGCAAAAATTTTCGCGTTATTCGTGTCGCGTGAAAATCTTCAATACAGAAAACCTGATATCCTGTTCTCTTAGCAAATAAACCAGCCTGTTCGTGTTCACGTACCATGAAAAATATGATATCGTGAACTCCTTGCTGGCGCCATCAACCCGTTGTCTTGCATTTCAGTAACTGCCGTTTAATAAACTCACTGGTTAATAAAATCAGCCGTTTAATCTGATCAAATTGCCAGGACCGGAATCAAATCAATACAAACTACTTTTGAAGCCGCAGCTTAATAAAATCAGCATCGCCGGTTAATAAATTCAACACTATCTCCTCAGCAGCCAAAAATATCATTTATGCTCAATATATATATATATATATATATTAATAGAAAAAGAAATTAAAGCACAACTAACCCTCCGTTATCCGCGTTTGTAAAGATCGATAGATGGCGCTTTTTCAGCTCTTGTTGTTAGTAAATATAATAGCCACGTGTATTTATTATTGTTCTTTTTGCTATTCTACTTAATATTCGTACTATAATTTCTCCGCCATTACATCATGGAAAATTGATTGCTTTTGGAAAAAAATATTTCAGTTTATTCAAAGTTCGATCGGAAGTAGATTTTTAACTGAAGTTGAACAAATATTAGTTTTAAATCATCTGATTAATTCTTTACTTTCATTAGCCGAAGCAACTGAAATTTTAAATTTGTCATTTGGAAATAAATGGAAGCTTAATTCTGGATTTCTTGATCCTTTGGAGTTACACTGTAGCACACAACAGTAAGTGTTATCTTTTTTACCGGATTTATTCATTTTTATTCAATAAATATATGTGAAACTAAACATCGGCCAGCAATGGCGGCTTAATGAAAGCCGAATTAACGCATGTTAATTGTAATTTCACCTTAGCCCACCAGAGGGCGAGCATTTCATTACAATCGCGGATCGCTCATTGTTTAAGATTTTACACTTGCAGCACAGTTACAAATTAAACACGCCCCATAATTTATCTCCGTAACAATTTCAAGGAACGTATTTTTCAAAACGCAGTAATAAGTTATAAATTTGATTTAAAATGATATATATATTTTTTTAATTTCTAATCATTAAAAGGGAATTTTTACTTCTTATTTTGAAATTACCATGAGGTTTAAATGGAGAGATTTTAAATTTTTAAGAGCAGCGTGAACTTTTGGTAAAGTAATGATGATTTTCCTCAAATGAAAGTGCATAGGAACTTGGAATGCGTTTAATTTACTTATATCGAAGGAACAATTAATTAATTATCTATCAAAAATTAATTAATATTGTTTACTGATACCATTATTCGTTACTTTTGAAATTTTATCCCAAATTCAGGAAAGTAATTTTTACTTTCTTCTATATGTAATATAGAGAAAGTATTGGATTCGCGAAAATTTTCGACCTCCGTTTTTTGACGGATCTACACATTTTGGGATGTCCTGAACACGAATTGATAGTTTTTAGAAAATGTCTGTCTGTGTGTCTGTCTGTCTGTGTGTCTGTCTGTCTGTATCATTTTTTTGTGGACGCTGTATCTCACGAACATATGAATGAAATTTAACCAAACTTGGTATTTAGTTGCACCCTAACATGAACTGGTGCCCATTAGATTTGGGGATCAATAGCTCAACAGGTGGCGCTGTAATCGCATTTTATGCAAATTTTTAACATGGCAGCATAGGACAAAATTCCGTATAAATGGGCATAATGAGAGTTATTTTAAACTTGTGATTGTAAAATTAATTTGAATTATTGATGATAGTAGTAGTTAACTAGGAAAAAAAAAATTGTGCATGGGGGGGCATCGGTTCCCCCCCTGGGGGGGGAAGTACCCCCCCGGGGGGGTTAAATTTTGAAGATGGGTATCATTCGAAAGATCTCGTCAATACCTTTAAAACGAATGGTTGAACCATAAATCTGTGATAATTTAAAACAAAGTTATCGATTTTTTTTACTTTTAACCAAAAAAAAAAAAAAAAAAACTTGGAAAAAAAATTCGATTTTTTTTTTTTTTTTTTTTTTTTTTATTATTGTTAGTGATTGAATATGTATTAATTTTCACAAAAAAAAAAAAAAAAGAAAAAAAAAATTTTTTTTTTTTTTTTTTTAAATATTGTTACTGATTGAATATGTATAGGAAAATATAGAAGAAAGTCTTGTGGTGGCCACAACATACTAGTTTTTTTTTACTTGAATGCAAGAACGTTCACCGGATAAAAAAATCAGCCGCTTAATAAAATCAATTTCGTTCAGAACAAATGTGATTTTACGAGTAATAAGCGGCGGGAAATGTACTGGGTACACTTATTACATTACTTACTATTCGAAATAAAAATATCACTAGTGAAAATAAACGATTACTTTCTTCTATATATACCATAAGAAAGTTTTTGATTCGTAAAAGTTTTCGACCCTCAGTTTTTAATGCATTTGCCCGTTTTGAGATGTCCTGAACACTATTTAACAATTTTTAGGAAATGTCTATGTTCTCAGTCTCTCTGTCTATGTCTGTCTGTGGGTATGATAAATTTTATGGATCCGGTAACTCCCGAACCAATGAGCGAAATTTAACCAAACTTTATATTTAGTTAGACCTTGACTTAAACTGGTGCTGATTACATTTAGGGATCAATCGCTCAACAGGTGGCGCTTCCATCCCATTTTTTCTCTGAATTTTTGACATGGCAGTATAAGACAAAATTTCGTATAAATGTACATAATGAGAGTTATTTTTAATGTGTGATTGTGAAATTAATATGAATTATTAATTATCATCCGTAATTGCGCTCATTAGACTCTAATAGGAAAACAATAGTTGAATTTAATCCGTTAACATAAAAAATGTTTCAAACCAAAAGTGTTTTGAAAATTAAAAATTCCAAATTTTTCTTTTTACATATTTATGATTAGTTCTGTGTATAATTAGCTATTTTAAAAATTAGTTTAACAGTTTTCAAAAGAAAATGTGCAGTGACCATTAAAGGGCTAATTATGACAGATTTTGTAAAATAAAATTACCCATTATTGAAACCGAAAATCAAGTTTCGTACTCGATCAGCTCTTGCAGTGACAGATTTAAGGAGGTAGGGGGGGGGGCTAGGGGCTGAAGCCCCCCCCCCCCCCAAAAAAAAAAAAAACAAAAAAAAAACACTGACATTCACAATTGAATATTGCAATTGAAAAAATTTTATTGGTCTAGAATAACACTTTGAAAAATCTAAGCCCCCCCCCCCCCACACAAAAGTCAAGTTCAGGATCCGCCACTGAGCTCTTGTAAAGGTACATCTATCTGTGTACAAATTTTGATTGACCTAGGGCGTCAATTTCTATGCCAAAATATGAAGATAAACATATACACAGACAACTTTATTATTAGTAATGATAAGAACTAGATTTTTAAAATATCCCTTTAAAAAAAAAATATTTTTGAACGTAATCTATTGTTGCGAAAGTGTCGACTCTCTCTCTCTTCTATGAAGAAAGTAATTCATATAGAAACAGGCAGGTTCTGCTCGATGAATGCACTTTATTCAATGCCAGTTCGCAGTAATCCAACAAAATATTTTCAAAACAGTTAAATGGAAATTATCACAAAAGTCACTATTCAACGAATATTCTGGGAACAATCCAATAAGACAGTCATTTGTATCAAAAAGAGTAAAGTGAACAGCGTTAAATATGACACACAACAAGACTTTGCCTGATACAGGACCAATAACCAATCGCTTGAACACAGTTTCTATGTGAAGACCATTCAGAACAACAATCTGAACACAACTGACTGACCGAGAGTTAATTTGCACCTCATGTATACTCTTGGCGGCCGAAATTTGGAGAAGATTCTCAATAATTCTGTGCTCGAATCCAGTGGAAAATTCCAGAACTCGGTTCCTATTGAAAATAGAGCTTCGAAATTTCCAGAATCCTAAAGAACTATTCGTTACAAATATTGTCACCAAATTCATCGCCTTATCTCTAAGCTTGTCGCCAAGTTCAACCTTTATGAAAGTGATTAGACTATTTTCACTTTTACTGTAAATGTACTTTTACTTCAATAGCATTTGATACAAGAAAAGGTTTAATCCTTTGCAATAATATTAATGTAATTAAATATTCAAAAATCGATTCAAGTATAACTAAAATGCGTTGTACAAAGTCGAGAGTCTTTTCATAATTTGTAAACAGACGCATCATGAGACTGGTGACATTCCTTATTTTAACAGACAAGGCTTTTTAACTTATGAGCACATTGTTCCAAGATTTTCATATGTCATTACTTACAGAATTCCTTTAAATATAGTACCACAACACAATCCACATCTCTTGTACATTATAACTTGAATAACATCATTGAGTGAAAAAAACATAAATCCCTCAGTAGTTCTACGGATTAATATAATGGATTATATGCACCACTCGTAAATTCTGGGTATATAAAAGTTTGGTATAACTTCAGTATAACCCCACAGCTGAATTTGGCGATTTTTCTTTGGCGCCGTTTCGAACGATAACGATGTCGTTCTGGACTGTTTGCGATATAATATGGCAGCCTATATGTTGTTTATTTTGGATTTATGATTTTATGGGAACAACTTCAGTATAACTCCACAACGATATTTGGCGATTCTTTTGTTGGCGATTATGGCTAAATCATAAATCTAAAAATCATAGATGATAAATGATGAAATCATAATCTAAATCATAAAACATAAAATCATAATAAACAACATATAGGCTGCCATATTATATCGCAAATAGTCCAGAACGACATCGTTATCGTTCAAAACAGCGCCAAAGAAAAATCGCCAAATTCAGCTGTGGGGTTATACTGAAGTTATACCATTTTATGATTTATGATTTAGATTATGATTTTTAGATTTATGATTTAGCCATAATCGCCAACAAAAAAAATCGCCAAATATCGTTGAGGGGTTATACTGAAGTTGTTCCAAAAGTTTTTACGCCAATCATGCAGCCGTTACCACTCGTACATAGCCCACAGAACGCTGCATAGTCCATTGCTGAAAGAGTGAACCACAGATTATTATACAGATAGGACACTCCCGTACATTCTTCGGTACCCAAAATTTGACTGCAGCGACCCTATTGTCAACGGCTGTAAGTTTCTCGAGATTTCCGGTTTACGCAATCGCTCATCTTATTTTTATTGTATCTATGTTCATTGTAATATTAGTGCAACGTTAAACCCAACATCCAACCAACTAACCATTGTATCGATGTTTACATTTGGCAACTTTGTTATTGTTTACGAAATTGATTGTCGAAAGCAATTTATTTTTAGAAGCAAGTACTACATATTAAGCAAATAAATTTCGAAAATATATATAAACCAGAAATATTTTTTTTCATTTTAAAGCATTTTGTATTATTTAAACCAAACAAAGTTAAATATTTAAGATTTTATTCCATACTGCTATTTCAGCATTACAGTTTCTTATATTAATTTGTATACTTGAACACGAATGTGTTTGGCAAAATTTATTTTCAAACATAATAAAAATTAGTTTTATTTTTTAGAAAATAGCTGTAATGTTATGATTTTGTGAATTTAAAAGTAGTAGAAATAGTGAAGCAAAGAAAACTGCACATATGTTTTCATTTGGCAACTTTATTATTGTTTACAAAGTTGATTGTTAAAAGCAATTTATTTTAAGAAGCAAGTGCTAAATATTAAGAAAATAAACTTTGAATATACATAAAATAAAAACATTTTTTCATTTTAAGGCATTTTGTATTATTTAAAACAAGCAACGTTAAATATTTAATGATTTCATACTGCTATTTCAGAATTACAGTTTGTAATTTTAATTTGTACTTGAATATGAATATGTTTCACAAAGCATATTTTTAAACATTATAAAAAATAATTTTTACTTCTTAGAAGAATAGCTGTGAATGTTTTGAGGATAATTTTGTGAATTCAAAAACAATAGAAAGTGAAGAAAAAGAAAACTTCCCATACTAACACTAACCTGCTACTAACTTCTCGCGAAATAGAAAAACAATTTTCGATCAAAGATGCTATTCATGTAGACTTAACGCATGTAGTTCCCCAGTGTTGACACTAGTGGTGCTACTATATTTCCGGTTCGCGTTTTAGCTTCACTGTCCTATCTGTATGATAATCTGTGGAGTGAACAAGAGCATAAAACCTTGTTTTATTACATGAAAGATGCACTTCACATACAAAACATTCGTGTACACTTTTCTCTTCCTATTCTAACTATATGCAAAAATTGGCGCGGGAATTACGATTATCAGAAACAAAATTGAAAAAATAAAACCAAGCAAAATTAGGAATCGAGAAAAGAGGATAGGTTGCTATTTTTTACCATGCTTTTATTAACTTCTATTCTTGTTTGTTTGTCCGGTACAAATCTTGCAATCTATTTTTAACTAACTTCCCTACTAGCTAGACATTTGAAACTTTCAGAACCCGGTGACAACACAATACTTCGAAGTCAGATTTTCGAATTTTCGAATAGTTTTCTTTTAATTAATTAAAATATGAAAATGATAAGCTCCTAATAGCAATAAAAATAGTCATTAAAATATTAGCTATAATTTAATTGTTGCCAAAAAAAATTTACGTGTTCATTTTCTTTCGACATAAAAATAAAAACATTTAGTTAAACGTGAGCGTTAAAAAATTGTAAAAAGTTAAATTATGCATCTGGCAAAAATTGACGTCATTATCATTTTAAAGATTTTCTACACATTGATAAAGTGCTAATGTAGTTCATGCTGCAAATATATGTTGTTCGGAAAGTATTAATCCTTTATGGTACAACTATAGTATTTCCCCTCAGCTGAATTTGGCAATTTTTCTTTGGCGCCGATTTGAACGATAACGATGTCGTTCTGGATTGTTTGCGATATAATATGGCAGCCTACATGCTATTTATTTTGGATTTATGATTTTATGATTTATAATTTAGCTTACGATTTTATCATTTATGCTATATGATTTGTGATTTTTAGATTTATGATTTAGCCATAATCGCCAAATCTAGCTGAGGGGAAATACTATAGTTGTTCCTATTTTATTTTTAAAACCAACTTTTTTTTAATTCATATTTCCCGTAACTCTTTAACCAATCACATTAGAACGTCCATCTTTAGAATATCGATAATAAGGATTTTCTCTCCAAAAGTCGCCAAAAGAGTTGCCAAATTTGGCGCCAAATCCATTACCTGCCTATTGGAGCTTTTTAATGCGTTTTAAAGGTAAGATTAAACTATTTTAACGCAAAAAAGATCTGGAAATGCAGAAAATTGGCATTTTATCAACTTACTAAGCCTCTTTGAAAGAATTTATAGAAAAATGAATACAATTATTTACAATTTCGTAACAATACGCATTGATAAAGTACTAATGTAGTTAGTTCTATAGCTATGATTCAACAGAAATTTTAAAAACATGGTTTATAAAAAGTTTTTTATCTTATAATTATTTTAAAACTAGGGCCAAAGTTTTGGAAACGGAACACTGGGTATCCGCGTTTGTAATGATCGATAGATGGCACTTTCTCAACTGCAGTTGTTAGTAAATTATAATAGCCACGTGCATTTATTATTGTTCTTTCTTGTTGTTCTATCATTGTTTCAGCGTGAAAGCTATCAGTGGTGTGATAATTTCACCTTAGCCCACCAGAGGGCGAGCATTTCATTACAATCGCGGATAATTAAAAATATTTGTCAAAATCACGGAGTAATATTAATAGGAGTTGAAGGTCCAATGGGAGAAATCTACGAAACTGTGATGTAAATTTTTGATAAATATTGAGGGCGCCACTTGTCATTACTTCCTGTCTCGGCGCGGATATAATGTTGTTTTCAATAGAATTTTGCCGGAGTAAATTTTAAATTTTAAGCAATTTAATTTTTTTGTAAGTTCTTAAAACTGCATAATTCAGATGTTTCAAATAAATGCTTCGTTCCTAGTTGTAAAACAGGCTATGATAGTGATAAGAAAAGAAAAAAAAAAAAGCCCCAGGAGAGAAATAATGTCCGAATTCGTGTTTTCTGCACCTAAAGTAAGTTCATTTTTTTTCTTTACAAAATTTCATCCATTCTCCTTCCTCCCAATTTTCTGTTTTAGCTAGCTTCGGTTCATAAGGATCGTCATTTTTTAAAAGCTCTCTTTCAAAGTAAAATTAGTATAAAATGGCTCTTAAAAAAAACATGTTGCTTAGAATACTCTATTTAATGAAATTTGCTTTCAATCGAAATTTTTTCAGCTTGATATTATTTTTAAAAAAATAATTAAAACGAGACATTTCCCCATTGAATAACATTGCAGCAGCTGGAGAGAAGGAAGTATTGCACGCTGGTACCCTCTATAAACATTAGAAAACAACATCACAAAATTTCAGCGTTACCTTCTTCTCCTGTCTTTATACTCCGTGGTCAAAATCAAATACAGTGATTATATCAACTTTTATCATAAATTGTGGCAACATTATTTTATTAAATAACTGGGTATCACGGAGTAATATTTACGGAGTCTTTTTACTCCGTGCTGGGTATTTTGTTTTTAAACATATTTAAAATATTTTATATTGAATAAGCTAAACATATTTAATCTGTGAGCTGAGCGGTATCACTGAAAGAACTGCACTTTTAAATGTACTTTCGATTTAAAGAAAGCTTATAATTCTTAATTTCTGACTGAATTATTCTGTTATTTAACAAATTTTTCATTGTTATTTTGTGTAAGCTATGAATTCAGAGGAAAATACTCGCAAAAAATACTTCGAAAATACTTTTGAAATCCCTGGTACAACATTTATAGTAAGAGAAAATGATATTATTATTATTATTATTTACATTTTTTTTTTTTTTTAACCCGCGGTTAAAATTAAAATTATTATCGCGGACATAAAAGTAAAGTCCTCGGCGAAAAACGTTCTCACTCCTTCGGCACCAAATTTCGAAAGTCGCCAAGCGGGTCCTTACGAAAGCTATTCCAAATTTTCTTCTATAGACTTGACAATATTACAGTTGTCCATCAGAAAATCGTGGATTAAGTGGTACAGTCGGTAACAAAAGTGTCCGAACACTAGCAAAAATTCCTATTTAAAAAAAGTACACTTCATACGGTTTTGTTAAATAAATCCTTGTCGAATCCTCTTCTTAGACTGACTAAGAACAGGAATCGACAAGGATTTATTTAACAAAATTGTATGAAGTGTACTTTTTTTACATAGGATCTTTCGCTAGTGTTCGGACACTTTTGTTACCGACTGTACAACTTACAAGTTGGTCCACAACCATATTTGGCGATTTCTTTCTTTCTTTTTTTTTTTGGCGCTATTTTGAACGATAACAATGTCATTCTTTCTTTGCAACAGGATATAGTACAGCACCTTGTTTGCTGCTTATTTTGGATGACCATGGCAACCAACATTCTAATTATTTATGAAGATAACTTGATCGACATTTAAATGTTCAGTATCCTATTCTATTTTTGCTATTTTATTTAACTAAAGGTAGGCCTATATTCGGAATAGAAGATAAATGTACTAGATTTTTTTTTTTTTTTTTTTTTTTTTTGAGTGAATTGTTTAGAGAGAGAAAAATGTTTTTGGAATTTTTGAAAAAATGTGGGTTTGGAAATATGGTTTATATAATTGTATTTTCCCAGCAACTGTAGAACATTTAAATGATATAAGTATACGGAAAGGATATATATATGTATGTATGTATATATGTTTATGCGTATCCTTGCAGTATAGAACGTCATGCTGTTATTTTTTCATGCAAAATGAGGTACGTTAATTTTAAATATTTCTTCTATTAATATTAAAAATTGGCTTAATTTATTTGTGTACATTACAAAACAGATGCCATTTTCAAAAACGCGTTTTCGCTTTGTTTACATATGGAATCCACGAAAACCATTTCCAAAAATCACATTTCGTCATAATCACAAAAAGAAATCACCAAATAGCGTTGTGGACCAATTTGCAATTCGTTTCCAATATTTTGTCAAAAACTTTTACATTTTTCAAAATCTGTTGATAAACGAGAAATTCATCCTTGGCTGCATGTAAAAAGCAACTGCCGATTTCGGTATCCGAGACCATCACCATTCATAAATTGGATGGCTTCTGAATATTTGAAATTGGTAATTGGCTTTTACATAATCAAGGATGAATTTCCCACTTATCAATATATTTTGAAAATTGTAAAAGTTTTTACAGATTTTTAAATAATATTTTAAGATAGTTTAAGAAAGTAAATGGTAAAATTAGATATTGGCGGTTCTCTTGGCAAATTCCAGGTTTAATACAATAAATGGCGACAAAATGTGTGTGTGTTTTGGAATTGTAATATACATTTTTTTTTTTTTTTTTTTATGTTACATTACTGATTTTTCTTCTTTTGATCTTTTTTTAAAAGGAGGATGTGGGAAATTTTATTGTTGAGCGAAACGAAGGGAATGTTGACTCAGTGTTATCAGAAATGGATGAAGAGTATGGCAAATATAAATGCACAGAGATGAATCTCTCTCAGAAGAAAAGAGTGTAAGTTGCATTTTTTTTTTTTAAATAAAGATACAATGCTAGTATACTTTTAACCTGTGCGCCGCAGAAACCGATTTATACAAGTGGACACCCGGAGCAGGCACAACTATGGGTCCCCTTACCACTAACTTGCATTGTTTTGTTTTTAATCTTAAAGGAACATGTTAATAAAATGTCCTTTAAAATAATCTATACCCCCCCCCCCACACACACACACACACATCCTCAAAATGCCTAGCATTCCCGACAGTTTTGCCTATCATTAACAGGATTTCAAATATAAAATACCCTTTCTATATTTGCATTTTGAAATCCTGGAATCTCACCTAAAGGAAAATCGTAAAGGAAAAACCCCATTCTATAAATATTACTGACTTTTTTACTATTTAATTTGTTTTCAATAACATTGATAACGAAGTAATGATGTAATCATTATAATATCCTAACATTAGTTCAATGTATATTTAATTTAGAAATTTAAAATATTCAGAATTAAAAAAGTATAATCTTCCTCATAAACAATTCTTTTTCCTACCATGAAAAATATTATTATAGAGATTCCTCTCCTGTAAATACGCACAGATAAAATTAATAATAATAAAGATAAATAGTACTTGATGATTGCTCAAAATAACAACTAGAGCTACACTGATTAACAGATTTTGGTCGAATACTTAAGTTTGAAAGAAAATAATTTTGTTTTCATATGCAGAATAAAAAATTTAAAATTGTTAAAATAATTTGGGCCTCTTTACATCAGGGAAGGGGGGGGGGCACGTGCCCCGAATGTCCCATCGTAAATCCGACCCTGCGTGCGTGTTGTCAGCGTTCCTTTCAATATGTCACAAAAATATAAAATTAACTTTAACACGTTCACGCCGGCGCATTCTTCTCAAAAGTATCTGAGCACTAGCCAATAATTCCGATATCAAAAAAGTATACTTAAAACTGTTTTGTTCAATAAATCCTTGTCGAATCATGTTCTTAGACTGACTAAAATCATTATTCGACAAGGATTTATTTAACAAAGCAGTATTAAGTGTACTTTTTTTGGACAAGGATTATTGCTAGTGTTCGGATAATTTTGCTGTGAACCACCGCTGGCCCGCGCCGGCGTGAATGTGTTAATCTTATATAAAACTACGTGCATAATCAGTATTAATGACTGAAAGATTCATTTGTAACCCAATCATGTATCTGAATCAATCTATAAATGACATATAAGTATCTGAAGGATGAAAGCTTCTCATAACTTATTTATTACAGTCGGCAGCAAAGTTATTCGAGCACTAGCAATAATTCCTACATAAGAAATATACACTTAATAAATACTGTTTTGTGAAGTAAATCCTTGTCGAATCATATGTTCTTTGACTAAGTAAGAACATAACTCGACAAGGATTTATTTAACTAGCAGTATTAAGTGTACAAATCTGTAGGAAGTTGTATTTTGACATAAATTATTGCCTATCATCTTTTAGTGCACATTTCTAAACATGTGGGACTGCTATGCTGCAATTTTTCCTTTGAACGGGAAGCTTATATCTAAGATTCTATTGCATATAATGGCACAAAGCTTGGTATGTAAAAGAGCCATTATATAGTACTGTTCTGTTAAATTTGGATACATATCGGCTGCTGTGATGGAAATTACCTCGTGAATAGGAAGGCTAAATTTCAACTTCTATGCCATACAAATGCTCCAAACATGATGTGGGAGACAACCATTATGAAAAGAATGCTGATTTAATTTAGGTATATATCGCCCAACAGGTACCGCTGTTATTATTAACTTTCAGCATATTTCCGCATTGCTACATTTCAACATCTATTGGTTAAAATTGTAAGAAGATATATAATATAACTTTATGCACATTAAACAGTAAGTGGCGATGATATATAAAATGATATAGAATAAAATTTTGTAATGACTCTAATATAATACTATAGTTCATTAATGATTTTGTATCATATTTGACCACTATTTTTGATTTGACGAATATGGCAAATTTGAAAACAGATTTGTTTGGAAATATCGACCGCTAGGAGAGCGGAGACCGACTAGTTTAATTTATATTTTTTCCGTCAAATTTTATATATTCTTCGACCACATTTCATGAAACCATGGAAGCATTTGCGCAAGTGCTAACTCAACAAGTCCAATGCTAAAATAGGGGTGACAGTCATCTGACTCAGGGAAAATGAGCAATGACACAGAGCGCGTAATTATTGGATGTTTTCCAAATTTCAGACTGTCGGTCAAGCTGGCATCCCTCCAACATTCTGGACGCGTCCTCACTGCTAGTTTTAGGATATGTGGCCGTACTGTACATTCTATTGTCAGAAATTGGTAGTTTACCGATTATTTTGGTTTATCGAAATTCTTCTTTAATGACTTATAATTCATTAAACCTTTTGTTTTAAGCTATGTAAATTTAACAGATTTAATTGCATAATTAATCTATATTCTTATTTTAAAGATTTATTTTTATAACTTGAAGTCCATTGCCAAATTAATTAGTACATTAGTACATAATTACACTAAATTTAAAATTTCGATTTATTTTTTTTGTAATTCTTAAATTTTTTCTTAACCGTAATTTTTTCTGATTTTAGAATGATAAATCGTGTATAACTCTTTATTTAATAAAGTATTCTATTTTAGTATAGAGAAACAAATTCCTGATATTATTGCGTCTCTTGATATGGTTAAAGTGTTGAAAACAAAAAAGGTAAGAAGTTCCTCTAGTTACGTTTTATTTATAATTTTCATAATAATAGTGCAACTCGTTTATATTATATTGTAGAAAGCTGTGATGTATCGTAGGCTTGAAATCATCAAGAGAAGATTGCTTTTCTTTAGAGAAATATTTTTTTATTTCTCATTTACAAACACTATACGACACAAACACACATATATAAAAGGTAAACGAAAACACGTAACACATATTGCATAAAATGGTCGATAATCTTTGGACCAAAAATAATAAACATGAACTGCACTCAAGCCAGGCATCCGCTATTCTCGGCGTTGCATCATTCCCTTCTAAAACCAAACTAAAAACTAAAGTCTCTCTTCAATTCGAAAGTCTTTTCACCGTGCTGAACAAACAGCGCCCTCTCGTGAGTCTAAAAGTCATTAGTCTGAAGTCATTACAAACCTCCTCCCTTCAGGGGAGAAACTTTTCACTATTGTAGAGGGAAAAGTTTGGTTAAATGATACTTCATTAGGATAAGTCTATATTCAAAATCAATAGTCACAATGTTCAACATATTGGTCCATTTTCTTAATATCGTAATTAATTTAAAACAAATAATAAATTTAAAAAAAAAAAAACGAGCAAGCACCAATTCTATGCAGAAACAGTACCTGGTTATATTTAAATGCACCAGACTTATCCCTATTTCAGATTAAATACACTATTTAACTATTTTTAAAATATACAAAAATATATATACCAAATAGAAAATTAAATATTATTACACAATATACCTGTGACACTAAATAGATATGCAAAGTAAAATATAGATAGTGAAAACAAATATATACCATATATATATATAGCAATTAAACAAATACGATATATATAGCAATAATTAAACAAATACAATATATATAGCAATAATTAAACAAATACGATTTATAGCAATAATTAAACAAATACAGAAACTTTTTTAAACTAAGGGATAAGACTTAATCTATCAGCATTCAGAGATTGTAATTCTATACGCTCAACAACCTCCTAATTAAATAATCTGAATAGAGTTCCCAAAGTAAAAGTCTGGGATTTGGTCTTTTTTTTTTTCTTTTTCTCAGGAACATGAATAGCTTTATACAATTTTGAGATAAATTCTCCTTTAGTTCTTCAAAGGCCATTTGGCAAGAGCTATTCCAGTCAGTGGATTTTAGAGTCCAATCCTTTAGTAAGTCTGACAATAAAGCTGCATTTTCAGAAAATTCAGGAATGCATTTTTGATAGTATTCAGCTAATTTCAAAAAGGCTGTCACGTGAGTCTTGGTAGTATGAGACGAAGAATCTTTCTTGTCTCGAACCTTCATTTCACTTGGAGTTCTCAACCTCTGGCCTACTAAATGTCTGGAATTTTTCACATGAGCTCGAGTAGGTTGACAGTTAGAAGGTTTAATGTGCAACTCATTTTGAAGGAAATGTCTCTTACATGTATTTTTCTTGCTTTAGAAAAATTGACGACTTTTTCACTATGTGGCACTGGACACTTTTCACTATGTTTCAATGAATTTGCCATTAGTTCACTAGAATCTTTTGGTACATTGTTCTTGGGCTTGAATGTACTCAATGTAGTTGCAGAAAGCTTTTCTTTCAAATAATTTTGTTCCTTCAATTGCTTCTCATAAATTAAGCATTTTTCAGATAATTGCATAAGATCTAATTTATTTTTTTGCAATTCAGCTGTCAACTGACAAAATTTAGCATTAGAAATTTTTTCTTTCTCTTCAAGAATACTAAACAGGTAATCTAATTTGGAATTAATTATAGTAATTTCATTTCTTTCTTCAACAAGTTTTTCATTTTTAAGACAAATTTCTTTTTCTTTACTTTTCATTCTTAAGAGTTCTTCTTTCATTATGTTAATTTCATTAGACAGCTTAAGATTTTCAATTTTCGTATTTTCCAGTTCTTGTTTGTAATTATTCTTTTCAACATTCAGAATTTCCAACTGATTTAGATAATTCTTTTTTTCACTTTGTGAATCAAGGCGAAGAGTTTTTAACTGATTTTCAAACCTTTCTTTCTCTTGAATTTCTTCATTTATCTGCTTTTCATATTCTAAGCATTTTTTATTCAGATAAGCACCTATTTCAGCTTTTAGTTCGTCCATCACAAAATTAGACTCTTCATTTTTCTGTTTAAGGTCTTTTAAGGCATTATTTAGTTCTGAATAATTTTTCGTAGTATGTTCCAACTCTTCAGTAAGTTTTTTATTTTCAAGAGACAGTTCTTGTTCTTTAATTTTCTTTTCTTCCATCTCCCCTTTCAAACATATGATTTCATTTAACAATCTGAAATTTTCAGTTTTGTGATAGTCAAAATTTATTTTATCTTTAAGAACAACTTCATTTTCTATTTTATTTTCTTTTATATCCTGCAGTTCTTCAACAAACACTTTTGGAGAGGTTTTATTGAGTTCTGGCCATGAAAATTCTGGCAGGATTTCTTCTACCTCTTCAGTTTTCTTTTCATCTTCAGATTTGCTCTCAATCAACTTTTGGTCAAAATGAGCAACATCTTTATTTTGAATATTTTTCTTCATTCTTAAAAATTTCTTAGGATTTCTTGTTTGTACTGATTTTAGCTTATGCTCTTGTACATTTTCTTTTGATTTCCAATCTTTGAACATTGCAGCAGTTTTATTTCCTAACAAATACTTGTCACCATAAAAAGAATTTTGTAGGACAGCTGCTTTAGTTTTTAAGTGTCCCATTTTACAATCCAATTCAATTTCTGCAAGTGGTAAACAGATAGGATCCACTTCTAATGGATTTCTAATATACACTTTCTCATTTGTGTACATATGTGGTGTGGTTTCACGTACTTGCTGCTTATCAGATCACATGAAGCACCCGTATCTCGAATTATTTTCATCTCAACACCATTCACTTTACCTATACTAGTATAAGGTGTCATTGATTCATCAGAACCAGCCTCAGTTATAATATGTGAAATAAATTCTTCATTTTTCTTTAATTTTTCACACTGAGGTCTAAGATGATTAGTAGAACCACATTCATAGCAACGAGTAATTTTTCTTTTATCAAATTCTTTATTTCTCTGATTTTCCTGGGATGTTTCTTGTTTTGCACGAAATTTCGGCTTAACATCTTTGTTATTATCGTTAGACTTATCATCACATAAGTTTTCACTTTGGTTTCGAAAGCTGGAAAATTTCTTTTTGGGCAAATCCCTCCTTTTGAAACTTTCCCTAATACTCTCAAACTCATCTAGTTTTTCAGCTAAGTCCATAGGTGTCATGAATGTAAGCCAGTTTTCTAAAAAATGATCTCTTACATCAGCAGGCACTCGAAACTTCAACTGCTCAGTCACTGTTAGGTCTTTCAGCTGTTGGAAATTCTCTATCTTTAATTCTGTGAGCCATTCCGTAAAATAACTAGAGAGCTCTTGGACATAATTTCTCCAAGATTTTTCGGACGATTTGTGGTGCTTATAAAAACATTGTTTCAATTTTTCACTATTTAATTTATATCTTTTCATAATGATATTTTTAACAAAATCATAATTTGTCGCATCGGTTGGAGACTCTCTGGCCAACATATTGGAAAGTTCTGGCGGTAAAACTGCTAACAGGTAGGCCATCCAATCCTTTTTTGGAACTCGTGCCATCTCCGCTCTTCTTTTGAAATTTATTAAATATAAACCCATTTCATCATGTTTTTCATCAAATCTTGGGGTAATTTGCGTTAACTGTATTCTTGGGACCGATTCAATCACCCTTTCTGGTTCTAATATTCTTTCAGGATTTTCTCTTGAAATTTCCAATTTTTTTAATTCAATTTCATATTGTTGAGTTTCTCGGGTCCTTCTTTCCTCTCTTTCTTCTTGTCTTAGTCTCTCTTCTTCTTGTAGTTTTTTATCTTCAAGAAGCCTTTCCAATATTAATTTTACTTCTTCCTCATTATAGGACTTGCTAGATAAAATTAATTTCTTGATGTCAATGACTCTACTGGAAGTATCTACTTCGACACCGATTTCCTCACAAATCTGAATCAATTCATGTTTTCGAGCTTTAGCTAAAAATGCCATGTTTCAAAACCCCAAACAAAACCAGAATGCTCTCAAAACGATAATAAGATATAAACAAATAAAATAATTAGAAAAATTATTATTTTTTTTTTCTATTACCCCTTTTTTTTTCAAAAATCAATCAAACACACAAATAAAATAAGATAATGAGGATAATTAAGCTTTGTAATTAATTAAAAAATAATAATATCCAACCCAATTAATGGTATCTGTAACTTATGAAAAATATTTTATTTTTCTCTATTTAAGAGAACACTTTTTTTAAAAAAATATATATTTCTTTCATAAAAAACCACGTGTACAGTTCTTTTCTTCTTAAAGAACAGAAAATATTAAAATTTTCAGTCACACAAATTTCTTTTATTAAATAAATTGTATATTCAAAAAGAATACCCAAGCAAAATTTTTAACCAAGTATGTTCTCATACCAAGTACTACTTGTTTCCTACACAATCATTATTTCAATTCAAAACAGAAATAAAATTATTTATTTGCAAAACTATTTGATTCTTTTTGCACACATATTTCTCAGGAAACAGAATAATTAATATTTTTCTTCAGACCAAAAAAAAAAAAAAAAAAAAACAATAGTTTCGTTTCTAAAACCAAACTATTTTCCTTTATCAAAAAAAAAGTAAGTTCAATCGAAATTGGATTTAATTTAAATCAATAGGATAATTAGTTTGCAAGATATTAAATAAAAACCCTATTTTCACTTCAAAATTAAAAAATAAAAAAAAAAACTTCCTTACGCATGAACATTAAATTTATACCTGTTTAAACAAAAATATCTGATAAAACTAATGTCATAATAGCTTTAAAATTTTATTTAATTAATTTATTTTTAAAATATTCATTTAAATCAATCGAATTGTCTGATAGGTTTTCCCCTTGATTTTACATCCACAAACTAAAGTAGGTACAATTTTAGTAAAGAATCTCCTTGCCGAATTTTATTATCTTTTGCCAGTTTGGTGATGAATTAAAATGGCTATTGCAATTGAATTAAAAAAAAAAAAAAAAAAAAAACTTTGCAAAAATCGCCCAAGCGACTTAGGAACCAGTTTTCAAATTCCGTAAAGTGGTCCTATACTAAAGCTGTTCCTTAATGTCAATGCATTTTTAGTTTATTCAATTCCTATTATTAGTTCGCACTTTCCCTATATCTTGTACAAATCTTGCAATCGATTTTTAACTAACTTCCCGACTAGCTAGAAATTTGAAACTTTCAGGATTGCTCAGAACACAGTAACAACACAATACTTCGAAGTCCGATTTTCGAATTTTTGATTAGTTTTCTTATAATTAATTAAAATATGAAAATAATAACATTCTAATAGCGTTTCAATAACCATTAAAATATTAGCTATAATTTAATTGTTGCCAGAAAAAAAAAAATTACAAGTTAATTTTCTTTCGACATAAAAATAAATACATTTAATTAAACATGAACATTAGAAAATTATAAAAAGTTAAATTATGCATCTCACAAAAATTGACGTCATTATCACTTTAAAAATTTTATGCACATTGATAAGAGCTCTATGACTCATCAGAAAATTTAAAACATGGTATATAAAAAGTTTTTTTTAATCTTATAATTATTTTTATTTCATTTTTCATGCGCGGTTTTTATGTCCTAATTCAAAATTATTTAAAAAAAAAAAAAAATTTCGATAGTGTTTCTAAGTAGGAATTGACTTAAAAAATTTTCTTTTTATATTACTTGTTTTAAAGTAACCGTGTTTCTAATCAACATAATGAACCTCAAATAGTTGAATGTCATTTATATTTTCTTAACAGCTGTATATGATGGTACTTAACGGCCTGCTTCACTCACCACTGCCGGAAGCCAAAGCTAATGTTATTCTATGGGAAATTTTTCTTTATAAAGAACTTATTAACTAATACATATTTTTAAAATCTGTTTTCACATTCTGAAAATTCCCAGCTGTTAAATTGACGGACCATTTTTAAAAAAAATTATTATTATATTTATTATTATTTTATTTATTTATTTATTTATTTATTTTATTTATTTATTTATTTATTTTTTTTTTTTTTTTTTGAAACTGCAAAATGCGAATTTTCAATATGTGAGATTTTTTTCATTTTGCAATTTCAAAATAAAATATTAAAAATAAAAAAAAATACATTTTTAAAAAAGGTCCATCAATTTAACAATTGGGAATTTCCTAAATGTAAAAACTGAATTTAAAAATATGTATTAGTTAATAAGTTATTTGTAAAAAAAAAAAAATTACCCATAGAATAACATTGGCTCGGGCTTCCGGCGACAATAAATGAAGAGGGCCGTTAACCATGACTTTCATTTGCTGAAAATAGGGCACAGCTTTTGTATGGGACTCTCTTGGCAAAATTTATTTTCCCATTTTTTATTCAATCTTTCAAATAAAGAATAAATTTTTATTTCTTTATTTCAAAATAGTGTTTTAGCAATGATAACAGTTTACAGTGTTACTTTTCGGGCATTTTGTTTATTAGGCTTATTAATAAAGAAAATAAGCTTTTAAAAGATTAGCTTATTATTAAGAAGCTGTTTATAAGATTAAAAAAAAAAAAAAAAAGAATAAATAAAGAATCACACTTATGTTGTTGCGAATTGTGAATTTTTCATTGATTTTTACTCTAACTTACATTTTACTGAAAGCCAAAAATTAATCTTATAGAGAGGAATATAGCTTTCAGGTTGTTTTTTAATAATATATTGTTTTTGTTTTTCATTCATGATCAATTATAACTTCAGAGTGATCCATAATTTGATCTATTGTAGTTAATAATTTTAATCCATTAAATGTGAGGTTCGAACTCAGGACTAGCTTGTCAGCCTGGCAGTTCAGAGATTTTTCTGAAACCTGCATGAATGTGAGCTAGGACTCTTTAAAAAGAGACCCACGGACTTTTTTACTAAACACAGCATGATAAATTCTTCTAAAAGACAGTCTAAAAAGTTGATGACACGCTGACAAAAACTATTAATACACATTTCACTAACAGCCTTTAAAATAATAGTAATAATAATAATAATAATGACTGCTTTCTTTTTTAGTTAAAAATAGAAGACTATTTTTTTTCCGACAGTGTTAATGCTTAATATTTAATAGTCTAAAATAATGTTTTGAAACAACACATTAGAGGTGAAATTGATAGTAAATTGAGGTAGAAGAGAGTATGTATTGGAGGGGGATTTATTTTTTTCTCCTCACAGGTACAGAGCTTCAGCACACGTCTAGCACACACACACACACAGATAATCAGTTTTTGAACGGTCAAATCATATTTGGAACATTTTTAAATATGCAAATCCACTGAAGACTAGAAGTTGAAAGTTTTTACGAATCCAATACTTTCTTTTATGAATATTGCAGAATGGACTTTCATATATTTTTAGAGATTCTTGTAAAAAAGGCAAGAAAGTATTTGAAATTTAGGGTGTATAATGTTTGACTTTCGACTGGAAAAATTACAATTAAAAATAAAAATATTTTTCTGCTCAATTCTCTATGAAAAATTAAGACATTAAAAAAATTCTTTCAAATACAAATTTCATGACAAATTAACTAAAACTTCTGATGAAGAAATTACTCGAAAGTATATATATATATATATATATATATATATATATATATATATATATATATATATGTATATATATGTATATATATATATAAAGCTAATCGTTATATTAATAATTTAACCAGTCACCATATTTAAACAAGTATAAATTTCAAATTATTCAATTGACTAATTTAAGAAAAAAAAAAAAAGCGCCCATTAAATTAATAAAAATTTCCCGTCAAATTTTAACATTTCAAAGCAAATTATTGGTAAAATTCACAAATTAAGTATAGAATAAAAATGGAATACACATTAAATGAATAATTGAACAATAGAAAGAATTAGATAAAGTGTTATTAGGTGTGATAAAACCTTGTAATACGATAGATGAAAAATGCAGTGCTTGCTATACAGCAAACACTGTATTCGGATTATATTCATGTTAGTTTTTAACTAATAGAATCCATAAGTTATAAGTATTAGGAATAAATTGTGTCATATCGTGAATAAATCTTATAAAAATTTTACGACATTAATCACACGATTTTTTCCGAACGAATCACGATCGATGAAACTCTGATTTTTTGGCCGAAGGGCCGATCACATTTTCGTAAGAAATATGGGTCTATATGATAATATATCTCTTTATATGGGCTTCGTCCAGTTTAATTTTTAAATGTAACTTTCTTTTCAAACTCATTCTGAAACATCTGCATAAGCAGAACGAAATATAAACGATTTTAAATATCTACAAACAAAAACAGCCATTATTGTCAATGGTGGGAACGAGTGCTTTCTGCCAACCACTTCCGAGAGTTGAGATGTTTGTTTACAAACAAGGAACTGCCCTATAGACCTGATATTGTTTGTTTATTTTGTGTTATAGTGTATGCGATATTAAGTGCGATCTTCAATCTGAGTTTGAATCATGCCGGATAATTTAAAATTATCGGT
Organism: Salticus scenicus; assembly: GCA_963930645.1. Taxonomy (NCBI): domain Eukaryota; kingdom Metazoa; phylum Arthropoda; class Arachnida; order Araneae; family Salticidae; genus Salticus; species Salticus scenicus. The sequence goes on along the minus strand of OZ005660.1, from coordinate 63,038,537 downwards.
GATTTTAGAATTCATTGATGCAAAAACATCAAGTAGATGTACAAAAGAAGCGGAAGCGTTATTAGCTGCAAAAAGATTAATTTTGTGCGGCATTAAAAATCGCAGAAAAAATGAAATTGAACTGATGGGATCTTGTTTGCAAACAAGTCAAATAAAAGAAAATCCACATACTATAACTGGCGTTATATTTAAGGATAATGAAGAGTGTTAGAAAATAAGGAAATTTTCTTGCACATGCAAAGCTGGGGCAAGTGAATCGTGCAAACATTCTGTTGCTGGTATGCTGTTTTGCCATGAGTAAGTCATATAACTTTTATATCATAAAACCGTCATTGTATTATTGTGTTGTTTATTTTCGTATAATTACTTCATGCATGGTTTTGAAAAAACATATGTTTAAGGTAGCATTACTATTTTTTTATTAATAAGCAATAAAACGAACTTTAAAATAATGAAAAGTACAACAGTTATGTCACATCCTCTTTCTAACTTACAGTCGGCTGCAAAATTATTCGAGCACTAGCCAATAATTCCTATATTTAAAAAGTACACTTAAGACTGATTTGCTAAGTAAATCCTTGTCAAATCATGTTCTTAGATTGATTAAGAACATGACTTGACAAGGATTTATTTAACAAAGCTGTATTAAGTGTACTCTCTAAAATATAAAGAGTGAGATCTCACTCTCAAAGAGTGGCATCTCACTCTTTGAACATGCCAAAATGGAGCCAACCTCTAAAGAGTGAAAAGTCTCTTTTTCGAAAGAGTGAGATTTCTCACTCTTTATTAAGAGTGAGATTATTCAGAACAATTTAAAGAATATGACAGTTTATTTTTCCTTAAAAAATTGTGTACACTAGACGATGTTGCTTCATTTCACCTGGCGAATCGACTCCAATTCAACGGTGCAAAGAATGCAATTTGGATCTGTCGGGAATCGAACCCAGGCTGTTTCCGTAGCAAGCGAGTATCTTATCCACTGAACCACTGAGCACATATACAAGCTGCTTAATTTACATTATTAAGTCATTCTCATACGTGATCAATCATATTTTTAAATTTTTACTTCATTTATCAACAATATAAAATTAAAGAATTCTAAAGGATATTTTAAAATTTAAAATATTTTGAAATTGCTAAAATTAGAATTATTTTAAAAGCTGTATACTTGAAAAAAAATCTTAATGACAAGCAGTCATTTAAAGTAGCTTATGCGGAGAAGAGGTTACTCAAGTGTACATGTTTAAAAAAAGAAAAAAAAAAATAAAAAAAAATAACTGTTCGCATACAAATCTACAGAGTTTCCTGAATAAGTCGCCTGTTCAAAAGTATAAAACTTGCTGTTGATTTTAAATATTAGTAAAATATTATAGCCAAATTTTTGAATATTTCAAATGTGTTAGCTGTAAATAAATATAATAAAAATATAAACTGTTACAGTCGCTGGTAAAAAGAATTTAGCGCCGGGACACTCGTAGAATTTTTTAAAGTCTATATTACGGTGTGTCTCGGAAATATTGCATCACCTCATCCAAAGCGACAGTTGCTGTTTGCGTGACCCCATTTCATGGTTGAATGAGATTGGCCTGGAAAGCGACAGCTGCTGCTTGCGTGACCCCAATGAGTCATCACGGGGACCTAGTTCCTTTTGAAAGGGCTTCATGGTTGACCGCTTGCGTGACCCCAATCCCTCCCTTGAACAATGCTTCATTGTCATCCCGGGGTGACCCATTTATCATGATTGAATGCACAAACTCAATGCCTCATCGACCTGGTTTCCTTTTGAGAGAGGCTTATGAAAGGCTTCATGGTTGAATGCACAAACTCAATGCTCGCTGCCCTTTTGAAAGGGCCGTTGAACAATGCCCGTGCGATGGCCAGGTGGTTCCATGCACCTGGTCCCTTTTGAAAGGGCCAATGAGTCATCTCTTTTCAAATGGACATTACCCTGAATCCACACAGAAATTATCCCACACTATTACCTTCAATGTTTATTATATTATTTATTATTTATTTATTTATTTATTTATTTATTTATTACCGAATCGGTATTAGTAAATGAAAACAATGAGTCACACGATTGCTTCAAATCTCAAATGGACATGGCCCTGAATACATCTGATCCACATAGAAATTATACTCAAAATCCCTTATTTATTTATTTATTTATTTATTTATTTATTTATTATCAAATCGGAAATGAAAACAATGAGTCACACGATTGCTTCAAATCTCAAATGGACATTGCCCTGAATACATCTGATCCACATAGAAATTATACTCAAAATCCCTTATTTATTTATTTATTTATTTATTTATTTATTTATTTATTAATTACCGAATTGGTATTAGAAAATGAAAAAATGAGTCACATGATTGCTTCAAAACTCAAATGGACATTGCCCTGAATACATCTGATATGGAATCCACATAGAAATTATACTCCAAACCTTCAACATTTAGAGAAATGCTAAAATATAAGTCATCCAAAATTAGAAAACATTTTAAATGTGAACCAGTGTATTATTTTTTTACCCATCATAGATAAAAAGTAGAAAATGTGTTAATATTTTCAATATGTCAGTATCAGAAAATGAAAACAATGAATCACATAATTACTTCAAATCTTCTGTCTGACGTGGAATATCGTTATTATCGGCTTCACACAGAAATTTTAAAATATTAAATGTTTAAAGAAATTTTTAAAGAATACGTTTAAAGAAATTTTAAAATATATAAATTATATATATATATATATATATATATATATATATATATATATTACAATATAAAATATTTTTTGATGGACTCACCCTTAAAGTGTATCGAAAACAACGCTCATGATGATTGCGATCTGGTTCTAAAAAAAATTTTCTGTGACCTTAAAGATAAACACAGGACTCGTCGAAAAAAGTATTTATTGACAGCATCCAAAATGACATCCAAAATGTTTTTTTAACACATCCAAAATGTTTTTTTAACACATCCAAAATGTTTTTGTCTAAAATGTTTTTTTTTTTTTTTTTGCATACATCTAAAATGTTTTTTTTTGAACACATCCAAAATGTTTTTTTGAACACATCTAAAATGTTTTTGCACACACCTAAAATGTTTTTGCACAAAATGTTTTCACAAAATGTTTTCATCCAAAATGTTTTCACAAAATGTTTTTGCACCCTCCTCAGGAAACAGGGCGTCCGAGATCTCCCTCGGCAAAAAGAGTCTTGCGTGTTCCAGGTCGAACCACAGTTCGTGCTCCACCCGTCCTCGGCCCGTGGGCCATTGCCATCCGAGAACGTCTCGCGTAGTCAGCGTGGCGAATCCGTAGACCGTCTTTTCGAGGGTCGGGCTGTCCCTCTGCACGCTGACGAAATCTTTCTCCAGCGTGCCCACGTACAGCAGCGTCCGACTGCGGGCGCAAGCCCGGGCGACGTCCGCGTCCCGCAGAAACAGCCGGCCGTCTCGCGTGCGAAGCATCAGGAAGGTGCAGTCGAGAGGCGGATAACCTGTGTAAGAGAGCGACATGACTGTTGTGAGAAGGAAAGCTCTTCGAACTGAGCAAGTTTCAGGGGGGGGTGGAGCCAACGGCAGGAAAGGAGGTCAACCAATGATTGGGAAGGATTCAACCAATGGCAGGAAAGGAGGTCACCAAGGGTTGGGAAGGAGGTTGTCAGCCAATGCCAGGGTGGCAGGAAAGGGTCTTCAAAAGTCGCTTCCGACGAAGCCTTCTCTCTCATTCTCACCATGGAAAGAGTCGTGGATATCTTCCCGCAGACGGTTTCGGAGGTGTCGGCGGCTCTCACGCCGCTCTCCACTCCCAACTACAACAATCTGCACGAGGACTCGGATTTGACGCCCTTCATCATCGCCATGACCAGTGCCGACAAAGTCTATTATTACGTCCAGAAGTATAGTCAGCACTATCGGAAGCATTTCGCCGACACGGTGAAAGGCGCCCTCTGCAACCAAGGCGCCCGCGTCAAGCGTTGGACGTATGCCGACAACAAGTTGAAGCGGGTGCCAGACCAGTCCCTGAAACGCAACACAGACGTTCGCACAGGCTTTGTGATGGGCCGCACCTTTCTGGTGAAGAGTGCCTTCACCTTCGGCCACCGCACCGTCAAGCCGGCCACGGGCCACGTTCTCCAGACGCACGTGGCGCCGATCATGTTCCATTTCGTGCGCAGCAAGTCTCCCCTCGGCATCCAAGAGAAACACTTTCATGCGAAGCGGGAGTACGACTACAGTGCTCGGAGACTGCAACCGAACCGAACCTATTACTGTGCTTCCGGACTGGAATACGTGCTCTACACCATCCAGAAAACACTGTTCCGAGTGACGGTCGTGCCTGCCCAAGACGAAGAGTGGCTCACGAAGCAAGGATGGCTGGATCCCCGAAAAACAGAAGCTTCCCGAAAGCGCCGTCGGTCGTCGGAGGACGACGAACCCTCGACCTGCAAAAGGCCCAAGATCAGCTACGATCCGCCGCAGACACCCTACGTGTACGACCCGCAGCCTTCTTCGGACGAAGAGGACAGGTCCTACGTTCCGCCGCCCACTCCTTATGTGTACGACCCGCAACCTTCGACATCAACGGGCAAAAGGTCCTACGTTCCGCCGCCCACTCCCTATGTGTACGACCCGCAGCCGGACGAAGAGCCACCCCAAAGGCCTGCTTCGGATGTGGACTACGAGGACATAAGCAGTCCAGAACCTGCTCCCACTGTTGTGCCGTCTCCCTTTGTGGTACCGAACGTGCCGCCTCCTGCAAGTGACCCTGTCGTGCTACCTCCTGCAAGTGACCCTGTGCTTCCTGCCAGTGACCCTGTTGTGCTACCCCCTGCAAGTGACTCTGTGGTGCTCTCCCCTTTTGTCGTGCCACCCCCTGCAAGTGACTCTGGGGTGCTCTCCCCCATGCCACCGCCACCTGCCCCTTTAGTGATGCCCGACCCCTTGGCGGACTTTGTGAACAGTGTGTCCTTCGAGGATTTAGAGAAGGCGACGTGGTGGGACGAATGGATCGTCTCCGTCGCAGTGCCCCCCACTGGAGGGGTTGTGAGCCCTCCGGCTTCAGTAGAAAATGTAAAATTTTACCAGAGCCTGACGGAACCGAAACATTGGAATACTCATTATCCGCCGCCGCCGATATGCCACGGCGTCCAGTCGAAAGAAGCTCCTCTTGACCTCAGCTGTAAGCAGCCTATCAATGGGTGAGTCTTTTGTAATCCTGTAGATGAAAAATAAATAAGTGGGTAGTTGGAGGTAATCCAACAGCCTAAAAAAAATATTATAGTGTTGTTTATTATGATTGTCGAATATTTTATTTTTTAAACTAAAGATAATCCCAAACTTTTTTTTTTTTTTTTTTTTTTTTTTTAAATTGGGATCTCATTCAACTCTGACGGATGACCATAAAAACTGTGGCGCCAAACAAATAAAATGCTATTGCGTTACTCTAGTTGAGTGACAACTAACGCGAAAATGCTAGGGTCATTTAGAAAGATAGGGAAAAATTGAAATAGGCCCTCTGGCGGTGAAAAAAGTGAGGTAGCCTACAGGGTGGGCCGACTCGAGATCTCTCCAACGGTATCCAGATTATGAAGATCGACCCATTAGGGCCCGAGATATAAGCGAAAAACCATAAAAAACTGGAAGTTGTCAATAAAACGGCGCCAAATTTTGGTACCAATAAAAATCTGAATAGAACTTGAAGAATGCGTGAAAAAGAAGTCCTAGGCGTAAAAAGCAAGTAAAAATTGGGATTAGACCCACCAGTTATGTCATGTTCACTATTAAAATTGGCTCCAGTGGGCGCCAAAACTGCCAAAAATGAAAAAATGCTATTGCGTTACTCTAGTTGAGTGAAAATACAGAAAAAGTAACAACCAACGCGAAAATCCTAGGATAATTTTGAAAGATACTGAAAAATTGGAATAGGAAAGGCGCCCTCTGGCGGTGAAAAAAGTGAGGGAGCCTACAGGGTGGGCCGACTCGAGATCTATCCAACGGTGTCAAGATTATGAAGATCGACCCATTAGGGCCCGAGATATAAGCGAAAAACCATAAAAACTCAAAGTTGTCTATAAAACGGCGCCAAATTTTGGTACCAATAAAATTCTGAATAGAACTTGAAGAATGCGTGAAAAAGAAGTCCTAGGCGTAAAAAGCAAGTAAAAATTGGGATTAGACCCACCAGTAAGTTAAAATGTGTCATGTTCACTATTAAAATTGGCTCCAGTGGGCGCCAAAACTGCCAAAAATGAAAAAATGCTATTGCGTTACTCTAGTTGAGTGAAAATACAGAAAAAGTAACAACCAACGCGAAAATCCTAGGATAATTTTGAAAGATAGGGAAAAATTGGAATAGGAAAGGCGCCCTCTGGCGGTGAACAAAGTGAGGGATCCTACAGGGTGGGGCGACTCGAGATCTCTCCAACGGTATCCAGATTATGAAGATCGGCCCATTAGACCCCGAGATATAAGCGAAAAACCATAAAAACTGGAAGTTGTCAATAAAACGGCGCCAAATTTTGGTACAAATAAAATTCTGAATAGAACTTGAAGAATGCGTGAAAAAGAAGTCCTAGGCGTAAAAAGCAAATAAAAATTGGGATTAGACCCACCAGTAAGTTAAAATGTGTCATGTTCACTATTAAAATTGGCTCCAGTGGGCGCCAAAACTGCCAAAAATGAAAAAATGCTATTGCGTTACTCTAGTTGAGTGAAAATACACCAAAGGTAAGAACCAACGCGAAAGTGCTAGGATAATTTTGAAAGATACTGAAAAATTGGAATAGGAAACGCGCCCTCTGGCGGTGAACAAAGTGAGGGAGCCTACAGGGTGGGCCGACTCGAGATCTCTCCAACGGTATCCAGATTATGAAGATCGACCCATTAGTCCCCGAGATATAAGCGAAAAACCCTAAAAACTGGAAGTTGTCAATAAAACGGCGCCAAATTTTGGTACCAATAAAATTCTGAATAGAACTTGAAGAATGCGTGAAAAAGAAGTCCTAGGCGTAAAAAGCAAGTAAAAATTGGGATTAGACGCACCAGTAAGTTAAAATGTGTCATGTTCACTATTAAAATTGGCTCCACTGGTCGCCAAAAGAGCCAAAAATGAAAAAATGCTATTGCGTTACTCTAGTTGAGTGAAAATACACCAAAGGTAAGAACCAACGCGAAAGTGCTAGGATAATTTTGAAAGATACTGAAAAATTGGAATAGGAAACGCGCCCTCTGGCGGTGAACAAAGTGAGGTACCCTACAGGGTGGGCCGACTCGAGATCTCTCCAACGGTATCCAGATTATGAAGATCGGCCCATTAGGAGGGTAGATATGAGCCAAAAATCGTAAACACTGGGACCCCAAACCGTCCAAAAACCTCGTCGCTTAGATTGGACAAGACTTAATAAAAATCTACATAAAACTTTCTCTGTAAACATCTCGTATACTTTGTATTCTATTCTTTTAATATTAATCCTATGATTACATTTTGCTCCACTACATATATGTTTCACACAAGGGAACTGAAACAGATGGATGACCTACATTACAAAGATGGGTCAGGCCAAAGGGTCAGGCCAGGTGTGCGTTGATGGGGACACAATGGATGACCTACATTCAGGTCAGGCCAGGTGTTCGTCGATGCGTTTACAATGGATGACCTACATTGCAAACATTCAGGCCAGGCCAGGTAATGGGTTTTGCAAGGCCTTCTCTAACTAAGAGTAGCTGACCTACTTTCCAGGCCGTTGAACAGAATTGCTTTGCAAAGGCTCAACATCATTTTATTTCAAACGATTGTGAACAGCGATTCAGGTCAGGCGTGGATGGGAACAATGGATGACCTACATTGCAAAGATTCAGGCCAGGCCAGGCGATGGGTTTTGCAAGGCCTTCTCTCACTAGCAGTGGCTGACCTACTTTCCAAAGACCCGGTTCGTTGAACAGGATTGCTTTGCAAATCTATTCAAAGTTCAAAACGATTTCTCTAAATGGATGACCTACTTTGCAGGGCGCGCCTGGCCAATCGCATCGCTTGTGACGTCACCGACCTCGTGAGGCTGGCTTGGCGTTCCCTGTCGACCGTTCATTGCGCTCCCGGCAGCCATTGAAGGTAAGTGTCTTTCTGTCTTTATGTGGTGAATGTTTTTATGGTCTTTAAAATGTTTTTAATAAGAAAATGTTTAAACTATAGTGGTTTAAAAAATATTGGTCAATTTTATGTTCTTATTATGTGCTCCCCATCCATTTTAAAAAATTATATGACTATAGTTTGAAAGGTGTTTTTATAGTTTGACCGCTTTCAACTGAATAAACAAAACCCCCGATTACAAGTTAAATTGTTTAATTAAACTTTTGGAAACTGTAAAATAATAATATGGAATTTCCCTGGCATTTTTGAAAATAATTGTTATATACTTATTGTAATAAGACATAACACAAAAGTTTGAAATGTATGGTTCAACTATGGGACCAGAAAGATTTAAATCAAATATGTTCTTGATGAATTTTTCAAAATGGGTCTATTCTCATTTGTATTATGTTGTACACCATTTTAAAAAATCCTTAAAAGGTTGTGAATAATGGTTGAAAGGGATTATGTTTAAACTATAGTTTGAAAGGTTTAAAAAATATTGGTTAATTTTATGTTCTTATTATGTTGTATTGCTTCAACACACCCCATCCATTTAAAAAAATTATATGACTATAGTTTGAAAGGATTGGTCCTTAAAATATATAATGTTTTTATAGTTTGACCGCTTTCAACTGAATAAACAAAACCCCAACTGGGGGCGATTACAAGTAAATTGTTTGATTAAACTTTTGAAAACTGTAAAATAATAATATGGGAAATAAAAATTTTTCAATTTCCCTGGCATTTTTGAAAACAATTGTTATATACTTATTGTAATAAGACATAACACAAAAGTTTGAAATGTATGGTTCAACTGTGGGACCAGAAAGATTTAAATCAAATATGTTCTTGATGAATTTTTCAAAATGGGTGTAAATCTATTCTCATTTGCATTATGTTGTACACCATCCTTAAAAGGTTGTGAATAATGGTTGAAAGGGATTATGTTTTAACTATAGTTGGATATGATTTTGAAAAATTTGAAACTATAGTTTGAAAGGCCATTTTAAAAAAATTATATGTGTTTATCTTAAAATGATAGTTTGAAAGGATAAAATGATGTCCTTAAAATATATTATGTTTTCAATAATGTTTTTATAGTTTGAAAGCTTTCAACTGAATAAACAAAACATTTGTTGCCCTTTGAATAACAACTATAGTTTGAAAGGGTCACACCACACCCCACCAAATGGGCGAACCATTTAAAAAAATCCTTAAAATGTCAGTTTGAAAAGTGTATTAATGTTTTAAATTTTTTTCTCATACCTCCGATGCTCACAGCTCCCCAACTGACTGTTCAAATAAATTTGACCTGTTCCAAATGTCTTGTATATCCTCTCACGGTCTGTCTCTATCCGTCCATACAGTGTGTACGCATATATATATATGTAAAAAAAAAAAAAAAAATTTTTTTTTTTTTTTTTTTTTTTTTCCGTCTATATCAGCGACCCGCACTACAGCACTTGGCGGAGAGGGTCCCAATGTGCATGTCGGAGGCGGCAGAGTCGAGGAAGGATTCTCGGTGGTCATTTCTAGTGGCTACTTCTGGGAACACGTGCTCTGCCCCCGAGGCATCCACCTACACAGCCCCCCCCCGGGGACTGCAGAGTCGTGGAAGGCTTCCTGGTGGTCATTTCTAGTGGCTACGTTTGGGAACATGTACTCTGCTTCCCCCCCCCTCCCCCTCCCGAAAGTCCCCCCTCCCCCCTCCCCACATTCACACACACTCCACTCGGACCCTTCTGCCAGCTTTAGGTTAGTTTTTTAGTTTATAAGATACACCGGGCGGTGGAGCTGTCGACATGGATGGTCTACGTTGTTATGCCCGTAGACCCGCAGCTGCCATCTAACACTTCTTTTTTGTTTTTTGTTTGGACATTAAAGATTGAAAAAGTGTCTCTGTCTCATTTATTCACACCAACACAAACACCCCACATTAGTTTTAGTATTAGTGTTTTAGTGGCCCCGGGGGAACGCCCTTTCACTCTGTGCGAGCAGTCCCTTTAACTGAAGCCCATCGTTGGCTCCTACCTAAGCGGCAGTCTCGTGCAGTACCTAAGAGGCTGATCCCGGGGTGCGAGAGAGCGCGACCTGCCAGTGTTAGGTTAGGTTTAGTGTTTAGTGGTAGTACATCTAGTGAGTAAGTACATCGGGCGGTGGAGCCGAGGATCAGGCTGCCATCTGACACCTCACTTTTTTGTTTTTTGTTTGGACATTAAAAAGTGAAAAAGTGTCTCTGTCTCATTTATTCACACCAACACAAACACCCTCTTAGTGATGTAAGATTAGTTTTAGTGTTTAGTTAAGCGCGAGTGTTTTAGTTTTTAGTGTTTTAGTTTTTAGAGGCCCCCCGGGGGAACGCCCTTTCACTCTGTGCGAGCAGTCCCTTTCACTGAAGCCCATCGTTGGCTCCTACCTAAGTGGCAGTCTCGTGCAGTACCTAAGAGGCCGACCCTGGGGGGTGCGCAAGAGAGAGAGCGCGGCGCAAGAAGCGATCATAGAAGGAGAAAAGGTAAGTCCATTCATTGTTGTTGTGCATAACTGTATGGACAAATGGTTTTCAAAACAAATGATTGTGTGAAATGGTTTTCAAAACAAATGTATGGTGCTTTTCAAAACAAATGTATGGTTTAAAAAACAATAGTGTGAAATGGACAAATGTGGGGTTTTCAAAATGCTTTTCAAAACAAATGTGTGGTTTTAAAAACAATAGTGTGAAATGGACAAATGTGTGGTTTTCAAAATGCTTTTCAAAACAAATGTGTGGTTTTCAAAATGCTTTTAAAAACAATAGTGTGAAATTTTTTTAAAAACAAATGTGTGGTTTTAAAAACAATGGTTTTCAAAATGGTTTTAAAAACAATGGTGTGAAATGGTTTTAAAAACAAAAGTGTGGTTTTCAAAATGGTTTTCACAAATGTGTGGTTTTCAAAAACAAATGTGTGGTTTTAAAAACAATAGTGTGAAATGGTTTTAAAAAACAATGGTCTGTTTTAAAAACAATGGTGTGACAATGGTGTGTTTTAAAAACAATGGTGTGTGTCTTTTAAAAATGGTTTTAAAAAACAATGGTGTGAAATGGACACTCAAATAAGGGTTTGAGGCGACGCCACCCTGTGTGGGGGCGCCCCGGGCCCCACTGAAAATGAAGGGTGTCACGTGTATGTGGCGGGTGGTGGAGGGAGGCCCTGGGCCCATGGCCCGGGGCCGAGTGTTGAAGGGTGTCACGTGTATGTGGCGGGTGGTGGAGGGAGGCCTCGGGCCGATGGCCCGGGGCCGCGCCGCATACCACAATTGTGTTTAAAAAAATTTTTAACTTTCATTTTCCTTTAGTAATTCATCACATACTGCAATAAAGGGTTTTGCACAATTCAAACACGATTGCTGCAAAAAGCACGGACGCACGACATGATGAAATAGATAATAATTTGTCTTAGTATAAGAAGAACATCGAAAAAATATTTTTTTCCCACCAGTGAGGTGAATCCGTGGGAGACGGTCGAAAATTTTTAGAGGGTCGTATATCGGGTAAATGTTTGACTTGGATACGTCATTTCCCATCGATGTGCTTCATGGGAACCTGCAATAGTTTTTGTGGGTTGACGTGTTTGTATAGTTGATGTATCCATTCCATGATACCATTGTATAACCAATGCCAATCTAAAATTTTTTTTTTCAATTTCAAAAAAATTTTATCCGGGGCCAAAGCTTTCAAGATTGACCACAACGTATTCAAAATTTTTTTTTTCAATTGCAAAAAAAATTTTTATCCGGGACCGACTCGCCAAAGCTTTCAAGATTGACCACAACGCATTCCGACTCACCAAAGCTTTCAAGATTGACCACAAGGCATTCAATTTTTTTTTTTTTTTTTTTTTTTTTTTTTTTAAGTAGGTCAACAAAAAAAAAAAAAAAAATTTTTTTTTTTTTTTTTTTTTTTTTTTTTAAAGCTTTGGCGAGTCGGTGAAAAACTTTTCTCTTGCTAGATCTCCGGATAAAATTGTTTTGAAATTGGAAAAAAAATTGTTTTGAATGCCTTGTGGTCAATCTTGAAAGCTTTGGTGAGTCGGAATGCGTTGTGGTCAATCTTAAAAGCTTTGACGAGTCGGTCCCGGATAAAAATTTTTTGAAATTGGAAAAAAAAATTTTGAATGCGTTGTCATGACCGACTCGCCGAAGCTTTCAAGATCATGACAAAGCATTCAAAAAATTTTTTTTTTCAATTTCAAAAAAAATTTATTCGGAGACCTAGCGAAAGAAAATTTTTTTATCAACTCACCAAAGCTTTCAAGGTTGACAACACATTCAAAAAAAATTTGAAATTGAAAAAAAATTTTTGAATGTGTTGTGGTCAATCTTGAAAGCTTTGGTGAGTCGGTGATCTCTTGCCCCGATAATTTTTTTTGAAATTGAAAAAAATTTTTTTTGAATGCGTTGTCATGACCGACTCGCCGAAGCTTTCAAGATCATGACAAAGTATTCAAAAAAAAAATTTTTTTTTCAATTTCAAAAAAATTTTATTCGGAGACCTAGCGAAAGAAAAATTTTTTATCAACTCACCAAAGCTTTCAAGGTTGACCAACACATTCAAAAAAAAAATTTGAAATTGAAAAAAAAAATTGTTGAATAGTTTGTCAGCGTCGGCGAAAGATTTTTTTGTTCTCTCTCAGTCACCGACTCTTTCCTTTTAAGATTTGAAGTAATTGTTTTCATTTTCTGATACCATTTTATTTGAATTCTATCGATTATATACTGAGAATCCAAAATGGTGGTATCACATCATTTATATTTTGTTGGATTAAAGGTGAGTATAATTTCGGTGAGGAGCAATTGTTTTCATTTTCTGATACCATATTGAAAATATTACCATTTCATTTTGCTCGCAAAAGTTTTGAAATTATTTATATTATATAATATTATATTATATATATATATATATATATATATATATTATTATTATTATTATTATTATATAGCTATTCGATACTAAGTGACATATATAAAATAAAATAAAAGTGTAACACAGATCACCCTAAGATTCAGTAACATTTATATATTAGTTGTCTTAATTTAATTCACTCTTGATTATATCCGATAAACTTTAAGGAATATGTTTTTTTATTTTGAATATCCAATATTGGTAAGTAATTGAATGTAAAAAAATGGGACTGGACAAGGTATTGTGGGGGTTAACCCCCACAATACCTAGTCCAGTCCCACTTTTTTACTTTAAAAAAACAAACAACTTTAAAAAAACAAACAAACTGTAATAACAATAAAACATTTTTATTTATATACAATTATTTACATTTTTTATATACAACATTTTTTATATACAACATTTTTTATACAACAGGAGAAGAAGAAGAGGGGAGGGCTTTCATTACTTCTCTCATAAAGAGTGTGTGTTCTTTTTTCAATTGTAAATATTGTGTATGCAATCTATTTAATTTAAAATTAAAATCTATGGAGTAATTTAAATTTTTTAAGTCTTTGATATGTTTAGCTGATTGGTTGAATTTTTTAAATGATTTTCGTAATTTTTTTTTAAGTTTTAAAGATAATTTTTTAACTAATGGAAATTTCAGGGAACTTACGGATTTTCTTCCTCTTCTTCTCCTGGAGGGGCCGGGGACTGGTGAGGCGGCCACAGAGGAAGGACTAGGTGAAATGGCTGCGGGAACCGAGGAGCTGGTGACGGTAGCGGCTGATGAGGTGATGGTAGAGGCGGTGGCAGAGACTGATGAGGAGGGACCAGAGGCGGTGGCGGTGGCAGAGACTGATGAGGCGGTGGATGAGAGGGCGGCCGATGAGGGACCAGAAGCGGTGGCGGTTGCAGAGACTGATGAGGCGGTGGCAGAGGCGGTGGATGAGAGGGCGGCCGCGGCCCTTAAACAATTCCAAAATTCGGGCTCAAAGCGCGTAGCCCGAAGTTCCCGCAGAGAAATAAACTGAGGGCCGGCAGAGGAAGAGGCGGTGGGAGCAGCAGAGGCGGTGGGAGTAGCAGAGGAAGCGGCAGAGGAAACAGCAGAGGAAGCGGCAGAGGACCCTTCGCTGGAGCGCAGCAGTTCCTCCACGCTCGGCAAATCCGGACTGCTGGAGCGGGAGGTGTCCGACGACAACTGTATCTGTTCAGGAATGTCCAACTGCCCCTCCAGTCCTGCATAGTAGAATTCGAACCGGCAGAGGGGGCATTGGGCTTCCGAATAGCTCCGCGCATGATGTAACAGGCGCCGGACACATGTCGTGTCGAACATGTGTCCGCAGCGAAGGGTAAACCCATTCCAAGAAGAGAGAGACTCGTAACAAATGGAGCACTCCATCTCGACTGACTCGGTAAACGGAAAGCCGCTCTAGACGTTCGCGAGGCCCCGCCTCCGCGTGTCGGGAGGAACCAATGGGAGCGAGTGGACAACGTTTTATTCAGATATTAATAAAAAATGATTGAATTATTATATCTTCACTGGGGATTTTATTTGAGATCAACTTTTTATCCAGATATTAATAAAAAATTATTTATTTATTTATTATTATTATTATTATTATTATTATTATTATTATATCTTCACTGGGGATTTTATTTGAGATCAACTTTTTATTCAGATATTAATAAAAAATTATTTATTTATTATTATTATTATTATTATTTTATCTTCACTGGGGATTTTATTTGAGATCAACTTTTTATCCATCAAAAAATTATTTATAATTATTATTAATATATATTATGTATATGGATGAATGGGGCCTTTCAAAAGGGTCCCCGTGATGACTCATTGGGGGCAGACAATGAAGCATTGTTCAATGGCCAGGTGCACGAGGGGGGAGGTGCTTTCAAGTATAACGACCAACCTCATTCAACCATGATGTCTTTGGATGAATGGGGCCTTTCAAAAGGGACCAGGTGCATTGAATCCCCGTGATGACTCATTGGCACAACACAATGAACCCTTTCAAAAAGAGTACGATGGCAACAGCTGTTTGGATTGGGGTCACGCAAGCAGCAGATGCCCGCTTTCGGGTATAACGGCCAATCTCATTCAATCATGAAGTAGCTGTTGGATGAATCATTGGGGTGGTCTCTTTAGCAATGATGCAATATTTCCGAGGCAATATTGATTATTAATAAACTTTAAAAATTTCTACGAGGGTCCTGGCACCAAATTCTTTTTACAGGTGACTGTACAGATTTTAAGGCGTTGTGCATTATATATTTGCATTGATATTTTCTTTTATACCTTATATATTTTTAAATAAAACTATTTACTTTCTAAGACTAATTTCGTTATGTTTCTTGGGATTTTCGATTCTCCATTAATAATATTACTTCGATTTTGTCAATCGTATAGAAAAAATAATTTACCAAACTATCTTTTAACATTATTTTCTATTTTTATTCTTCAAAAATCTTCAATACGTTCTGTTAAACAAATAGATACATGAGATCGTTCGGAAATAGTCCTTCATATTTCGTTCGAAATATGATAACCAGATGGCGCCAGCAATTTCTCACTCTACAAAAGTTTCATCTTGTAATAGATGACGACCTCACTCTTTGTGACAGAGTGACTATACGTCACTCTTTCACAAAAAGTGAGAAGTGTCACATTTTCCAGAGTGATAATATTGTTTTCTCACCTTAATTGGTGTCAAAATAGGGGTCACTTTTTTAAGGAGAGAGATTCTCACTCCAGAAATTTTAGAGAGTACTTTTTTTTGGCATGGATTATTGCTAGTGCTCGAATAATTTTGCAGCCGACTGTACATAGACACATATACAGTTAAATTACAAATATAACACTTAATCTAGCTCATATTGCAGATTTACCGATATATGGATAAATTCATCATTACAATTAAATATTTAAATTTTTAAATGCTGTAACTTTTTAGTAAGATACAATATGTGTATTTATAGTACCTGCTCTACGCTACGATACGCGTTGAAGATTCATATCAGTACTAAAATTAATAAATGTGTTAAATTATGAATACGATTTTTTTACATAATAAAACTAGCATTTATAATCTAACTTTAATCGAACTGATTACTACATGTGAAATAAACATTCCTAGTTTTTTAAATGAACTGTATATATTTCTGAAATTATATTTGTCGATTATATATTTTTATCTTATAATTTTGACCAAAATATTTTTAAACTCTGATGAAGAATCTACGAATTTGAGTCGAAAACTCAGTGTCTAGTCTAACAACTAATTGACTAATTTAATAAAGATATTTTGAAATTAGTCGTGAAAAAGTTTTATACATTGTTTTAGTATCAACGTTACAAATGAAATCATTATTATGCAATGTAATTTACCTAAATTACATATAAATTTATATGTAACATTACGCAGTAGTTCTAAAGATATAGTTGAACAGAATTTTTCTCACACGCACAGACAGACATTTTTAAAAAGTGACCAAATAAGGTTCTGGAGCTCTTAAAATGTGTAAATACATCGAAAAACAGAAGTTGAAAATTTTTACGAATCCAATACTCTCTTTTAAGACATTCATAAGAAAACAATAAAAATAAATAAACAAATAAATAAATAAATAAACTACAAGCTTTAAACTAGTATGTTATGGCCATCATAAAACTTTCTTCTATATAACTCTACATAACAACGCTATATGCTGTTTAACATGCAGAGAAGAAATTTAATCATAGCTTCTATAGAGTTTAGTGCAATTTTAGTTGAAAGGTTTTGAAATGTAGCCATGTGGAGAATTATAGAAGGTGAGGAACAATTGCGCCACCTGTTGGTCAATATACACCCAAATTAAGCCAACTTTTTGTTCTCATATTATTTATCTTGTATATAAAGTTAAGTGCAGTTAAATGTTATATCCCTTCTATTCAAAGAGTAAATTGCAGCATAGTACTGCCACCTATCGGCCAATATGCACCAAAATTGAATCGACATAATGTTTTATAAAATGACCCACCATATACAAAATTTTGGGCAGTTATACACAAATGAATCTGAGATATAACTTTCCCATTCACAGGAAAATTGCAGTATCGCCTACTGGCCGATGTGCACAAAAATTAAATAAACATGTTTCATAATAGCCCTGTGGCATATTTTTGTTTTTAAATTATACAAAATAGAAGCTGTGATATAGTTTTTCTTTAAATGAGAGAAGGCACAGTTTTGCAGTGCCACTTGTAGAGTGATTTGCACCAAAAATTAATGAGTATTTTTTTTTTTTTTTTTTTTTTTTTTCTTTAACTACGGTGCAGCTATGTATGAATTTATGTGAAATTCTGTGGATTGGTTCTTATTAGATCTGCTACACAAAATTTTTGTCAGGCATTCTCTAAAAATATAACGATTGTATTCTGGTTCTCTCAAAATGTGTAAATTCACCGAAAACTGGAAGTAAAAAATTTTTACGCACCCAATATGTCCTTCTATTTATTATAGAAGAAAGTGATAATTCAAAACGAATTTATATTTTTTCCTTTGTATACTTATTACTTATTTTATATTTTTATATTCTGTACATATAAGAAAGAAATTCTTAGATTCCATATTAAAATTCTTTAAGAGTAAGTTAAGTTTTTCTAATTTATAAAATCAAAATCTTTAAATATTGAACTTTTTTTTTTTTTCAATATTTTTTTCTCTTTTTTAACAATGTGAAAGTACAGATTTTCAAAATTTAAAAATGTACTTTTATTTGAAGTAATTTTAATTTTTAGGGATATATTTATGCAATGCAACGGGGAATTCTAAATTCAGGTGCTTTAGCAAGATACTCCATTAAAAGTGCAAACTTATATTACTGGAGGATTTTTTTTTTTTTTTTTAATCCAAATCATATCGGAAGATGTCACATTTAATGGAATAGGTATATGGCGTAAGCAATACCATACGGTCTGCTAGTGTAAATATATGATCACAAAAACAACAACTTTTTTTTCTTTTCAAATAGATTGTAAATAAATAGTGAATAAATGCACATTGACTCATTCTCGAAACAATCAAACAACTTTCACTGCAAAGACAAACAAATATTACTAAACAGTCTATCAACATATTAAACAAAAGTCATGAGAGTTATATACACTGCAGAGAATGAATATCATTTGTTCCGGAACAATGAACAGATCTTTTTATTATTATGGGAAATATTAGCGGGAATGTTATAGATCATTCTGGAAAAACCTAACAACAGTGCAGCCACATATCCTAAAACTAGCAGTGAGGACGCGTAGAAAATATCGGAGGGATGCCAGCTTGACCGACAGTTTGAAATTTGGAAAACATCCAGTAATTCCGTGCTCTGTTATTGCTCATTTTCTCTGAGTCAGATGACTGTCACCCGTATTTTAGCATAGGACTCGTTGAGTTAGCACTTGCGCATATGCTTCCATGGTTTAAAGAATGTGGTCGAAGAAAATGTATAAAATTGAAATAGGGCTTGTATATTTTTTAGACCTGAAGCTACTTTTGGCTAAATTTGTTTGCTAAAGTGGCGAAATTCGACTTCCGCAAAAGCCAACTTTTTTACCTTTACAAGCTACAACTGATCTAAAAATATATATAAATCGTCGCAAAATTTTCATCTGAGGGAAGTTTAAGCTCGAATTTTCTCCTTCGGATATCTGGTTTGAAATTGTCGGATATTTTTATCTGGAGTTCTCATATACGGTACCCCATCGGATATTTAAAACTTAGCCGAATAATTACCAGATATCTGTATGTTTCCTCTCTACTCCAAATTACCACAGTAAGTTTAGTTTTGATGTGTGGGTTGGTTACGCATATTCAACATGCACTATAAAAAAGGATTTTTTTAAGCTTTTCTTTCCCACCCTTTTGAATGTGGGGCACAGACGCGTTTTCAAAAGTAACTCTGCTCCAAATTGTCTTTTTTTTTTTTTTTTTTTTGATGTATTGATTGATTACACACACTAATACTATAATACAGAGATTTTTCCAAAATCATTTTTTATCCTCCCTGTAGGAATGCAAAAAACACATTTTAAATCTTAAATGAGCTGCATATTTACTTGGAATTTTTTTTTTTTTTTATACATGGGTCGGTTATACTTACCAGCATAAAATATAAAGAGATTTTGCGAAATCCCCATTCTTTAAGGGAAGGGGGCAAAAACATTTTCAATATAACTGCTCCAAATTATCTCAGCAATGGCGATTTTTTTCATGCGTCAGTTGTCTATGTGTAATTTTTAATGCATTATAAAGGGATTTTTCGAAATTACCTACCACTCCTTGGGGCGGCCAAGGAGAAAACACAGTTTGAAGTTTAAATCTGCTTCAAATTACTTTAGAATGGCATATTTTGGTGTGTGGGTATTAAGTGTATGCAATATGCACTGGGAATGAACCGAATATTTGGTTTTGCCGAATCTAAAACTATTCGGCTAGCCGAATATTTGGTTTTGCCGGCTAGTTGAACATATAAAGATTCAATTTTTTTAAATTTTTAATCACATGAAAAATTTTTCTATTTTTAATTATCATTAAATTAAGAGTTTTCAGAGTAATTAAGAAATAGTTTATTATATTTAAATGAAAACAATTGTTTCAAGTAATATTAAAGAAAATTAATTATCAGACACATTAATCATAACAATTAATAATATCTAACAAAAGTTGTGGTTATCAATAACAGTATAATGATGTATAATTTTAAAGTAAAGTAAAATAAGAAAGAGCGCACATAATTCACATATGATGTTGTCATCCAAGAAACTTCAAGAGAACAAACAAAGATCATATCCAAATCTGCCAGGAAGAAATGACACAAATCATAAAATAGATATTTTGAATTTGTTATTGAAAAATCCATACGAAGTGCCCAACATACATGAAAAGCATCACACCTCTATCCCATAATTTATTCACATCACAGTGAGAGACATTTGCTTCAGTTTCAATGTAAGTTAGACAATAGGTTGTAACTTTTATATTGATTTTTCTATAATACTGCATTTCTGGATTCCATTATTATTATTATTATTCTTTGGAGTGGACGTGACAAAATATTGTTGTTTAAGAAATTTTATCTGTTTATAAATTAGCCTAACAGTTAAAAATTTCCTTTGATTGTGAATTCAGCATTACACCCCTACTTATGTATAGAAATATTTCCTAATATTTGTCTATATTCATATAAACCACTGTTCCTGTTAAGTACTTTTTTTAAAATAAAATTAAAAATATTACTAAGCGTAAATGGTATTACTGAAAAAGTTTGCAAAAAATTAGGTAATTGATACCTGAATATAGGAGTAAATTAGCCAGCCGAATATTCGGTATTCGCCCGAATAGTTACTATTCAGTTTGAAGGATATTCGGTTTTTGGCTGAAATTAGTATTTAGTTGGCCGAATATTCGGTATTCGGCCAAAACTGCCATTTGGTGCATCCCTAATATGCACTTTGGTGGGATTGATTTCATTTAACTACTAACTTATCCACGGGGAAGCGGGAGTAAAAATGCATAAGTCGTTGTCAAAGGCATAGCTGCCAACCTTTTAGAATAAAAATTAGAGAGATTTTCCATGCAACATAACTTATGCCATAAATAGAATATTAATAGTATAGTAATTATTGGAAAGAGAAGGGGCAAATAAAAGGGTAATTTTGCAGTATCTAGAAGCTTTCTTCTTATTGGAAATAATATGAAAATAATTAAATAAATAAATAAAATAAAAATAAAACATACTAAATTTAAAACACTGCTAGATTATATTAAATGCATACATACATTGATTTGGGAAAAAATTTTCTACCTGAAAAACCTATCATTTTTCTCCATGTTTACACATTTGGTATAGATATGACATGTAAATATTTAACTGAGGAAAAATAAATAGATTCATTAAGTTCAGCAATAAAGTCTAAAAATAATTACATATATGAGAAATATTGAGCACCTTTATTGCTTTATTAGATTTTAGAGTTGATGAAAATCCGGAGATTGGAAAAAGGACGTGGGGGGGGGGAGGATAAAAAAAATAATTATAGAGTAAGAAATATTAAACTCTTTCTATTCTACTTCTAGAATCTAATAAAACAACTTTTAAATTAATATAATTTATATTGCAAATACATAAAGATTGGGAAATGACGGACATTTGATTGTCGATAGTTAGTTGGAGATAAATTTGGGGAGGGGGGGGGCAAAAAATGATTACATGAGCAAGAAATATTTAATAATATTATTTCTTTACAGGTTCTAGAATCTCATAAAGCATGTTTCAAACGAAGATTGACATTTATATTGTGGATGATACAAGATTCGAAATCGGGAGCTTTCGTAGAGCATTTGATCACCGCTCGTTCTATGGACTTTCTTTTTTTTTAAATGAATGATAACCGCGACCGTTTTAAAATTAAAAGAAATAAATTCACGGA
The DNA here is from genome assembly GCA_963930645.1 of Salticus scenicus. NCBI lineage: Eukaryota > Metazoa > Arthropoda > Arachnida > Araneae > Salticidae > Salticus > Salticus scenicus. The sequence continues at coordinate 63,016,991 of OZ005660.1, read as the reverse complement.
GTTCTGCAAATTAGACAAAAATAAATAAATAAATAAATTGAATAATAAAATATAAATAAGTAAATAAAATATAAATAAATGTGGATTTCGGAGAATTTGCGAAAAAATCACTTTCCTGGAGTTCGAGAGATTGCCTCAAAATTCGGGAGCCTCCTGAATTTTTCTAGGGAGTTGGCAGCTATGCAAAGGCAGTGGAGACATGGGCTGGGATTGCGGTGCCTCGCTCAACACTATCTTTTACGCACAAACTCTGTCTTAAGATGTAAACAAAACGCAAGTCGTATTGCAGTGCTTCACTATCTTACGACAACCTGAGAGCTATCTTAAGTCAAATCGCAACTAGATGCGCGCGCAATCACAACATAGCTCGCTCTGCGTCTCCCATTGGCTGGCTGGCTTTCTCTTACGAGGACACGCCGAGGACTTACGCTTGAGGCACCGCAATACCAAGTTAAGATCGTTCTTAACCACGCCCATCAACGAAAGTTCGTAACATTTAAGATAAGACTTAAGAACGAGGCACCGCAATCCCAGCCATGGACTCCTCATGTTCTAAGCAGGAAAATTACTACTAAACGCTAATTTAAATTTCGACTGTTTTTTATTTCAGATTTTATGAATAATATAGAATTTTGAAAATTCTTTTCAATATGGTTACCAGTGAAATAGGCAAAGCATGGTAGTAAAAAATAAAATGCATAAACCTGGCACAAAAAAGCAATAGTAAGCAAGCATTATAAACTGAAAAAAAAAAAAAAAAAAAATCTCATAACAGTTGTTTTGGATCAAAATAATAGCCTGATCCTTAAAAAAAAAAAAAAAAAAAAAAAAAACAGCATAACTGCAGCATCAGTGCTGCTTTCTAGCTTTTTTTTTTTTTTTTTTTTTTTAACTTATTATCTAGTAAACACAATGCAGCATTACAAAATGAGTTCGGGATTTCTTAATTTGGGTTGCTAAAATGGCAATAAGTAGCACAACATCTACAAAATTTTAGGAATTTAAAATAACTTATCATAATTAGGGACTTTCAATGACATTTTTTAATTTTTCAGGAACTTCAAAAAAATAACAACAAGTTAAATGCAATAACAACTTTATCAGGGAAAAAGAAAATATTTTTGGAAGATTAAACATTTTTAATTGCTTCCAAATTGCAAAATTGTTATCAGTAAAATCTTTTTGTAAATAATATGCTCTATGTTTCATAAAAATAAAATCATCATAATTTTATGAAAAATAAATTGATAAAGAACTTTCAATATGAAATTTTGTGTACATTTTTTTCACAAGATACCAGCTAAGATTTTTTAACCTTTTAGATACACAAACGCATGGCGATATAAAATATTTCAATGCACATTAAAATAAAAGAGGGGGCTAATGTTGGCTTTTAACATTATCATAAAGAGCATGAAAGTATTTTTATAATCATCATTTTTAATCTGGTATATTAAAGAATCACTTTCTTATTTATGTAAGTGACTAAAGAAATGCAAATAAATAAGTAAGCTAACCAAAATACATTAAGATTAAACGATAGAATATTTATGTTTCATGGAAAATACGGTTTCAACTAATATATTTGATAATTATAGAGCAATAATTACTAAATATTATAAAAATTTAATACAAGAAATGTGCTGTAGAAATACGAATTTTAAAGTAAATACAATAAAACCGGTCTATGCAAAGGAACGTTTTATTTTGTATTTGATTACACAATGGTCTGCTATACGATTACAAATACGAAACCTTATTGTGTTGATATTGATGGATTCATGAAAAAAACAATACACTTAAGTGTCAGCTTTGGCTCCTCCTAGTTTTAAAAGTGGCATATTTACAATTTTTTCATGCGGCATTGAGAACCTAGCACCACTTTAAAGATATAAACCAGGGTTGCCAGATTTAGACTCTTTTTATTCAGTAGTCACCACTAATTTTTATTTGCAACGTCTGGCTAATCACTTCGAAGATTGATAGTCTATTTTGTATATCAAATGTCACTTCTCAAAATTATTGGTGATTATTGAATAAAAAAAAAAAGCTAGACCTGGGAATGCTGATATAAACAAAATATGAACTTTGCCATAATTGGGGTAAGAAATGAAATAATAAAAAGTTTAATCAAAATAGTTATTAATCTTTTTTAACGAGAAATTATGCCATAATGAGTAAATAAAAATACGAATTAAAAAGCGTCATAGAGAGACTATGTTAAAGCTGTCTTGCATGGGAAAGTATGAAAACTGGATTGTCAAACATGAATTGTATTTTGAAAATTTTGTTTGGAGAAACTGGTCTAATTATCATTAGCGTTTTGTCAAATCTGTAGCGGAAAAATATAAAAAAAAACCTGCTTTGAATGGTTAAACTGCTATAAAACCGGCCGCAATTAAAACAGCTGGATTTTATTACCACTTTCGCTTTGTCTTTTGACTATAAGGTCTACTTGTGGGCGTTTTTCTCTCAAATTACAATATTTCAGAACTAAATTGTTTATATTCAGATTAGTATTAGAAATGAATATTGTACATTATAATTAAACTCTTTCTATTCAAAGTATTTATATCCATAGTATATTGCTTGTGCAAATATGAATATTGTGTATATTTTAAAGAAATATATGACATATAAATCGCAAAAGAAACGTCTGCTGGAGGAGTTATAGATTTTCAAATGAAGCGAATCTACGTCTGCAGTCGCGAAAGTATTTTTTTTTTTCTTTTTTTCCAGCGTTATCAATATAATTTAATTATTACACTTATGAAAAAAAATGTATATAATAATTTTAATCGCTGTATGAAGGGTGGGGGATTTGCTTGACTTACTCATTACGTGCAAAAATGCATATCACCCACCACGTAAAGGATAGCACACGTAGATGTTAGTTTAGATCATCTTTATGAGATAATCCTGTAGAGGATATTTCACATACATTTTTTTGTAACGAATATGCAAATAACGAATATACATATGTCTTTTCAGAAAATCTTTTATAAAAAATTATACATATGTAAGGTTTTTGTCCAGTATGGATACGTAAAAGCTGATTATACTTCTCTTTTCATAAAAATTATTAGAACACACTTTCCTCCTGTATGAGTTCGTAAATCTGTATTCATGCTGCTTTTTTCAGAAAACTCTCTAGAACATACATGAAACACATATGGCTTCTTTTTTGTATGAATGCTTAAATATCTTTTTAGTTGACTTTCACTAAAGAATTCTTTAGTACAAACTTCACAAACGTACGGCTTCTTTTCCATATCAATAAGTGAATGTCTGATGGAGATTTAGAAAACCTGAAATCATAATAACAAAACATCATAAAAACACAAATCCTACAAAAGATAATAACTTTAAACAAATAGGCTGATTAAAAAGTATTACTAAATCCAGAAACGATAATGACGAGCACGTTTTCAAAAAATAGCGGTTTTCCATTTGAGGTCACCATAACTAAACGGCCACATGACGAAAATTTGGGAAAATCATAGGTAATAGATTTGGCGCTATTCGCTTTGCTTGGAGATAAAAAGTCTATCGTTCCCTGTCCTTCAGTTACCCCGATCAGTTTTATTAGAGAATTCCTTAGAACAATAATCACAAAGGTAAGTTTTTCTTTTGTAAGATTGAGTAATTCACACACGTGACTTTTCTTCATTGTGAATGCGCAGATGTCTTTCTAGACGTCTCTTCTGAGAAAAACTTTCAGAACACACTTGATAAACGTATGGCTTCTCTCCGGTATGAGTGCGTAAATGTTTATTCATATCGCTCTTATGCGAAAACCCTCTAGAACATATTTCACACACATGTGGCTTTTCTCCTGTGTGAATGCGCAAATGTGTATTCAGAGTACTACTTACAGAAAAACCTTTAGAACAAATTGTACACACATATGGTTTTTCTCCTGTATGAGTACGTAAATGTCTACTTAGATCTCCATTTCGAAAATAATGCTTATGGCATATTTCACACAAATATGTCTTTTCGTTTGTGTGAGTGTATGAATGGCTATTTAAACCCCATTTATGTGTGAATCTTTTCTGACATATTTCACATGCATACAGCTTTTCTTCTTTATGAATGCGCAAATGTTTATTTAGATTTTCCTTCAGCGAAAAACCTTTAGAACAAATTTCACACACATATGGCTTTTCTCCTGTGTGAATGCGTAGATGTCTATTTAGATGTCCCTTTTTAGAAAAAGATTTAGAACACACTTCACACACATACGGCGTTTCTCCAGTGTGAATGAGCAAATGTGTATTTAGATTTGAATTTCGAGAGAAACCTTTAAAACAAATTTCACACACATATGGCTTTTCTCCTGTGTGAATGCGTAGATGTTCATTTAGATGTCCCTTTTGAGAAAAAGATTTAGAACACACTTCACACACATGTGGCTTTTTTCTAATGTGAGTGCATGAATTTATATTTAGATGTGTCATTTCTGATAATCCTTTAGAACATAGTGCAGACACGGATGTATAAAGTCCGGTTTCCATTTGCGCTCATTGGGCGGCTTCTATTAAGAATCCTTTGATGTGGTTTTCCCAGCTCAAAACCCTCGAACGGGGATGGAATCTAACCCCCTGCTGAGATAACCCCCTGATGAGGGCCAGGGGTAGACATCTTTGTCAATTTTGCATGCTTTCCTTTGAGATAACTGCGCAATCTGATAAGAAAGGGCTACAACTGATGACAAGGCATTTGGCTCTTTGTGTCGGAAGCGTGATTAATGACGTTTTGAGCGTTGATCTTGAGCCAAAGTGGATACTGGCCTTAAGGGTTTCAATGTACATTCATATCTTAATCTTCTGCAGAAATTATTTTCACTGAATAGATTTCAGAAATATACTCTATAACAAAAAAAAAAAAAAAAAAAAAATGACTCGCCAAGAAGGAGTAATGCAAACAGGACACAAATTGACACACATACAGGTTTTGATGGAACCAAGCTCCAATTCATCATTATCTTCGATCCTACGTGAAACTGGTACTTCAGTGACTTCCATGGATTAACGGGTAAGCGGAAAAAAAGTCACGGAAAAAAAGTCCCCGGAAAACTTCATAAATGAAATACAACTTTTTAATAACTTTAAGTGACATTATGTTTCTTTTATTTTTAAAACTGTTTTTTTTTTCCCTTTTAATTAATTCTTTTTTCTATTTAATTATGTATATATGGATTCTTTTATACATACCGCAGGGAAAAATGAAAAATTCAGCATTCTACTATATGTAAGAAGTATAAGTTCCGTTAGTAAAGAAAAGAAAAGATAAACAAAATAGAATAAAAGACCAGAATGAAAAATTATGCGGTACTCATTAATTATTTACATTTTTCAACGGTAGATGATCGTTGTTTGATACACCTTTAAATGTTCTTTGCATATCTTATCACACAACGAGCAGACAGAAAAACAGAAATTCAGAGAGATAGAGTAATTGAATTCGTAATCGCTCTTAAACGTTTTTGGAAAATGTTAAAAATTCTTGACTTAAAAGAAAATGCAGCCGTAATATATCTGTATATTTTTTGTGTAGTTCTGTAAGTCTGATTGCGAATCATAATATATTCTATAAAAAACATTTTTTTAGCATATTATCAACAAATACCAACTTCATTATTATTGAATTATATATATTATATTTTTACAGTAGAAATTTATCTGAATGTGATAAAATATGTCGCTCATAAAACGCAATTCATTGACATTTTTGTGGATGTCCCTGTACACAAACCAGTTGTTCGAAGCCTATGAAATCCATTTCAAATAGAGAATATCCCATACTTAAATTTAATAGCATCATTTATTTTTAAGAAATTCTGCAAATATTTACGAGCGCTAACAAAGGGACAGTCGGACAAACAGTTACAATAATTCAAATCATATTTACAATTAAAAATTGTTAGAAAGTGTCAAAAACACTCAATGAACGATAATGCATTTAACAAATTTCCAATTATAGCCCTTATGTAACTGAATATTTTTCTGTGACCCTAGAAATCTTAACGCTACTAATACTGTATTCACCAAAAGGCATTCTTTTGTGCGTATGAATAACATATTTACCCAAGTAACACAGACTGTTGGCCCAACTGCGATTTATTGTTAGTTCGTTGGGGAATGGTTATCGTTGGGAAAAGGGCTTAAAATAACACTGGGCCAACAGCAAATAGTATTGTTGGCCCAACAGTCCTAAAATGCTCTTTTTTCAACTGCAAAATATAACAGTTAGCCTACAATGTGTTCACCAACAATGGCCCAACAGTTTGCCAACCAGGAACCAACCGTTCCATCGTCGGGCCAACTGTCACCCAATGGTTGGCTCAACCGAGGGCCGACGGCCAAAAACAACCGTTGCCCAACGAAGAAGGAATTGTAGGGCCAACCGTTTCCCAACCATTCCGTGTTACTTGGGTAATTTCATTAAGATTTATGCAAAAAGGAATAAGATTTATTCAACCATATTTAAAGGTATTTAAATATGCTATTTCATAGAAATACCTCTCATAGAACACAATACTTTGGAATACTTTTGGGTGTACCTGTATACAAACAAGTGATGGTGTTTATTCCATTTTCAATAAGGAATATCTTATAGTAAACTCGAATAACATATATCAGTTTCAAGAAATTCCATAAATATTTCCTGGAGTAGAGCTCGGGCAGACAAATAGACAAACCGAAGTCATTAATACTTTTCAACTTTGTTAATTGGAAAAATAATGTATACTTCATCAGGCTCATAAGTTGATCTATTGTATATGCAAATATAGATAAATTAACTCGTCATTATTTAGTAAAAGAAAAACTATGAAACCTGAGAATGAAATCTAACTCAAAATAATATTTAAATGCAAACGTAAATTTTAATAACTGGACGTCTGAAATTCTTTTGTAGTCAAAGTGATGTATACATATCGAAAAAAAAGAAGCCATACATTATTATTATTTATTATTATTATTATTTTAAACCATATCAATCCTTAATGAATTTCCATTTGCATGTCTAAGTGATGAGTAAAATTTTTAATTCCATATGCGACTTCTATAACTATAGAGATTTGTAAAGTACCATAAGCAGAAATACTTCAAAGAAATGAGTCCACCAGTGACTGAGCGGTTCTGCGCTCAAAGCTGGTAGACGTGAGGTGCCGGGTTCTATCCCAGGTTGTGCTCGTCGGCGTAGACGTTCGGAATTCTCCGTGGTTTTCTCCGAAACTTTCGAAATACGGGCTAGAATCCCTTAGAAAGACCCCCTACGGAGAGCACTCCCCCTCAGGCCTAGGACCTACAGCAGTTAATCGACCTTATTCCCAAAAATCTTTCAAATAAATGTATGCAATATTTCTAAGAGGAATTTTAATTGTGAGATAGCATTTAGATAAATATAGCTTCTTCTATTTTTATTTTTTGTTAATCGCGGCATGGTATACATTGAAACAAGTAAATATATGGATTGTTGTTGTTGTTGCACCGAATAAGGCCGATTGACTGCACTAGGTTTCTAGGCCTGAGGAGGAGTTCCTCTGTGGGCTTTTTCTAAGGGGTCCTAGCTCATATTCCCGCAAGTTTCGGAGAAAATCACGGAAAACTCCGAACGGCTAGGACAATGAGCGCGACTAGGATCAAACCCATGCAATAAATGGATTGAACTCTTCTCATACTAAGCCAGGTATTGTCTGAAAACGAAGGTGATCTGGATTCGCATTTGGCACCTTCCCCTTTGTCCTAAAGCATGCATATATATATATATATATATATATATATATATATATATATATATATATATATATATTGTAGATGTTAGTGGAAGGATCTTCAGGAAAAATTATCGTTCACTGGTAATTCGCAATAAATCTGGTAAGATTACGGCGTAAATTTGGTTTTCTTGAAAGTCGCTGTAATGATTTATATATACATGTGTATGTTATATATACATGTTATATATACATGTTTATATATAGTGTTAGAGTTTTTTTTAGATGAAAAAAAAAAAAAAATCTGACCATTAGATAATAGATTTAAATATTAGCAGTCGCTGGTGTCCCGTGCTTTTCCTGGAACAAAACCTTGCAGAAACCCTGTTTTCTAGGAAATTGCTAAATTTAGGGATTTGAAATGATAATTCGTTTTGAATTTGTTTTATCTCCAGGAAAATTAGATTTCACTGGTAGCCCGCACACCATCCGAGACAAAAAAAAAAAAAAAAAAAAAAAAAAAAAATCACATGACCTTTATTATCACATTTTCGAAAACGAATCCCTATATTACGCTACGAATAATTTTTACAACGGAACTAAGTAAACAGTCAATCAGGTACTGAATATAAAAAGAGAAAAACCTGGTACAGGTTATTAAAATGCAGTACATTAAGGTTTAATTAAAACAGTGGTTTACGCTAAATATTTGGTTAGGTAATAAATAATAATAATAATATCAATAATAATAAAGCTGCTGATTTCACAAGTAGAGATGTGAGCGGGGAAAAAACCCGGGTTTAAACCAGGGAATAAACCCAGTTTTTTAGGAAGGGAATTTTGAAAGTTTCCAAAACAAGGGAATTTTGAAAGTTTTCACAAGTTGCGAATTCATCTTTTTTTTTTTTTTCTTAGATTAGAGATGTTCTAAGGCCTCAAAGTGGCGAGGGGGTGTACCTGGGCGGAACGGGCGAATTACGTCTGGAGATTTTCTCCTGGTAGGGCCACCCTAGGCGTGAAGGCCGTTCCATTATGCTCAGCTAATGGCTACAGGCAAACAAGTCCAACCTCTCCAGGCTCTGGCACCCCTATTCTATGATGAGTCAAATTTTTGATACTGCGCATAATGTTACCGCGTTCGGGGTAGCCGACGCGTCACGCTCTGATTCAGTCCGGGGGCATGACGAGAAGTATGTTACGAGGACTATCAAAATATAAATTTGGTGCGGGAAATATAGCCTCTAACTTCACCTGCGAGCTACGTGCAATTCTGGAGGCACTTAATATGTATAAGTCCCTTCCCACTACTAAGAAGCAGGCAGAGGGCCTAGTGGTTTTCTGCGACTCAAAGGCCGCCCTCCAGGCCATTTCAAAGGGGCACTCTTCTATCACCCATGAAATCATCTCAGGACTTCAAGACCTTCAAGCTATAAATAAAACCTGTACACTTCAGTGGATACCTGCACACATCGAAATAGCAGGCAACGAAAATGCTGATAAACTAGGCAAGGAGTCCAGAAATCTTAACAATAACAGCAACACTGTCTCTCTTCAAGATGCAAATGCAATAGCTAAATCTAAACTTAGAGAAAAAACAATCCAAACGAAACACCAGCTTTGTGAAATAAATGCAGATCGATTAATAACAAAAACTATAATAAGGCTAAGAACCGGTCATCACAGAGGCATGAAAATTAATAATGACGGTGGAAGGGTGTACAGAAACTGTAACAATTGCCCAGATACACAGCTTACACCTTGCCATATCTTTGAGTGTCCGGCAATAAGTGCGAACTTGAGAGAAATTGGTGTATTGCCGATTGCCGTCACTGATAGACCTATATGACGACAACATCCAACAAATCGCAGATGTAAGGCTCCTATATATACGAGCTGGCGCAACCGACATTTTTTTGCCTTAGGGTTTCCGCATGTACCCAGCGTGATAAACAAACGGCAGCCATTGTTTCTACCGTCTTGCTCGTAGTTTTAGTGAAATAAACTGCAATATGGGAGGTTGTTCAGCGATAAACTGCGGTAAACACTCCAGAAAAGGATACAAAATGTCTATGTTTCCTTCGGATAATGCAAGAAGGAGAAAATGGGCAGTGAATTGTCGTCCAGATTCTTGGATCCCGGGACCTAATGCACAGCTTTGCATAGTAAGTTTTATTGTTATTCACTTATACTTTTCTTTGCATTTCTGACATTTATAAAGTAAAAAATTAAAAAAAAAGTATTATTTAAATCTAAATATGTATTTTAATAACCATAAATTATTTTAAGAAACGCTTTTTTACTGTGTGTTTGTAGAGTCTTGGCGACGTTTTTTTGGTTCGCCAAAGTTGTCTTGTTTCTGTGTCCTGATAGTATCTATTAGGTCGTTGCAAAAGTTCGTGCGGATGCGAATCATTTTATTGCCTCCAAAGACGAGAGCTTCTATCGCCGTAATATACATTTATTACCCGAAAAATGGGCACAGGTTGTAGAAAGTAATGGAGAGAATTTTTATTAAAAATTGTCATTTGATTTGATGTATTTTTATGAAATGAAGCAATAAAAAACCGCACGAATTTATGCAAACACCTAATATATTTTTTTTAATTTAACTTTTGATTAATTAATTAATTATTTTGTTCTATTTTTAGATTTCTTTTTCTTGAGATATTTATTTCATATTGCAATTTATGTCCACTTTCTAAAGGAAAAAAAAATTAAAAAATTCATACATTTTCTTTTTTTTTTTCTTTCTTTTTTTTAAACTTAAAAAAAAAATGCATTAAATTGAAATAAACGTCTCTATATCAGTATTACATATACATCACGAAACTGTACATAAATTCATATTAATAATGACTGCTAACTTAATTCCTTTAAAACTGCAACTTATTTTTTTAAAAAGTTTTGTTATGAAAGCGATATAAAACAGTAGTATGAAAAAAAAAAAAAAAAAAAAAAAAAAAAACATTTTTTTCAGTTATTTGTTTTTAAGTTATGCTGATAACAAATATGCATACACATCAAAATAGGACTTTCGTTACCAGGGCAACTCAAATCATGTTATTATACTTTAAAAAAAAAATAAGTAAATAAATAAAAATGAAAATAGAACTTTAAAGAATTCTTTGTTTAACAGCTGTATAACAGCTTTGTTTAACAGCTTTCTTAACAGCTGTATATGATGGTACTTAACGGCCTGCTTCACTCACCACTGCCGGAAGCCAAAGCTAATGTTATTCTATGGGAAATTTTTCTTTATAAAGAACTTATTAACTAATACATATTTTTAAAATCTGTTTTCACATTCTGAAAATTCCCAGCTGTTAAATTGACGGACCATTTTTAAAAAAAATTATTATTATATTTATTATTATTTTATTTATTTATTATTATTATTTTTTATTTATTTATTTATTTATTTATTTATTTATTTATTTTTTTTTTTTTTTGAAACTGCAAAATGCGAATTTTCAATATGTGAGATTTTTTTCATTTTGCAATTTCAAAATAAAATATTAAAAATAAAAAAAAAATACATTTTTAAAAAAGGTCCATCAATTTAACAATTGGGAATTTTCTAAATGTAAAAACAGAATTTAAAAATATGTATTAGTTAATAAGTTATTTGTAAAAAAAAAAAATTACCCATAGAATAACATTGGCTCGGGCTTCCGGCGACAATAAATGAAGAGGGCCGTTAACCATGACTTTCATTTGCTGAAAATAGGGCACAGCTTTTGTATGGGACTCTCTTGGCAAAATTTATTTTCCCATTTTTTATTCAATCTTTCAAATAAAGAATAAATTCTTATTTTTTTATTTCAAAATAGTGTTTTAGCAATGATAACAGTTTACAGTGTTACTTTTCGGGCATTTTGTTTATTAGGCTTATTAATAAAGAAAATAAGCTTTTAAAAGATTATTTTATTATTAAGAAGCTGTTTATAAGATTAAAAAAAAAAAAAAAAAAAAAAAAAGAATAAATAAAGAATCACACTTATGTTGTTGCGAATTGTGAATTTTTCATTGATTTTTACTCTAACTTACATTTTACTGAAAGCCAAAAATTAATCTTATAGAGAGGAATATAGCTTTCAGGTTGTTTTTTAATAATATATTGTTTTTGTTTTTCATTCATGATCAATTATAACTTCAGAGTGATCCATAATTTGATCTATTGTAGTTAATAATTTTAATCCATTAAATGTGAGGTTCGAACTCAGGACTAGCTTGTCAGCCTGGCAGTTCAGAGATTTTTCTGAAACCTGCATGAATGTGAGCTAGGACTCTTTAAAAAGAGACCCACGGAAAGGCCACCACCCAGGCCTAGGGTTCTCTCATAGTCAATTTACCTTAAACAACACAACATCCTTCATTATATGTGATGATGAGTGTGTGTGTGGGGGGGGGGGGGAGATGATCTTTTAAGGATTTTCTTTAATGAAATCTTGTGTACAAATGGCGAGTAATTCAGAAAATTGTAAAGTTTAAATTGACATAAACAACCAGTGTAATATCCAATAATGGTAAAGGACAAAACTGGATTGTGTTATGTAGGTTGGGACTGATTGACTATGCAAGGGTTCAAGGCCATGTTTATGCAAGTTTCAGGGAAAACCCTGTAAAACTCCAAACAGCTAAGATGAATGTGGTTTAGGATCGAACCCAGCACCTTCTCCTTTATGGCCGTATCACATGAGAGATTTCGCTCAGCTTTTTTACTAAACACAGCATGATAAATTCTTCTAAAAGACAGTCTAAAAAGTTGATGACACGCTGACAAAAACTATTAATACACATTTCACTAACAGCCTTTAAAAAAATAATAATAATAATAATAATAATGACTGCTTTCTTTTTTAGTTAAAAATAGAAGACTATTTTTTTTCCGACAGTGTTAATGCTTCATATTTAATAGTCTAAAATAATGTTTTGAAACAACACATTAGAGGTGAAATTGATAGTAAATTGAGGTAGAAGAGAGTATGTATTGGAGGGGGATTTATTTTTTTCTCCTCACAGGTACAGAGCTTCAGCACACGTCTAGCACACACACACACACAGATAATCAGTTTTTGAACGGTCAAATCATATTTGGAACATTTTTAAATATGCAAATCCACTGAAGACTAGAAGTTGAAAGTTTTTACGAATCCAATACTTACTTTTATGAATATTGCAGAATGGACTTTCATATATTTTTAGAGATTCTTGTAAAAAAGGCAAGAAAGTATTTGAAATTTAGGGTGTATAATGTTTGACTTTCGACTGGAAAAATTACAATTAAAAATAAAAATATTTTTCTGCTCAATTCTCTATGAAAAATTAAGACATTAAAAAAATTCTTTCAAATACAAATTTCATGACAAATTAACTAAAACTTCTGATGAAGAAATTACTCGAAAGTATATATATATATATATATATATATATATATATATATATATATATATATATATATAAAGCTAATCGTTATATTAATAATTTAACCAGTCACCATATTTAAACAAGTATAAATTTCAAATTATTCAATTGACTAATTTAAGAAAAAAAAAAAAAAAGCGCCCATTAAATTAATAAAAATTTCCCGTCAAATTTTAACATTTCAAAGCAAATTATTGGTAAAATTCACAAATTAAGTATAGAATAAAAATGGAATACACATTAAATGAATAATTCAACAATAGAAAGAATTAGATAAAGTGTTATTAGGTGTGATAAAACCTTGTAATACGATAGATGAAAAATGCAGTGCTTGCTATACAGCAAACACTGTATTCGGATAATATTCATGTTAGTTTTTAACTAATAGAATCCATAAGTTATAAGTATTAGGAATAAATTGTGTCATATCGTGAATAAATCTTATAAAAATTTTACGACATTAATCACACGATTTTTTCCGAACGAATCACGATCGATGAAACTCTGATTTTTTGGCCGAAGGGCCGATCACATTTTCGTAAGAAATATGGGTCTATATGATAATATATCTCTTTATATGGGCTTCGTCCAGTTTAATTTTTAAATGTAACTTTCTTTTCAAACTCATTCTGAAACATCTGCATAAGCAGAACGAAATATAAACGATTTTAAATATCTACAAACAAAAACAGCCATTATTGTCAATGGTGGGAACGAGTGCTTTCTGCCAACCACTTCCGAGAGTTGAGATGTTTGTTTACAAACAAGGAACTGCCCTATAGACCTGATATTGTTTGTTTATTTTGTGTTATAGTGTATGCGATATTAAGTGCGATCTTCAATCTGAGTTTGAATCATGCCGGATAATTTAAAATTATCGGTGATTTTAGAATTCATTGATGCAAAAACATCAAGTAGATGTACAAAAGAAGCGGAAGCGTTATTAGCTGCAAAAAGATTAATTTTGTGCGGCATTAAAAATCGCAGAAAAAATGAAATTGAACTGATGGGATCTTGTTTGCAAACAAGTCAAATAAAAGAAAATCCACATACTATAACTGGCGTTATATTTAAGGATAATGAAGAGTGTTAGAAAATAAGGAAATTTTCTTGCACATGCAAAGCTGGGGCAAGTGAATCGTGCAAACATTCTGTTGCTGGTATGCTGTTTTGCCATGAGTAAGTCATATAACTTTTATATCATAAAACCGTCATTGTATTATTGTGTTGTTTATTTTCGTATAATTACTTCATGCAGGGTTTTGAAAAAACATATGTTTAAGGTAGCATTACTATTTTTTTATTAATAAGCAATAAAACGAACTTTAAAATAATGAAAAGTACAACAGTTATGTCACATCCTCTTTCTAACTTACAGTCGGCTGCAAAATTATTCGAGCACTAGCCAATAATTCCTATATTTAAAAAGTACACTTAAGACTGATTTGCTAAGTAAATCCTTGTCAAATCATGTTCTTAGATTGATTAAGAACATGACTCGACAAGGATTTATTTAACAAAGCTGTATTAAGTGTACTTTTTTTTGGCATGGATTATTGCTAGTACTCGAATAATTTTGCAGCCGACTGTACATAGACACATATACAGTTAAATTACAAATATAACACTTAATCTAGCTCATATTGCAGATTTACCGATATATGGATAAATTCATCATTACAATTAAATATTTAAATTTTTAAATGCTGTAACTTTTTAGTAAGATACAATATGTGTATTTATAGTTCCTGCTCTACGCTACGATACGCGTTGAAGATTCATATCAGTACTAAAATTAATAAATGTGTTAAATTATGAATACGATTTTTTTACATAATAAAACTAGCATTTATAATCTAACTTTAATCGAACTGATTACTACATGTGAAATAAACATTCCTAGGTTTTTAAATGAACTGTATATATTTCTGAAATTATATTTGTCGATTATATATTTTTATCTTATAATTTTGACCAAAATATTTTTAAACTCTGATGAAGACTCTACGAATTTGAGTCGAAAACTCAGTGTCTACTGTCTAACAACTAATTGACTAATTTAATAAAGATATTTTGAAATTAGTCGTGAAAAAGTTTTATACATTGTTTTAGTATCAACGTTACAAATGAAATCATTATTATGCAATGTAATTTACCTAAATTACATATAAATTTATATGTAACATTACGCAGTAGTTCTAAAGATATAGTTGAACAGAATTTTTCTCACACGCACAGACAGACATTTTTAAAAAGTGACCAAATAAGGTTCTGGAGCTCTTAAAATGTGTAAATACATCGAAAAACAGAAGTTGAAAATTTTTACGAATCCAATACTCTCTTTTAAGACATTCATAAGAAAACAATAAAAATAAATAAACAAATAAATAAATAAATAAACTACAAGCTTTAAACTAGTATGTTATGGCCATCATAAAACTTTCTTCTATATAACTCTACATAACAACGCTATATGCTGTTTAACATACAGAGAAGAAATTTAATCATAGCTTCTATAGAGTTTAGTGCAATTTTAGTTGAAAGGTTTTGAAATGTAGCCATGTGGAGAATTATAGAAGGTGAGGAACAATTGCGCCACCTGTTGGTCAATATACACCCAAATTAAGCCAACTTTTTGTTCTCATATTATTTATCTTGTATATAAAGTTAAGTGCAGTTAAATGTTATATCCCTTCTATTCAAAGAGTAAACTGCAGCATAGTACTGCCACCTATCGGCCAATATGCACCAAAATTGAATCGACATAATGTTTTATAAAATGACCCACCATATACAAAATTTTGGGCAGTTATACACAAATGAATCTGAGATATAACTTTCCCATTCACAGGAAAATTGCAGTATCGCCTACTGGCCGATGTGCACAAAAATTAAATAAACATGTTTCATAATAGCCCTGTGGCATATTTTTGTTTTTAAATTATACACAATAGAAGCTGTGATATAGTTTTTCTTTAAATGAGAGAAGGCACAGTTTTGCAGTGCCACTTGTAGAGTGATTTGCACCAAAAATTAATGAGTATTTTTTTTTTTTTCTTTAACTACGGTGCAGCTATGTATGAATTTATGTGAAATTCTGTGGATTGGTTCTTATTAGATCTGACACACAAAATTTTTGTCAGGCATTCTCTAAAAATATAACGATTGTATTCTGGTTCTCTCAAAATGTGTAAATTCACCGAAAACTGGAAGTAAAAAATTTTTACGCACCCAATATGTCCTTCTATTTATTATAGAAGAATGTGATAATTCAAAACGAATTTATATTTTTTCCTTTGTATACTTATTACTTATTTTATATTTTTATATTCTGTACATATAAGAAAGAAATTCTTAGATTCCATATTAAAATTCTTTAAGAGTAAGTTAAGTTTTTCTAATTTATAAAATCAAAATCTTTAAATATTGAACTTTTTTTTTTTTTTCAATATTTTTTTCTCTTTTTTAACAATGTGAAAGTACAGATTTTCAAAATTTAAAAATGTACTTTTATTTGAAGTAATTTTAATTTTTAGGGATATATTTATGCAATGCAACGGGGAATTCTAAATTCAGGTGCTTTAGCAAGATACTCCATTAAAAGTGCAAACTTATTCTACTGGAGGATTTTTTTTTTTTTTTTTTTAAATCCAAATCATATCGGAAGATGTCACATTTAATAGAATAGGTATATGGCGTAAGCAATACCATACGGTCTGCTAGTGTAAATATATTATCACAAAAACAACAACTTTTTTTTCTTTTCAAATAGATTGTAAATAAATAGTGAATAAATGCACATTGACTCATTCTCGAAACAATCAAACAACTTTCACTGCAAAGACAAACAAATATTACTAAACAGTCTATCAACATATTAAACAAAAGTCATGAGAGTTATATACACTGCAGAGAATGAATATCATTTGTTCCGGAACAATGAACAGATCTTTTTATTATTATGGGAAATATTAGCGGGAATGTTATAGATCATTCTGGAAAAACCTAACAACAGTGCAGCCACATATCCTAAAACTAGCAGTGAGGACGCGTAGAAAATATCGGAGGGATGCCAGCTTGACCGACAGTTTGAAATTTGGAAAACATCCAGTAATTCCGTGCTCTGTTATTGCTCATTTTCTCTGAGTCAGATGACTGTCACCCGTATTTTAGCATAGGACTCGTTGAGTTAGCATTTGCGCATATGCTTCCATGGTTTAAAGAATGTGGTCGAAGAAAATGTATAAAATTGAAATAGGGCTTGTATATTTTTTAGACCTGAAGCTACTTTTGGCTAAATTTGTTTGCTAAAGTGGCGAAATTCGACTTCCGCAAAAGCCAACTTTTTTACCTTTACAAGCTACAACTGATCTAAAAATATATATAAATCGTCGCAAAATTTTCATCTGAGGGAAGTTTAAGCTCGAATTTTCTCCTTCGGATATCTGGTTTGAAATTGTCGGATATTTTTATCTGGAGTTCTCATATACGGTACCCCATCGGATATTTAAAACTCAGCCGGATAATTACCAGATATCTGTATGTTTCCTCTCTACTCCAAATTACCACAGTAAGTTTAGTTTTGATGTGTGGGTTGGTTACGCATATTCAACATGCACTATAAAAAAGGATTTTTTTAAGCTTTTCTTTCCCACCCTTTTGAATGTGGGGCACAGACGCGTTTTCAAAAGTAACTCTGCTCCAAATTGTCTTTTTTTTTTTTTTTTTTTTTTGATGTATTGATTGATTACACACACTAATACTATAATACAGAGATTTTTCCAAAATCATTTTTTATCCTCCCTGTAGGAATGCAAAAAACACATTTTAAATCTTAAATGAGCTGCATATTTACTTGGAATTTTTTTTTTTTTTTTATACATGGGTCGGTTATACTTACCAGCATAAAATATAAAGAGATTTTGCGAAATCCCCATTCTTTAAGGGAAGGGGGCAAAAACATTTTCAATATAACTGCTCCAAATTATCTCAGCAATGGCGATTTTTTTCATGCGTCAGTTGTCTATGTGTAATTTTTAATGCATTATAAAGGGATTTTTCGAAATTACCTACCACTCATTGGGGCGGCCAAGGAGAAAACACAGTTTGAAGTTTAAATCTGCTTCAAATTACTTTAGAATGGCATATTTTGGTGTGTGGGTATTAAGTGTATGCAATATGCACTGGGAATGAACCGAATATTTGGTTTTGCCGAATCTAAAACTATTCGGCTAGCCGAATATTTGGTTTTGCCGGCTAGTTGAACATATAAAGATTCAATTTTTTTAAATTTTTAATCACATGAAAAATTTTTCTATTTTTAATTATCATTAAATTAAGAGTTTTCAGAGTAATTAAGAAATAGTTTATTATATTTAAATGAAAACAATTGTTTCAAGTAATATTAAAGAAAATTAATTATCAGACACATTAATCATAACAATTAATAATATCTAACAAAAGTTGTGGTTATCAATAACAGTATAATGATGTATAATTTTAAAGTAAAGTAAAATAAGAAAGAGCGCACATAATTCACATATGATGTTGTCATCCAGGAAACTTCAAGAGAACAAACAAAGATCATATCCAAATCTGCCAGGAAGAAATGACACAAATCATAAAATAGATATTTTGAATTTGTTATTGAAAAATCCATACGAAGTGCCCAACATACATGAAAAGCATCACACCTCTATCCCATAATTTATTCACATCACAGTGAGAGACATTTGCTTCAGTTTCAATGTAAGTTAGACAATAGGTTGTAACTTTTATATTGATTTTTCTATAATACTGCATTTCTGGATTCCATTATTATTATTATTATTCTTTGGAGTGGACGTGACAAAATATTGTTGTTTAAGAAATTTTATCTGTTTATAAATTAGCCTAACAGTTAAAAATTTCCTTTGATTGTGAATTCAGCATTACACTCCTACTTATGTATAGAAATATTTCCTAATATTTGTCTATATTCATATAAACCACTGTTCCTGTTAAGTACTTTTTTTAAAATAAAATTAAAAATATTACTAAGCGTAAATGGTATTACTGAAAAAGTTTGCAAAAAATTAGGTAATTGATACCTGAATATAGGAGTAAATTAGCCAGCCGAATATTCGGTATTCGCCCGAATAGTTACTATTCAGTTTGAAGGATATTCGGTTTTTGGCTGAAATTAGTATTTAGTTGGCCGAATATTCGGTATTCGGCCAAAACTGCCATTTGGTGCATCCCTAATATGCACTTTGGTGGGATTGATTTCATTTAACTACTAACTTATCCACGGGGAAGCGGGAGTAAAAATGCATAAGTCGTTGTCAAAGGCATAGCTGCCAACCTTTTAGAATAAAAATTAGAGAGATTTTCCATGCAACATAACTTATGCCATAAATAGAATATTAATAGTATAGTAATTATTGGAAAGAGAAGGGGCAAATAAAAGGGTAATTTTGCAGTATCTAGAAGCTTTCTTCTTATTGGAAATAATATGAAAATAATTAAATAAATAAATAAAATAAAAATAAAACATACTAAATTTAAAACACTGCTAGATTATATTAAATGCATACATACATTGATTTGGGAAAAAATTTTCTACCTGAAAAACCTATCATTTTTCTCCATGTTTACACATTTGGTATAGATATGACATGTAAATATTTAACTGAGGAAAAATAAATAGATTCATTAAGTTCAGCAATAAAGTCTAAAAATAATTACATATATGAGAAATATTGAGCACCTTTATTGCTTTATTAGATTTTAGAGTTGATCAAAATCCGGAGATTGGAAAAAGGACGTGGGGGGGGGGGAGGATAAAAAAAATAATTATATTGTAAGAAATATTAAACTCTTTCTATTCTACTTCTAGAATCTAATAAAACAACTTTTAAATTAATATAATTTATATTGCAAATACATAAAGATTGGGAAATGACGGACATTTGATTGTCGATAGTTAGTTGGAGAGAAATTTGGGGAGGGGGGGGGGCAAAAAATGATTACATGAGCAAGAAATATTTAATAATATTATTTCTTTACAGGTTCTAGAATCTCATAAAGCATGTTTCAAACGAAGATTGACATTTATGTTGTGGATGATACAAGATTCGAAATCGGGAGCTTTCGTAGAGCATTTGATCACCGCTCGTTCTATGGACTTTCTTTTTTTTTAAATGAATGATAACCGCGACCGTTTTAAAATTAAAAGAAATAAATTCATGGAGTTCTGCAAATTAGACAAAAATAAATAAATAAATAAATTGAATAATAAAATATAAATAAGTAAATAAAATATAAATAAATGTGGATTTCGGAGAATTTGCGGAAAAATCACTTTCCTGGAGTTCGAGAGATTGCCTCAAAATTCGGGAGCCTCCTGAATTTTTCTAGGGAGTTGGCAGCTATGCAAAGGCAGTGGAGACATGGGCTGGGATTGCGGTGCCTCGCTCAACACTATCTTTTACGCACAAATTCTGTCTTAAGATGTAAACAAAACGCAAGTCGTATTGCAGTGCTTCACTATCTTACGACAACCTGAGAGCTATCTTAAGTCAAATCGCAACTAGATGCGCGCGCAATCACAACATAGCTCGCTCTGCGTCTCCCATTGGCTGGCTGGCTTTCTCTTACGAGGACACGCCGAGGACTTACGCTTGAGGCACCGCAATACCAAGTTAAGATCGTTCTTAACCACGCCCATCAACGAAAGTTCGTAACATTTAAGATAAGACTTAAGAACGAGGCACCGCAATCCCAGCCATGGACTCCTCATGTTCTAAGCAGGAAAATTACTACTAAACGCTAATTTAAATTTCGACTGTTTTTTATTTCAGATTTTATGAATAATATAGAATTTTGAAAATTCTTTTCAATATGGTTACCAGTGAAATAGGCAAAGCATGGTAGTAAAAAATAAAATGCATAAACCTGGCACAAAAAAGCAATAGTAAGCAAGCATTATAAACTGAAAAAAAAAAAAAAAAAAAAAAAAAAAAATCTCATAACAGTTGTTTTGGATCAAAATAATAGCCTGATCCTTAAAAAAAAAAAAAAAAAAAAAAAAAAAAAAAAAAAAACAGCATAACTGCAGCATCAGTGCTGCTTTCTAGCTTTTTTTTTTTTTTTTTTTAAACTTAATATCTAGTAAACACAATGCAGCATTACAAAATGAGTTCGGGATTTCTTAATTTGGGTTGCTAAAATGGCAATAAGTAGCACAACATCTACAAAATTTTAGGAATTTAAAATAACTTATCATAATTAGGGACTTTCAATGACATTTTTTAATTTTTCAGGAACTTCAAAAAAATAACAACAAGTTAAATGCAATAACAACTTTATCAGGGAAAAAGAAAATATTTCTGGAAGATTAAACATTTTTAATTGCTTCCAAATTGCAAAATTGTTATCAGTAAAATCTTTTTGTAAATAATATGCTCTATGTTTCATAAAAATAAAATCATCATAATTTTATGAAAAATAAATTGATAAAGAACTTTCAATATGAAATTTTGTGTACATTTTTTTCACAAGATACCAGCTAAGATTTTTTAACCTTTTAGATACACAAACGCATGGCGATATAAAATATTTCAATGCACATTAAAATAAAAGAGGGGGCTAATGTTGGCTTTTAACATTATCATAAAGAGCATGAAAGTATTTTTATAATCATCATTTTTAATCTGGTATATTAAAGAATCACTTTCTTATTTATGTAAGTGACTAAAGAAATGCAAATAAATAAGTAAGCTAACCAAAATACATTAAGATTAAACGATAGAATATTTATGTTTCATGGAAAATACGGTTTCAACTAATATATTTGATAATTATAGAGCAATAATTACTAAATATTATAAAAATTTAATACAAGAAATGTGCTGTAGAAATACGAATTTTAAAGTAAATACAATAAAACCGGTCTATGCAAAGGAACGTTTTATTTTGTATTTGATTACACAATGGTCTGCTATACGATTACAAATACGAAACCTTATTGTGTTGATATTGATGGATTCATGAAAAAAACAATACACTTAAGTGTCAGCTTTGGCTCCTCCTAGTTTTAAAAGTGGCATATTTACAATTTTTTCATGCGGCATTGAGAACCTAGCACCACTTTAAAGATATAAACCAGGGTTGCCAGATTTAGACTCTTTTTATTCAGTAGTCACCACTAATTTTTATTTGCAACGTCTGGCTAATCACTTCGAAGATTGATAGTCTATTTTGTATATCAAATGTCACTTCTCAAAATTATTGGTGATTATTGAATTAAAAAAAAAAAGCTAGACCTGGGAATGCTGATATAAACAAAATATGAACTTTGCCATAATTGGGGTAAGAAATGAAATAATAAAAAGTTTAATCAAAATAGTTATTAATCTTTTTTAACGAGAAATTATGCCATAATGAGTAAATAAAAATACGAATTAAAAAGCGTCATAGAGAGACTATGTTAAAGCTGTCTTGCATGGGAAAGTATGAAAACTGGATTGTCAAACATGAATTGTATTTTGAAAATTTTGTTTGGAGAAACTGGTCTAATTATCATTAGCGTTTTGTCAAATCTGTAGCGGAAAAATATAAAAAAAAAACCTGCTTTGAATGGTTAAACTGCTATAAAACCGGCCGAAATTAAAACAGCTGGATTTTATTACCACTTTCGCTTTGTCTTTTGACAATAAGGTCTACTTGTGGGCGTTTTTCTCTCAAATTACAATATTTCAGAACTAAATTGTTTATATTCAGATTAGTATTAGAAATGAATATTGTACATTATAATTAAACTCTTTCTATTCAAAGTATTTATATCCATAGTATATTGCTTGTGCAAATATGAATATTGTGTATATTTTAAAGGAATAAATGACATATAAATCGCAAAAGAAACGTCTGCTGGAGGAGTTACAGATTTTCAAATGAAGCGAATCTACGTCTGCAGTCGCGAAAGTATTTTTTTTTTTTTCTTTTTTTCCAGCGTTATCAATATAATTTAATTATTACACTTATGAAAAAAAATGTATATAATAATTTTAATCGCTGTATGAAGGGTGGGGGATATGCTTGACTTACTCATTACGTGCAAAAATGCATATCACCCACCACGTAAAGGGTAGCACACGTAGATGTTAGTTTAGATCATCTTTATGAGATAATCCTGTAGAGGATATTTCACATACATTTTTTTGTAACGAATATGCAAATAACGAATATACATATGTCTTTTCAGAAAATCTTTTATAAAAAATTATACATATGTAAGGTTTTTGTCCAGTATGGATACGTAAAAGCTGATTATACTTCTCTTTTCATAAAAATTATTAGAACACACTTTCCTCCTGTATGAGTTCGTAAATCTGTATTCATGCTGCTTTTTTCAGAAAACTCTCTAGAACATACATGAAACACATATGGCTTCTTTTTTGTATGAATGCTTAAATATCTTTTTAGTTGACTTTCACTAAAGAATTCTTTAGTACAAACTTCACAAACGTACGGCTTCTCTTCCATATCAATAAGTGAATGTCTGATGGAGATTTAGAAAACCTGAAATCATAATAACAAAACATCATAAAAACACAAATCCTACAAAAGATAATAACTTTAAACAAATAGGCTGATTAAAAAGTATTACTAAATCCAGAAACGATAATGACGAGCACGTTTTCAAAAAATAGCGGTTTTCCATTTGAGGTCACCATAACTAAACGGCCACATGACGAAAATTTGGGAAAATCATAGGTAATAGATTTGGCGCTATTCGCCTTGCTTCGAGATAAAAAGTCTATCGTTCCCTGTCCTTCAGTTACCCCGATCAGTTTTATTACAGAATTCCTTAGAACAATAATCACAAAGGTAAGTTTTTTTTTTGTAAGATTGAGTAATTCACACACGTGACTTTTCTTCATTGTGAATGCGCAAATGTGTATTCAGAGTACTACTTACAGAAAAACCTTTAGAACAAATTGTACACACATATGGTTTTTCTCCTGTATGAGTACGTAAATGTCTACTTAGATCTCCATTTCGAAAATAATGCTTATGGCATATTTCACACAAATATGTCTTTTCGTTTGTGTGAGTGTATGAATGGCTATTTAAACCCCATTTATGTGTGAATCTTTTCTGACATATTTCACATGCATACAGCTTTTCTTCTTTATGAATGCGCAAATGTTTATTTAGATTTTCCTTCAGCGAAAAACCTTTAGAACAAATTTCACACACATATGGCTTTTCTCCTGTGTGAATGCGTAGATGTCTATTTAGATGTCCCTTTTTAGAAAAAGATTTAGAACACACTTCACACACATACGGCGTTTCTCCAGTGTGAATGAGCAAATGTGTATTTAGATTTGAATTTCGAGAGAAACCTTTAAAACAAATTTCACACACATATGGCTTTTCTCCTGTGTGAATGCGTAGATGTTCATTTAGATGTCCCTTTTGAGAAAAAGATTTAGAACACACTTCACACACATGTGGCTTTTTTCTAATGTGAGTGCATGAATTTATATTTAGATGTGTCATTTCTGATAATCCTTTAGAACATAGTGCAGACACGGATGTATAAAGTCCGGTTTCCATTTGCGCTCATTGGGCGGCTTCTATTAAGAATCCTTTGATGTGGTTTTCCCAGCTCAAAACCCTCGAACGGGGATGGAATCTAACCCCCTGCTGAGATAACCCCCTGATGAGGGCCAGGGGTAGACATCTTTGTCAATTTTGCATGCTTTCCTTTGAGATAACTGCGCAATCTGATAAGAAAGGGCTACAACTGATGACAAGGCATTTGGCTCTTTGTGTCGGAAGCGTGATTAATGACGTTTTGAGCGTTGATCTTGAGCTAAAGTGGATACTGGCCTTAAGGGTTTCAATGTACATTCATATCTTAATCTTCTGCAGAAATTATTTTCACTGAATAGATTTCAGAAATATACTCTATAACAAAAAAAAAAAAAAAAAAAAAAAATGACTCGCCAAGAAGGAGTAATGCAAACAGGACACAAATTGACACACATACAGGTTTTGATGGAACCAAGCTCCAATTCATCATTATCTTCGGTCCTACGTGAAACTGGTACTTCAGTGACTTCCATGGATTAACGGGTAAGCGGAAAAAAAGTCACGGAAAAAAAGTCCCCGGAAAACTTCATAAATGAAATACAACTTTTTAATAACTTTAAGTGACATTATGTTTCTTTTATTTTTAAAACTGTTTTTTTTTTCCCTTTTAATTAATTCTTTTTTCTATTTAATTATGTATATATGGATTCTTTTATACATACCGCAGGGAAAAATGAAAAATTCAGCATTCTACTATATGTAAGAAGTATAAGTTCCGTTAGTAAAGAAAAGAAAAGATAAACAAAATAGAATAAAAGACCAGAATGAAAAATTATGCGGTACTCATTAATTATTTACATTTTTCAACGGTAGATGATCGTTGTTTGATACACCTTTAAATGTTCTTTGCATATCTTATCACACAACGAGCAGACAGAAAAACAGAAATTCAGAGAGATAGAGTAATTGAATTCGTAATCGCTCTTAAACGTTTTTGGAAAATGTTAAAAATTCTTGACTTAAAAGAAAATGCAGCCGTAATATATCTGTATATTTTTTGTGTAGTTCTGTAAGTCTGATTGCGAATCATAATATATTCTATAAAAAACATTTTTTTAGCATATTATCAACAAATACCAACTTCATTATTATTGAATTATATATATTATATTTTTACAGTAGAAATTTATCTGAATGTGATAAAATATGTCGCTCATAAAACGCAATTCATTGACATTTTTGTGGATGTCCCTGTACACAAACCAGTTGTTCGAAGCCTATGAAATCCATTTCAAATAGAGAATATCCCATACTTAAATTTAATAGCATCATTTATTTTTAAGAAATTCTGCAAATATTTACGAGCGCTAACAAAGGGACAGTCGGACAAACAGTTACAATAATTCAAATCATATTTACAATTAAAAATTGTTAGAAAGTGTCAAAAACACTCAATGAACGATAATGCATTTAACAAATTTCCAATTATAGCCCTTATGTAACTGAATATTTTTCTGTGACCCTAGAAATCTTAACGCTACTAATACTGTATTCACCAAAAGGCATTCTTTTGTGCGTATGAATAACATATTTACCCAAGTAACACAGACTGTTGGCCCAACTGCGATTTATTGTTAGTTCGTTGGGGAATGGTTATCGTTGGGAAAAGGGCTTAAAATAACACTGGGCCAACAGCAAATAGTATTGTTGGCCCAACAGTCCTAAAATGCTCTTTTTTCAACTGCAAAATATAACAGTTAGCCTACAATGTGTTCACCAACAATGGCCCAACAGTTTGCCAACCAGGAACCAACCGTTCCATCGTCGGGCCAACTGTCACCCAATGGTTGGCTCAACCGAGGGCCGACGGCCAAAAACAACCGTTGCCCAACGAAGAAGGAATTGTAGGGCCAACCGTTTCCCAACCATTCCGTGTTACTTGGGTAATTTCATTAAGATTTATGCAAAAAGGAATAAGATTTATTCAACCATATTTAAAGGTATTTAAATATGCTATTTCATAGAAATACCTCTCATAGAACACAATACTTTGGAATACTTTTGGGTGTACCTGTATACAAACAAGTGATGGTGTTTATTCCATTTTCAATAAGGAATATCTTATAGTAAACTCGAATAACATATATCAGTTTCAAGAAATTCCATAAATATTTCCTGGAGTAGAGCTCGGGCAGACAAATAGACAAACCGAAGTCATTAATACTTTTCAACTTTGTTAATTGGAAAAATAATGTATACTTCATCAGGCTCATAAGTTGATCTATTGTATATGCAAATATAGATAAATTAACTCGTCATTATTTAGTAAAAGAAAAACTATGAAACCTGAGAATGAAATCTAACTCAAAATAATATTTAAATGCAAACGTAAATTTTAATAACTGGACGTCTGAAATTCTTTTGTAGTCAAAGTGATGTATACATATCGAAAAAAAAGAAGCCATACATTATTATTATTTATTATTATTATTATTTTAAACCATATCAATCCTTAATGAATTTCCATTTGCATGTCTAAGTGATGAGTAAAATTTTTAATTCCATATGCGACTTCTATAACTATAGAGATTTGTAAAGTACCATAAGCAGAAATACTTCAAAGAAATGAGTCCACCAGTGACTGAGCGGTTCTGCGCTCAAAGCTGGTAGACGTGAGGTGCCGGGTTCTATCCCAGGTTGTGCTCGTCGGCGTAGACGTTCGGAATTCTCCGTGGTTTTCTCCGAAACTTGCGAAATACGGGCTAGAATCCCTTAGAAAGACCCCCTACGGAGAGCACTCCCCCTCAGGCCTAGGACCTACAGCAGTTAATCGACCTTATTCCCAAAAATCTTTCAAATAAATGTATGCAATATTTCTAAGAGGAATTTTAATTGTGAGATAGCATTTAGATAAATATAGCTTCTTCTATTTTTATTTTTTGTTAATCGCGGCATGGTATACATTGAAACAAGTAAATATATGGATTGTTGTTGTTGTTGCACCGAATAAGGCCGATTGACTGCACTAGGTTTCTAGGCCTGAGGAGGAGTTCCTCTGTGGGCTTTTTCTAAGGGGTCCTAGCTCATATTCCCGCAAGTTTCGGAGAAAATCACGGAAAACTCCGAACGACTAGGACAATCAGCGCGACTAGGATCAAACCCATGCAATAAATGGATTGAACTCTTCTCATACTAAGCCAGGTCTTGTCTGAAAACGAAGGTGATCTGGATTCGCATTTGGCACCTTCCCCTTTGTCCTAAAGCATGCATATATATATATATATATATATATATATATATATATATATATATATATATATATATATATATATTATTGTAGATGTTAGTGGAAGGATCTTCAGGAAAAATTATCGTTCACTGGTAATTCGCAATAAATCTGGTAAGATTACGGCGGAAATTTGGTTTTCTTGAAAGTCGCTGTAAAGATTTATATATACATGTATAAATATAGTGTTAGAGTTTTTTTTAGATGAAAAAAAAAAAAAAAAAATCTGACCATTAGATAATAGATTTAAATATTAGCAGTCGCTGGTGTCCCGTGCTTTTCCTGGAACAAAACCTTGCAGAAACCCTGTTTTCTAGGAAATTGCTAGATTTAGGGATTTGAAATGATAATTCGTTTTGAATTTGTTTTATCTCCAGGAAAATTAGATTTCACTGGTAGCCCGCACACCATCCGAGACCAAAAAAAAAAAAAAAAAAAATCACATGACCTTTATTATCACATTTTCGAAAACGAATCCCTATATTACGCTACGAATAATTTTTACAACGGAACTAAGTAAACAGTCAATCAGGTACTGAATATAAAAAGAGAAAAACCTGGTACAGGTTATTAAAATGCAGTACATTAAGGTTTAATTAAAACAGTGGTTTACGCTAAATATTTGGTTAGGTAATAAATAATAATAATAATATCAATAATAATAAAGCTGCTGATTTCACAAGTAGAGATGTGAGCGGGGAAAAAACCCGGGTTTAAACCAGGGAATAAACCCAGTTTTTTAGGAAGGGAATTTTGAAAGTTTCCAAAACAAGGGAATATTGAAAGTTTTCACAAGTTGCGAATTCATCTTTTTTTTTTTTCTTAGATTAGAGATGTTCTAAGGCCTCAAAGTGGCGAGGGGGTGTACCTGGGCGGAACGGGCGAAGTACGTCGGGAGATTTTCTCCTGGTAGGGCCACCCTAGGCGTGAAGGCCGTTCCATTATGCTTGTTGTGTATAAACTGTAACCATGAACATTTCTGGAATAACGCGGTTGCAATATGTTAACGGCAACCGCCAACTGAACTAAAAGACTGTTTAGTTTCGGTTTAGGTTTCGAAATGCAGCTACTACGCAGCTAGCCATGATGGCTATTTAACTACTTGTTTAATCTCTTAATTTGTGTATAATTATGTAAATA
Organism: Salticus scenicus; assembly: GCA_963930645.1. Classification (NCBI taxonomy): domain Eukaryota; kingdom Metazoa; phylum Arthropoda; class Arachnida; order Araneae; family Salticidae; genus Salticus; species Salticus scenicus. Next base: position 62,987,841 of record OZ005660.1, on the reverse strand, counting down.
ATGTGTGTTCCTGTAATAGATATGTACCGTAGTTAGTAAAGATAAAGAAATGCCAAAATATAGTACTTCTTCCAGTATGCATCACACACAAAGTAATGACAGCTGGCGACGATACTAATAATGGATTAGGGCGTGGGCTAAGCCGAAGTCATCTCAAGGTAAAAAAGATTATTATTTTTCTTCGATCGGAAGTAATGGAGGAGCAAATTAAAGCGTTGCTTGAACAAAATCAAGAACTATTAAAGGCACTGCAGAAGAAAGATTCTTCGGTGCAACATAAGTAGCGGTACAGTTTGAGAAATTTAATGATGAAACGGAAAATTTCGATTGCTTCCTGGAACGCTTCGAGACATATCTTGATGTCCAACAGGTTCCAGAAGAATTAAGAGCTAAAGTTTTTATTTCATCTTTAAGCCCAAAATTATACCAGTTATTGAAAAATCTGTTAGCTCCTGACATTCCTTCTGACCAGACCTTGAATAAGTTGAAAGATGTTTTAAAAACGCATCTAAATCCGAAACCCTTAATAATCCCTTCACGCCATAAGTTTCTTAACCGTAAACAACATGAGGGGGAAACGATAAATAATTATATGGCTGAATTAAGAGCCCTTGCCTTGCATTGTGATTATGATACTAATATGTTAAATATTATGCTGAGAGACGTTTTTGTGAGTGGATTGCGGGATAAAACTATTCTCGATAGATTGTTCGAAGAGGATAATATAGATCTCGACAAAACATTACAGATAGCGTTAGCGATGGAGAAGGCTTGTAAAGGGACAAATGATATTATGGGCAGGGGAATAAATGCTTTGCATGCTGGGAAGAAGGGTAAACAGAAGTATCAGAAACAAACTTTTGCGGAAAGGCAGAAAAAATCGGAATGTACGAGATGCTCTGGCACGGACCATAATAGCAATGATTGTAAATTTATTACAAGTAAATGCAATTATTGTTCTAAAATCGGCCATATCCAAAGAGCGTGTTTTGCTGCAAAGAAAGCGGCTGCTAAACCAGTCAAACAAAAACAGGTAAATTTGAATAATGTTATTGAGAACAAAAATCAAGTACCTTTATTTGAACTACAGGCTGAGGGATATACATTACGGGAGGAAGAGCCAAGGCAACCCCCGATAATGGTAAATCTAAAAATTGAGAATAAAAACTGCCAAATGGAATTGGATACTGGTGGGGCCGTGAGTGTTATGAGCATTAGGAATTTTAGGAAAATCTCTAATAAGGAAATTCGGCCTACTAATATTGTCTTCAAGACGTATAAGGGGGACTCTTTAATGCCAATGGGGTATGTCACCGTGAAGGTTGAATATAAATATCAATGTTTGCTGTTAAATTTATACATAGTGAAAGAGAATTTGGATACGATCCTTGGCCGTGAATGGCTCCATAAAATAAAACTAGATTGGAACGCTATAAAAACTGTCAGAGCAGTAAGTAACATAAATTTAAACAAACTTTTAACTCAATATAAGGAATTATTTGATGACAAATTAGGAGAGATCAACAATTATGAGGTTAAGCTGGAACTGAAGCAGGGGGTTAAACCAATATTTCGCAGATTCAGAACGGTACCGTTTGCTCTAAAAGAAAGAGTTGAAAAAGAAATTGATAGGTTGGAGAAGGAAGGAATCATTGAAAGGGTGGAGAGTTCAGAGTGGGCTACGCCCGTGGTTCCGGTAGTTAAATCAGACGGCAATATTAGATTATGTGCTGATTTTTCTGTAACGCTTAACCCTAATTTAGTCGTTCCGCAGCACCCCTTACCGAAACTGGAAGAAATTTTTTCAAGCTTAAACGGGGGTAAACAGTTTTCAAAACTTGATTTCAAACATGCATACTTACAAATGAAGGTACACCCCGAAAGCCAAAATCTTTTAACCATTAACCCTTTCAGGGGCACTAAGTAAAAATGATTGAATTTCTTTTTAAATATATATATATCATAAAGTAAACATCCCCTACAAGTCATATTTGATGAAGAAAAAAATTCAGCATTTGGGGATTTTTTTGAGGGTGGTGGCTAGGCGTTCTAGCCACTGTGTCTATCCACCTAAAAGATGCTCCTAAAAATCAAACTAAAATTAATGATCTAAGATAATATGTAAATCTGTTGTATTTAAAAGGTGCATTACAGTATATTTACACTACCAAATACTTTTGAATAAAAAATTATTTTTCGTAAAGATATATAAAAGAAACTTCAAAAAAATTTTCCGCAACTTGTCCATTTAAAAAAGTCACAGGCACATCCTGCTTAAAGTTACTGTAGTTCTGCCATCTCTATTTCAATTTTAGAAGTACACATTAACTTTTCATAAAAGTGGATAAAAAAAGTAGCCACTGCACACTTAGAGAAAAATTTCTAAAGTAGGTGGATAGACCCTCTAGCCACCGCCCCTGAAAGGGTTAGCACGCATAAGGGGCTGTATATTTGCAAAAGACTAATGTACGGCTTAAACGGAGCACCTGCAATTTGGCAACGCTATGTAGACGGGCTCTTCCAGGGAATGGAAGGTGTTAAGGTGTTTATGGATGATGCACGGATTACGGGGTCTGACGAAATGTCACACTTAAGGGCTTTGGAGGAATTTTTCAAAAAATGTAAAGAACATGGTTTGAAATTGAATTTAAATAAAAGTCAATTTTTTCAAAAAGAGATAAATTTTTTGGGACACACAATAGATGCAAATGGGTTGCACAAAACTGATGATAAGATTTCAGCAATTTTAAATGCCCCTGTTCCGAAAGATGTACAGGAGGTAAAGAGTTTTTTGGGGCTGGTAAATTTCTACGGGAAATTTTGTAAAAACTTAGCCACCATGTCAAATCCCCTTAATGACCTTACAAAAAAAGATGTAAAATTTAAATGGTCGAGGAATTGTCAGGAAGCTTTCGAGAAAATCAAAAAGGAGATTTGCTCTCCCAGAGTTTTAGTGCATTATGATCCACACCTACCGATAACTTTAGCTACTGATGCTTCACCAGTTGGTGTAGGTAGTGTATTGTCTCATCTGTACCCTGACGGAACTGAACGACCCATAGCATTCGCTTCAAGAACTTTGTCACGAACTGAACAAAAATACTCCCAAATAGATAAAGAGGCCCTAGCCATCGTATGGGCCGTACAGAAATTTTATCTATATTTAAAGTGTCGAAGATTCACTTTGATTACAGACCACAAACCGCTAGTAGCTATCTTTGGTTCTAAACGGGGATTACCTGTTTTAGCAGCTACTAGGCTTTTGCATTATGCCCTAATTTTGCAATCTTTTGAATTTGACATCAAGTATAGGGATACTAAAAATCATGGAAATGCAGACTGTCTTTCGCGCTTACCGAAGAAGTCTGAAGAATTGGATGTCAAAGATGATATTTACATTAATCAGATGGGGCAAATAGAAACCTTACCTATAACATCCAGAGAATTACGACAAGCTACGTCGAAAGACCAAGAGCTGGGGCCGCTTCTAAATGCTCTTAGAGAGGGCAAGGATTTGCAGGGTAGGGAAGCAAAATACACAATTGAAGATGGGTGTATTATGTATGGTCAAAGGGTATGCATCCCGAAGGTATATCAAAAACAAGTGTTAGCAGAACTACATGAGGGGCACCTTGGTATTGTAAAGATGAAGGCTATCGCCAGATCATTCGTATACTGGAAGAATATTGATAGAGATATCGAGGATGCTGCGAAAAATTGTACAGAGTGTGCCAAATATAAAGCTGATCCATCTAGGGTAAAAGTCCATCACTGGGAGTACCCTAGTTCGCCATGGGAAAGGGTTCATATAGATTTCGCTGGGCCTATCTTTGAACACATGTTCCTTCTTATTGTCGATGCACATTCTAAGTGGTTGGAAGTTTATCCAATGAAAACAACTACCGCCCATAAGACCATAGATTGCCTTCGAGATTGTTTCAGCCGATTTGGCTTACCTGTAGTACTTGTAAGCGATAATGGACCTCAGTTCACTTCACACGAATTTGAAATGTTCATGTTAAACAATGGCATTAAGCACAAAACATCTGCACCATTTAAGCCATCGAGCAATGGTCAAGCTGAGCGTTACGTGTACACTTTGAAACAATCGTTACGTGCAATGCAACACTATGCTGGAAGCATAAGTCAAAAATTAAGCACGTTCTTGCTTCATTATCGAAAGGCACCTAACGTCACCACAATGCATAGTCCAGCCATGTTATTCCTGAAGCGGGACATAAGAACCCGAATTAATTTGTTGTTGCCTGATTTGAAATCCAGAGTGCAAGAAAATATTAGAAAAGGTGTTTATGAGTTCAGGGACAGAAAATTTAATGTGGGTGACAAAGTGGCTGTTCGAGATTATAGAGCAGCAAATTCCAAATGGAAATTTGGACAAGTAATCAGCCAAGATGGTGCGCTACATTATACTATTGATGTTCAAGGGACATTAGTACGAAGACATGTAGATCAAATCCGTCCAGTTGGTGATCAGGTACAAAACGTTGATTATTCAGTGCGTAGTCATCATTGGACTCCATCTCAGAGTTTCCCGGTTGCTGAGGATTCTACTACGACGATTCTAAATGATGAATCCAATATTCAAGGAACACCTATGGAAACTTCAACCAGATCATCTGCACCCACTGAAAATGTGCCGGCTGGAGACTCATCAATTGAAACACCAGCAGTAAAAGACAGTGAGCTTACTACGACGAGTGTGAGTTCACCAAAAGTGCCACAAAATCCAGGAGCCACGCTACGACGTTCTGGAAGGATTCGTAGACCCCCCCAAAGACTTGATCTCTAAGGGGAGAGGAGGTGTTGTGTATAAACTGTAACCATAAACATTTCTGGAATAACGCGGTTGCAATATGTTAACGGCAACCGCCAACTGAACTAAAAGACTGTTTAGTTTCGGTTTAGGTTTCGAAATGCAGCTACTACGCAGCTAGCCATGATGGCTATTTAACTACTTGTTTAATCTCTTAATTTGTGTATAATTATGTAAATAATGTGTGTTCCTGTAATAGATATGTACCGTAGTTAGTAAAGATAAAGAAATGCCAAAATATAGTACTTCTTCCAGTATGCATCACACACAAAGTAATGACAATGCTCAGCTAATGGCTACAGGCAAACAAGTCCAACCTCTCCAGGCTCTGGCACCCCTATTCTATGATGAGTCAAATTTTTGATACTGCGCATAATGTTACCGCGTTCGGGGTAGCCGACGCGTCACGCTCTGATTCAGTCCGGGGGCATGACGAGAAGTATGTTACGAGGACTATCAAAATATAAATTTGGTGCGGGAAATATAGCCTCTAACTTCACCTGCGAGCTACGTGGAATTCTGGAGGCACTTAATATGTATAAGTCCCTTCCCACTACTAAGAAGCAGGCAGAGGGCCTAGTGGTTTTCTGCGACTCAAAGGCCGCCCTCCAGGCCATTTCAAAGGGGCACTCTTCTATCACCCATGAAATCATCTCAGGACTTCAAGACCTTCAAGCTATAAATAAAACCTGTACACTTCAGTGGATACCTGCACACATCGAAATAGCAGGCAACGAAAATGCTGATAAACTAGGCAAGGAGTCCAGAAATCTTAACAATAACAGCAACACTGTCTCTCTTCAAGATGCAAATGCAATAGCTAAATCTAAACTTAGAGAAAAAACAATCCAAACGAAACACCAGCTTTGTGAAATAAATGCAGATCGATTAATAACAAAAACTATAAAAAGGCTAAGAACCGGTCATCACAGAGGCATGAAAATTAATAATGACGGTGGAAGGGTGTACAGAAACTGTAACAATTGCCCAGATACACAGCTTACACCTTGCCATATCTTTGAGTGTCCGGCAATAAGTGCGAACTTGAGAGAAATTGGTGTATTGCCGATTGCCGTCACTGATAGACCTATATGACGACAACATCCAACAAATCGCAGATGTAAGGCTCCTATATATACGAGCTGGCGCAACCGACATTTTTTTGCCTTAGGGTTTCCGCATGTACCCAGCGTGATAAACAAACGGCAGCCATTGTTTCTACCGTCTTGCTCGTAGTTTTAGTGAAATAAACTGCAATATGGGAGGTTGTTCAGCAATAAACTGCGGTAAACACTCCAGAAAAGGATACAAAATGTCTATGTTTCCTTCGGATAATGCAAGAAGGAGAAAATGGGCAGTGAATTGTCGTCCAGATCATCGAGCAGATATACTAGTAGAGGGAGAATCCCTATTCTTTTCTACGGAAGAAAACGTGTCCAACATGTATCACGTGAAATTTCGCTGCGCTAACTTTTTTCGCTACTTATCGCCTTCTTGGCAATATTTTGTTTCCCAATTAAAAATAATTTTTAGATTGAAAATACCAAAGAATAATTATCTCATTAGATATTCTTTGACAAATATATTAGAAGAGTTATGTATTTATTATTCTTATTCTTATTTCTTTTTCCAATGAAAACTCTGCTAAGCGATTTTTATTCAAATAAATTACAATTTCAAAAAAAGATTAAAAAAAAAATATTTTGAATAAAATATAGAAATAAAAATATTTGAAATATATAGTATGCTGTGGCCATTACAAAACTTTCTTGTATATTATTCCTATACAAATACACACAATGTAAATTAGATATTAACTAAATTAATTTTTTATTAAAATTTCTTTTCATGATGAATGCAAACGATTTTCATTTCAGAGAGATATATATAATAATGGCTAAAGAAAGTTTATTATGTGTCCTATAGACCACATTCATATTTTAAAAACTGAATTTTTCTCCATAAGTTTTTTATTTATTAAAAACGAAAAAAAAACCTGATAAATTTGTTTTTAATTATTCTATATTTATGGTTCAACCATTCGTTTTAAAGGTATTGATGGGTTCTTTTCAGAAACACTAATATTAAAAATTTACATAGACCCCCCCCCTCCCTCCAAGTGAAGAGTAATGCATTTACATTTACCTTTCTTTTTTTTTTTTTTCATAATTGATTATTACTATTTTAAACAATTCTTTTTAATTCACAAAAATTCTTTAAAAAAACAATTCTCACTGTGCATATTTATGCGAAGTTTCATACTTTGTTGAAACAAATAAATAAATACAATAAAATAAATATATACGGGATGACAGCGCTACCTATTGGGCGCTTGGTGTTTTGGAAGTAAGGCTGATTGACTATCCTAGGATCCTAGGCATAAAGAGGAGTGCCCTCCGTGGGGGAGTTCTTTCTAAGGAGTCCTAGTCCGTATTTACGTAAGTTTCGGAGAAAACTACGGAAAACTCCAAACAACTAAGCCAACGAGCGAGAGCTGGGATGGAATCCGGCACCTCACGTCTACCAGCTTTGAGCGCGGAACCGCTCGGTCGCTGGTGGGCGATTTTCAGTAACAGCTTATAAGCACTTATTTCCGATGTTAGAACTAAATATCAAGTTTGGTTAAATTTCGTCCACTTATTTATGAGATAGAGAATCCACAAAAGTTTAGGCACACACGAAGACACTTAAAATAGTGCAATCGTGTACAGGATATGTCAAAACGTATAAATTCATTGGAAACCAGTGACTAAAACTTTCCATTAATCGAATACTTTCTTCTTAAATATAAAGAAGAGAATAATAAATAAAACAAATATCTTAAATAATGATGCATCTAGATTATTAATAAAAATATTATGAAGACATTAAAAAATAGAATCTGTCCTATTCTTTTTTATATTATTATAATGTAATTTCTTTTACAGTTATAAGATGAAAGTATTATATTCCTATAAATTTTTGCTCCGATTTTTGATGGGTTTATTTTTTTTATGACAATGGGAATTTTTTTTTTTTTTTTTTTTTTTTTTTTTAATGCCAATATCGTCAATAATGAAAATTAAAAATATTATTTTAATACATAATTACTATGAGAATTGAAAATCAAGACTATATTTCGATGTTACTAGCGTCTCTTTGTAGCGGCAGACTTCTACGGAGCTTACGGAGCTAAGTGAGTTAGGCGAGAATTCACGCTTGGCGCACACTTTGGCTTGACGCTATGCGCTTACGCACAACGAGGAAAGATCACAAACCACGCGGGCGCAATACCTCTATGATTCGGCTTTCGGCTAACACAATACCGTAGTAGTTCACGCGCACAGGAGAAAGGAGAAATCTCAAAGTTACTGTCACGTGACACTTCTCGATGATGTTGGCCACGCAAAGGGGTTGCCATTTCGCTCTCTACCTAAATTAAAGCTCGATGGTCCAGATTCTTGGATCCCGGGACCTAATGCACAGCTTTGCATAGTAAGTTTTATTGTTATTCACTTATACTTTTCTTTGCATTTCTGACATTTATAAAGTAAAAAATTTAAAAAAAAGTATTATTTAAATCTAAATATGTATTTTAATAACCATAAATTATTTTAAGAAACGCTTTTTTACTGTGTGTTTGTAGAGTCTTGGCGACGTTTTTTTGGTTCGCCAAAGTTGTCTTGTTTCTGTGTCCTGATAGTATCTATTAGGTCGTTGCAAAAGTTCGTGCGGATGCGAATCATTTTATTGCCTCCAAAGACGAGAGCTTCTATCGCCGTAATATACATTTATTACCCGAAAAATGGGCACAGGTTGTAGAAAGTAATGGAGAGAATTTTTATTAAAAATTGTCATTTGATTTGATGTATTTTTATGAAATGAAGCAATAAAAAACCGCACGAATTTATGCAAACACCTAATATATTTTTTTTAATTGAACTTTTGATTAATTAATTAATTATTTTGTTCTATTTTTAGATTTCTTTTTCTTGAGATATTTATTTCATATTGCAATTTATGTCCACTTTCTAAAGGAAAAAAAAAATTAAAAAATTCATGCATTTTCTTTTTTTTTTTTTCTTTCTTTTTTTTAAACTTAAAAAAAAAAAATGCATTAAATTGAAATAAACGTCTCTATATCAGTATTACATATACATCACGAAACTGTACATAAATTCATATTAATAATGACTGCTAACTTAATTCCTTTAAAACTGCAACTTATTTTTTTAAAAAGTTTTGTTATGAAAGCGATATAAAACAGTAGTATGAAAAAAAAAAAAAAAAAAAAAAAAAAAAAAAAAACATTTTTTTCAGTTATTTGTTTTTAAGTTATGCTGATAACAAATATGCATACATATCAAAATAGGACTTTCGTTACCAGGGCAACTCAAATCATGTTATTATACTTTTAAAAAAAAATAAGTAAATAAATAAAAATGAAAATAGAACTTTAAAGAATTCTTTGTTTACAGTATGGGCTTGAAAAATTAATTTACTTTGCTGAGCAGTTCACTGACATAGTTAATGTAGCAAAGTACTTCCATAAATTATATTCAATTGAATGTTTAGCTCAATTTGTGGTAGCCCTGTACAATTCTAGCAATTTCCAAGTATAACCCCAATATATCCAAATCCTTTTGGTAGCCCTGTAAACGAATGATGAAGCATTTCCATATCACACTCAACAAAAAATATGTTTTTATGCCTGTTTTTTTCCATTTTAATTTATTTATTTATTCATTTCGTTTTGTTTAAGACAGCCTAGAGATGTTACACTGTGCTTTAGAGGTCTGTTTGAGGCCCGGCCCAGTACGAAATCGAAAAATCCGGGCGGTTTATTTTTACCAGTGTACGGTCTGACCCGGACCGGACAAAAAACGATAAAATCTGGCCCGACCCGGCCCGATTCATAAATATGTAAAATAACAAAAAAAAAAAAAAAAAAAATCATGCTTTTTTATGAAAAATAATTTTATTATGTGTTTTGTAGAGGTTTTATATAGCTAAGCAATAGAATGTTTTTTAACGCAACTGTTCAATACTTACAAGATATAATTATAAAAAACAGAAGTTCATTATTACAGACATACAGAACGCAAAAAGACTGACAGAAAGTGAAATAAAAAATATTAGCATTCATCAAAAAATATAGGAAGGTGTTTAAAATGATTAATACTACTAAAAATGCAATTTCAAGCATTTCCTCTTATATACTCTAATGTATCCGAATCTTTCATGCGATCCAGTAAACAAAACTTTAATGCTAATCTAACCATGCTCAATTAAAAAGATGCTTTTGCACATGCTAAAAATGATGATACTTTTACCCATTGACCTGGAGAAAAGAAAAAGTATCCTTAGAGAAAAAGTTAAAGCGGAATGATTTTTATAGCTTTCATCGCTTCATACCACCTAAACTCTACAGACTATAGGACATAAAGTAACATACACAGTAAAGGCACATAGTAACGTATTTAATTTCTTTTGTTTATACATGTGCCAAACTAGGAGTGGCAAACATTCTATTTTGAATAGGAAACCATCTAATATTACTTTAAATAAAATATATTAATTTCGAGACATGCTAAAAATATTTGCAGAAAATCAGATCGCGAACAGACTGATAGACAATTAAATTGAAGTTACAGACATAAATATATATATATATATATATATATGTGTGTGTGTGCGTGTGTGTGACATACCAGCCTGTAAACTTATGTAAAATAAATGACTGAAGATTTTATCATTTTCCTTTTTTCGTTGATTAACGAGGAAGCTAGAAAAAGATTCGGGCCGAAATGGCCCATAAAAAATTTCCTCATGGCCCGGCCCGAGTATACACACAAAAAAAAAAAAATGAATCCGAGTCCGGCCCGGCCCGACAGCAAATTAAAAAATTCGGCCCGAACCCGGCCCGTAAATCTGACCCGTACAGACCTCTAATGTGCTTATCAGAAATTACTCCATAGACGTAATGTATTGGAATTCTCTAGGATGTTACTCTACACGAACTATTTCCTTGATCTCAACGAAAAGTATAAATGTGTCATCCCTATATGATAGACATTGAGAATACCGATTTTAGACTTTCTGCTACTACTTGTTCTTCACACAGACTAACCGCTAAAAGCATGATTTGCGGAAGGAGACTTTAAAACGTGTAAATGTGACAAAAACTCAATTTTAAAAATTTAACTTAAAAATAATACTTTCTCCATCATATATATACCAGGAAGAGAAAAGAAAATTAATTAAAAAAAAAAAAAACTTTCCAATTTTAATTGGTACGCTCTCCCCCCCCCCCCCCCTTTTCAAATGTTATAAATTATTTAAGAAACAGAAACAGATTACTTGTGTTGCTTATCATTTTTGGCCGATTTTATTTTTAGATGAAAATTTCTTAAAACCGCCAGTGAAGCGATAAAAACGCCAAGCGGAAATGCTGTCCTCTTACGAGGCAAAAAAAAATGGCGGTGATGCGCCGGCTTATTATTTATTTAAGGGGCTCTACGCAGATGCAGTTATAAAGATCCACGGTTTGATCTAATTCGACTACGTCATGGACAAAAAAAAAAAAAAAAAAAAAAAAAAGATGTTCTAAGGCATTTCAAAATTTTATCTTACATTCAGATGTTTTTTATGATCTTTCAATTTTTAAATAGTGCTTTTAACGTCTATAAATTTAAAAAGTACAAGTTTCAAATTTCATTAATTAACAGACTTATTCTCTGTTATTGCCGTATATCTATATTTTAGTTCTGACTGTATACACACTGAGTTCAATATAACACTTTTTAAAAAAAATCGCAATCGCATGTTTCAATTGTATATCTTTAACATTTTATTTCAAAAATAAAACAAAAATGCTTCAAAATATTCTGCATTTACTAAAACAATCAATAATATTACACTCGGAAATATTATTTCAATTAAAATTTCAACAATATTAATATGCAAAAATAAATGAAAAAATAAATTACAGCCAAATTATTAATTATTATCTATTTAATATTTTATGTATTGATTTAATGCATTAAAAAATTATTGCTTGAACTCTTAATAACCGAAGAACTCATGTTCGATTTCTTTCCCCCGTGCTCTTTCAGCGATAATAACAAAATTTCATCAACTAATGTGAAATTTTGTTCGATGAATTATAATAAAATTTAAATTTTAAAGTATTCTTACCATAATTTAATTTCATTGTATTATTTTTCATAACATATTTTATTATGGTATTCATTAAAAAGAAAGAACTTTTTTTTTTTTTTTTAAGTTATTTAAATTGGCAGACAAAACTTCATCATTCATTATTGTCAATAACGTAAATGTTTATTTTTTTTACAATTTTCTGTAAAATAATCACATAATTGTTGATATCACTTTTATTTAAGCAAACAGAATAAAAATGGTATTGAAACAAGTTGTTTGGTACACCTAAAAGAAGTGAAATTAAATCTAAACATTGAATATTAGTTTCTTTCCATCAAAGTTTCCAAAGTTCCCAAAATTCCCGGTTTAAACCCGAAAATTCCCATGTTTATTCCCCAGAAGCAAAATTCCCGGGTTTCTTACATCTCTATTCACAAGTAATTGTCATTATATTATTCTAATAATTTATATCTTTTATCATAAGATTCCTATGAAAAAAAAAATCGTCATCTAAAAAAGATAATTAAAGTTAAAAAAAAAAAAAAAAAAAAGATTATTATGCGAAGTTCTGTTCAGCCGAGCAATATTTAAACTGATTTTACAAATTATCACCATCACTTCTAGAACATTTTTCATTATTTATAACTATTACATACTTTTCATGAAAATCGCAATGAGCGGATTTCTTTTAAATTAAGTTTTAATTATTAAAATATAATGAGAAAAAGTTGTCTTTAATATTAGGGAATACAGTATTTCAAAGAAAAACTAAAAGCAACAGTGAGTTTCAACTTTTTAGAAGGTAAATATGTATAATTTTCATTTTTTATAACTATAACATTTAATCTCTTTTCAGTATACAAAAAAAAAAAAAAAAAAAAAAAAAAAAAAATATTTATAATAATAAAGCATCAATTAACCTTTCATACATATTGTGAAAAAATAATTAGAAGCTTTGTGAGAGAAAATTAAATCAGTCCAATAGAAGAGGTATATCCTATATCAGTAAAATATATTTCATTTTATTTTTGTCTTAATCTTTTAAATATTATCTTTTTATATACATTTAAACATCTTTGTGCCGAATTTTCATAGAATAAAAAGACAACTCTCTTTTTTACCACCTGCAGAAAACGCAAAGGCGCTTCCTATGTTATGTTCAGTATAAAATAAAATTCTTTTCAAAATTCCGATCATGAACTTTAATGCATCAGAAATTTTTTTTGCAAGTCCCTCTACACACATTAGTTGCGAAAATTATACAATTTTCAACAGAGAATATCGATATGCCGTAGAAAACTTGAATTAGGTATACCAGCTCCAAGCCCTTCAATAAATATTATCGGGAAAAAAAAAAAAAATCTTGATCACAGAGGTTAACAGACAAACAGAAAGACAAAACAAAGCCAACTCATTGTTAGATATTCTTAGATGCTTTAAAACGTATTTTTATTTATTTTTTTAATGGATTTTTTCTGGGGACTTTTTTTTCGGGGACTTTTTTTCCGTGACTTTATTTCCGGGGACTTTATTTCCGGGGACTTTTTTTCCGTGACTTTATTTCCGGGGACTTTTTTTTCCGCCATTCGGATTAACGTGGTGGCTGGTATTGGCTGATAGAAAATTAAACACAAATTTCGATGTTAGCGATTGGCAAAGAAACTTTTTTATACCCGCAATGACACGCAGTGCATAAGGTTCATTGAGAAATAACATACATGTTGTAGCTGTTTCTTAAAAAATATAAAATTTTTGGTCGCAGAATAACATATTTCACCTGCGGATTATACACAGAAAATTACGGTACCTACTATTTTCTTCAGAACCCCTGCTTTTAAAGATGCTAATACCATTTGTTTATTTCTCTGTGTTTAATGAAGTGTAACAATGTTAAAATACACGTATCTATACTAAATACCGTCTATAAACCGTAATGGTACGAAATGCTTTTGTGTGTAATGCACATGAGCTAGAAAAATATACACAAATAAAAAATGTTTAACAAATTTCTTGTAACTCATTAACATTTGAATTACATTTAACCTTTTAAAAATGTTATCGGAATTCTTTTGTGTGGTCCTCTAAATAAATTATGCAGTCTATACATGCCCTTTTCGAGTGTAAACATGTTTTTAAGCAACCTTATAATGTGAGATAATTGCACCATGTTGAATGCAGCATAAATACATTAAAATGTATTTAAATTAAAAAAAAAAAAGAAATACAGGCTTTAACATAACTAAATTCTTTTTTGAGTTCCTTTAAACGAGCTATGTATATGATATGCATTAGTAAAATTTATTTATCTCTGTATTTTATGAATAATTGTTCGAAATGTGACATAATTTCAATGATTACGTGACATACACTTTTGTAAGTTTTTGTTCTTATACACCATTAAGTTTAAGCATGCATTTTTTTACAGAAAATATACTTTTAAGCATGTCAAAGATGTACATTAATTTCATTTTGTTGAATGCATTGTAACCATGTTAAAATATGTTTAAATGAAATTCTGCCCATAGTCTATACTGATAAGAAAAAATCTCTGTGTCCCTGTGAACGAGCCATAAACAATATACACGCCAAAAATTATACAGCTATTTCAGTATAGCGCTTGAACATGAGAACCAATTCGTAAGTCAAACGGGGGATTTTTTCGATCACTGTCGCAATACATACAAATTCTGCCTATAGGCCGTAATGATAAGAAATATTTTGGTATGTTCATGTATACAAGCCACATGCAGAATAAATACCCAAAACCATACAATCGATTCTGTGTGACTCATGAACATGTGTACCAATTCACAAGTCAATAGGGTGATTTTTGTTTCAGGTCTTGTAAAACATACGTACATATATGCAAACAAACGGACAGAAACTTTTTCAGTCTCCACATGAAAGCCTTCACTAATGTTTCGGCAGAAAGAGATAATATTAAAGTTTATTTACGTTACCCAATATCACAGAATCTTCTTTTAATTATTCCTTCCCCCACCACCCTCCCTTGAAGAAGCACAAAAATATTAGGTTTTTTTAATACGTTCCGAAATGTATTTCTTCAATTTTATTACTTGATTTGCCAATTAAATAATAAATTGCTTTTAAAGAGTAAAAATAGCACACATGTGGCATATTTCTTATATAAAACTAGTATGTTGTGGCCGCCACAAAACTTTCTTCTATATTTTCCTATATACATATTCAATCAGTAACAATATTAAAAAAAAAAAAAAAAAAAAAAAAAATTCTGAGTTTTTTTTGTTAAAAGTAAAAAAAATCGATAACTTTGTTTTAAATTATCACAGATTTATAGTTCAACCATTCGTTTTAAAGGAATTGACGAGATCTTTCGAAAGATACCCATCTTGAAAATTTACCCCCCCCCCTCCGGGGGGGTACTTCCCCCCCAGGGGAGAAACCGGTGCCTCCACATGCACAAATTTTTTTTCGTAGTTAACTACTACTATTATCAATAATTCATATTAATTTTACAATCACAAGTTTAAAATAACGCTCATTATGTACATTTCTACGAAATTTTGTCCTATACTGCCATGTTCAAAGTTTACATAAAATGCGATCACAGCGCCATCTGCTGGGCGATTAATCCCAAAATTTAATCAGCACCATTCCATGCCAGGGTCCAACTATATACCAAGTTTGGTTCAATTTCATTTATCGGTTCGTGAGATACGGTAAAAAATACGAAATTTTGCGATCACAGCGCCACCTGCTGGACGATTGATCCCCAAATCTAATCAGCACCCTGCCCCGTCAGGTTCCAACTATATACCAAGTTTGGTTGAATTTCATTCATTGGTTCGTGAGATACGGTGAAAAATACGAAAATTTGCCCTATACTGCCATGTTAAAAATTTACATAAAATGCGATCACAGCGCCACCTCCTGGGCTATTGATCCCCAAATGTAATCAGCACAATGCCCCGCCAGAGTCCAACTATATACCAAGTTTGGTTGAATTCCATTCATTGGTTCGTGAGATACGGTGAAAACACGAAACCACAGACACACAGACAGACATTTTTTAAAAACTATCAATTCGTGTTCAGGACATCCCAAAATTTGTAGATCCGTCAAAAATCGGAGGTCGAAAATTTTCGCGAATCCAATACTTTCTCTATATTACATATAGAAGAAAGTAAAAATCGAAAAAATCGTCAAACCTCTAAAATCTGGAATTTTCGCCATCTGGCAATCTGGATGTTCCAGGTTAAAACATAATAAATTATTACTTTAGTGCTTCGCACTTTATTAGGTATAAATGTAACGTGAAGGACATGACAAAAAAAGAAAAAAAAAAAAAACATGATTTTAACAATTTATCATTATAAATTAATTATTCTAAACTGAAACTCATAAATTCAAATTTATAGTTGTATAAGATTACTATTATCTACTCAGAGATTTTAATTTATATAAACGAGACTTTCATCTGATATCTAAATTTTAGAAAAGTTTGAAATTTTTATGAAATAAATATATAAAAAAATAATTTAGTCATTGACTTGTTTATCTTTTTAAGGGACGGGGGGGGGGGGGACGAAGAAAATTACATTCCGATTCGGTAGTGTTTGTTTTCTGTATTTTCTGAAAGTAAACGAAAGCTATTGCACTGTAACGTAGTTTTTCAGAAAAAAAAGTAATAAATATCTTTAGCTAATTTATATATTAAATTTAAAAGCTATGATTATGGACAAATTAACAAAAGAGAGGTTCTTATTATTATTAATTTCTTATATAAATTGCGTAAAATATCGATTTAATTTTGTCAGTCGTGTTTTACAAATTGACATTGGTATAAATTCTTATGTATGTAGACTTCCTGTACCTATTATTATTATTATTATTATTTTTAACATACTGAGAGAGGAGGGAGGGGGGTATAATCCATTCTAATTTAAACGATATTTGAAGGCGGAAAAAGGGGGGGGGGGACCAGGACTAGTTAGCACAGCAGGGCCGTAACCAGCCAAAGATACCGGAGGAATGCTATTCAACTTAAAGGGGGGGGGGGAGGTTGAAAAATAAATCGTATGTAAAGGAAATCTGTTAACCACTGCAGCATTTTTTTTTTATTATTATTAATTTTAAATATCAAAGATGTCAAAAGCACACGTATGGTGGTTTTGAAACACCTTTTTGGAAAAATCCTAACTTTAAAATTTATTAAAAAAAAAACTTACATTAATGAACAAAATTATAATTTGTATGTAACAATATGTAAGTGTAACCTTATTTAAAAAAATAAGAAAAAAAACACACAAATTTTTCACAAAAAAAAAGATTTTGCCACATGCATAATTAGATAAGAAATCGCAAAATAACATGACGTAACCTGATTATTATTATTATTGATGTTGTTTAGGAAGTTTGCTTTTTCCTCTTTAAACATGAAAATATCTTTGGAGGTTCACTTCTGGAGTGAGTTTCAGAAAAAAAGATTTTGACCTTTTTTTTTCTACCAATATTTTAATTTCTAAGTGATGAGACTGTGAATTCCACTGATTCAGTCTGAATGCATTAACTAGTGGATCTGCAGATCAGGAGCATCAATGTCCTATTTGAATCAGACATTATTCAATAGGTCATTTTTATTTATTACTTATTATATAATAGTATATATTGATTCGATCGACTTGTTACCATAATCAGATACATTCCTGAGGGGGGCTGCCGCCCCCCTCAACCCCCCGCTGTATCTCTCTTTGTATACCTATCTGTATATCACATAAAGTGTTACGGAATTGTAAATAATTGTATTTATTTTTGTATAAATTCTTTCAAAGAGGCTTAGTAAGTTGATAAAATGCTAATTTTGTGCATTTCTAGTCATTTTAGCGTTAAAATAGCCTAATTTTCCCTTAAAAACGCATTAAAAATCTCCAATAAGGGAAGAAATGGATTTGGCGCCAAATTTGGCGACTGTTTCCTCCCTTGGCGACCTTGACGAGAAAATCTTTATTAGGGATATACCAAATATGGAAGCTCTAATGTCATTGGCTGATGAGATTCGAGAATTTTCCAGAATAGCCTGGGTTCGATAAAAAAGTATAAAAGGAGCACTTTTTTCGCCAAGGCGGTCAGTCTCAGGTCTGTGTCAGTTCCGTCAAATGCTTGCTTTGCTTTGAGCCTCTTTGAATGAGAATTGCTTTATGTGTTATTGCCACACAGTTTGTACTGTTGTTTTGCTGTTAACGGCTGTTGTTTAAGCTGTGTTTACTGATTGAATTGAAGCTGATACTTGGTTTATAGACCTGTATTTTTCTGGAACTTTCTGTGAATAAATCACTGAATTTTTGCAAGTTTCGCCTTTCATTCTCGGACAACTTACGAACCCCCAAATACGCAACAATATGTATTCTTAATAAACGATGGTCTTGTATTATTTCCCTGAAATTCCTAAATACCAAATTTCATGCAAAAAAAAATAAATAAAATAAATAAATAAATAATAATACATAGCATATCGGAAATATTTTGCGTAACCTTTAAACTAATTACCAATTCTATGCCAACAATTGTCAACAGAAAACATGCTTTTAACCCTTTCAGGACCATAAGATTTCCAAGACTAAATATGCCAATACAACACAATATTTTAGCTATTGTGGGTGTAAAGTAAGAGAATATCACCAGAAAAACATATCAGGGTGTACAGTGGCGTATCCAAGGGGGGGGGGGAACCCCCCCCCCTCCCCTTGACAAAATGTATGATAAGAAAAATTAGACTGTTCCTTACATTTTTTTCACATTTCAGGAGGAAAAAAATTATGGCAAGCGTAGAATATTTTTTTCTACGAAGTGGTTTAAAATTATGACTAACTTTTTTTTTTCATTACTCTGCAATAAACACTCCTGAAAATAACTAAACCACTTCATTTGCGCGGCGCGAAACATGTTTCTCCTGAAAACAATTCTCTGAAAGGATTTCACATTTACGAGTTCATACTCAAGGACAAGAGGGGTCGACCATATGGGGAAGGGGTGACCATTAAAGTAGTGACCTTGAAGAAGTGACCCAAACAATACCCCAACAGTAGAAGACATTTTAAATGAACTAGCGAAAACTTCTCGTCGATTAGACTTCGCTCTGTAAATAAGAAAATTCAATGAAATATTTTGCGTAACTATGTACTAATATTATGTTTTGTGTAGCAGTTTGTACAAGCTCTACGTTAGTCGCCGCTACTTAAAGATTTTTTAGTTTGATCTTCTAATTGGTGAGTATGTTTTACTATTTTTCATTTTCTTACTCTTATTTTCGGCAAGAAATTATGATATTTTAAAAGATTGTTAAACTTAATTAAACTTATATAAACTTAATTAAAAATTCGGAAGGACGAACCCCCCCCCCCCTTGGAAAAATCCTGGATACGCCACTGAGGGTGTATAGGTTTCCTATAACTTCATGGGAAATATTTTCCCTATGGACCATAAAAGTAAATAAACGAAGAGTTAGGTTTATTATATCGGTATTTTATTTATTGCTTTGTAATGCAAATTTATTGCTTTGTAATATAAAAATTATCAGAAGAGTAAAATAAATAGCTAGTTATGGTATTCTACGAAACAATTTCGTTTACTTGTGAAGCACAAGTGGACATTGCACATAACACATTTATTATGTGTCCTATTTTCTATACGTTTTTTTTTTTTTTTTTTTTTTATTCGTTCAGAAACACATTTGCTGCCTTGGACATACGTTTTATTTTGACATTCAGTAAAAAAAATATCGATTCAATAATAATTGAACAATCGATAACGATTTTTGTAGAAGGGAAAAATATTTCCCTTGGGCGTGAAAGGGTTAAAATTCCAATAAAATTTCATTATATTTGATGGGGTGTAACCATGTTAAAATACACTTTTAAGAAATACCGACTATAGACAGTAAAAGAACGAAATTTTTTTGTGTATCCCAGAAAAGTAGCCACAGTCATTATAAACGCCAATAATAAGAATAAACCTAATTAATTATAACAATAACTCATTAATTTTTCAAACTAATTTGACATCATTTGGATGATTACAGTACATACTCGGAATTATTTTGTGTGGTCCCAAAAATTATTTAGTCTATACATAACCTTTTTTAAGAGTAGACATGATTTTAAGCATCTTTATAATGTATGTAAATTTTATTAAGTTCAATTCAGCATAAACGCTTTAAAGTGCGCGCTTAAATAAAAATTTGTCCATAGGCTCTAATGTTACGAAATTCTTTTGTGTGTCACTGTAAACGAACAATAAACATTGCATACACCAGTAAAAACTATTCAGCTTATTTTGCGTTTAAAATAATTAATTGTTCCAAATTTAACATCGTTTGGATGATTACGTGACATTGTCAGAACACTTTTGTAAGGTCCTGTACATTAATTAGAAAGCTTAAGAGCACACATTTTCTTCAAACAACATAAGTTTAAGCATCTTACTTACGTATGCTAGTTTCATTTTCTTGATTGCAAATAATAATATTAAAATGCGTTTAAACGAAATTCACCCCATACGTCGTAATGTTAAAAATGTTGGCGTGTCCCTGCACACAGTTTATAAACAATATAGCAATAAAAATTATACAGCTACTTATATGCAAAGCTGGAACGTGTGCGCCAATTTGCAAGTCAATCGAAGGATTTTTGCGGCCGCTATTGCGGTACATACAAATTCTTCCCATAGGTCGTTATGATAAGTAAAACTTTGGTGTGTCCCTGTACACGAACTACAAATGGAATGCACACCCAAAACTATACAGGTAATTTCGTGGGAATCATGAACATGTGTACCAAATTTCAAGTCAATAGCGTGATTTTTGCGGCCGCTATTGCGCTACATCAAATTCTTCCCATAGGCCGTAATGATAAAAAAAAACTTTGGCGTGTCCCTGTACACGAACTACAAATGGAATGCACACCCAAAACTATACAGATAATTTCGTGGGGATTATGAACCAAATTTTAAGTCAATAGCGTGATTTTTTTCGGCCGCTATCGCACGACAGACAGACGGACAGACGAAACCCAAAATCCTTTTGAGTCTCAACAGAGGGCCTCCACACACAGAAAAATGAAAAATCGAAACTTGTCAAGAGACGTGCCATCTTTGTGACACTAAACGTTTGTCAAGTACATTGACAAGTTTGCACAAAATTACGCAAAATTTTAAACAATCAAAACACTACCTGACAATCCTATTTAGTCATGAGACACAAAAGTCGTTTTATTTTACCATGTATCTTTAATGTGTTTCGTCTGATGATCCGTTTTGGCTCTAAAACTTGTCAGATGACTAATTTCCCAGGTACAGTTTTCATTTTCCTCAAATTTGACCGGTTAGTCAGATAAGAGAATAAAAAAAAATTATTCCTATTTTGTCAATTGACTAACGGCTGTATTCACCAATAACTTCAACTCCCGGTTGAACACGAAAATTTCAAAAGCGTATAAAGTCAGAGTTCAACTCTTTAGTAAAATTTGACTCATTGCAACTGCCATCTAGCGGAATTCTTATTTTCAGCTAAAATAGCTGAAAATAACCAATCAAAAATTATATTAAAATTTTGACGCTAGATGGAAGAAGGAGCGTACCAAATTTTCTTCGAAAGCTTTACTCTGCCTTTAGACGCTTTTCAAGTTTTTCCGTTGAACCGGGAGTTGAAGTTAATGGTGAATAAGGCCATTAGGCTGTTATTCACCAATAACCTCAACTCCCGGTTGAACACAAAAATTCGAAAAACGCATAAAGGCGGGGTAAAAATTTTCAGTAAATTTTGTCGCGTTGTTTCTGCCATCTAGCGGTATAGATATTTTTAGATTTTTTACTTTAAAATGACCAATCAAAAATTATATGAAATCCTTAACGCTAGATGGCAGAAACAGCGTACTAAATATTTCTGGAAAGCTATACCCTGCCTTTAGACGCTTTTCAAGATTTTGCGTTGAACCCGGAGTTGAAGTTAATGGTGAATACGGCCATAAGAAGATTTGTTTGGCTAGTCCAAAAGCTCAGCATTATTTTTTTTTTTTCTTTAATTTTTTTTTCTTTATTATTTGTTTATTTATTTTTTGTCTCCTTCTGACAACTTGAGTTAGTCAACCGAAATCGAAAAATAAACCCATCGAATTTCGCGGGATAGTGTCAGTTTCATTAATTCTGAAAAAGAAAATTACGCTTAAAGTTATTTGGGAAACGCATATTTTTTATAAGAACTTTGTATCATGCTAATTCCAGTTTTTGTATTTTTAAATCTAATAAATAATTTTCTAAGTATGACATGAAACTATAGCAAAGGAGCTCGGCAATTTTTAATAACAGATAGAAAAAGAGGTTTTTTTTTTTTTTTTTTTTTTTTTGAAAACAGACATTTAATTTTTTACCCCAACTAAAATTAAAAAGACTGAAATCTGTATTCCCTGCACGAAAACTTAAATAGAAATATCTTTCCACTGAGAAATAACACTAAGCGGCAAAATTTGTTCCAATGTATTTAAAAAAAAAAAAAAAAAAAAAAATATTTTTAAAAACCACACAAAGTTCAAGGAAACTAACATTAAAATATTTTAAAACTAATATGTAGAAGAAAAAAAAAGAAGAAAAAAAAAAAAAAATCTATACTCAAGTACAATCGAAACATCGAAAGAGATTGCATCATGTAGTAGACGGAAATCTGTCGCCAGGATGAATCAGAGAACTGTTTTTTTTTTTTTTTTTTTTATTATGTGCTCTTTATTATAAAATAGCAGGCTACGCCCGCTTCGCTGGTCACTATTTTTAAATGAAACACTGTAATTAATGAATTCTCAAAATTGCATTAATTTTTATCATATGATAAAAAAAGAGAAAAAAATTCTGATCGGGGAAAATGCCACCTTCGGCAGCGTAGGCCCATGCGCGATGCGCGCACACGAATGCATATATATGAGCGATGCGCGCGTGTATTCCTTCACCACCTTTATGATTTCTCAAAATTACATGTTATTACTCATAAACTTTTATTCAAAAAAAAAAAAAAAAACCCGGGTCCCCCTGTATTCGCCCGCTAGTGGGTCAGTATTTTTAAATGAACCACTCTAATGAATGAGTTCTCAAAATTGAATATTATTACTCATTGACATCACTCTTAAAAAAAGATAAAAAAAATCATTTGTGATCGGATAAAAACTCACACTGGGTACCCATTGCTTTCGGCAGCGTAGATCCGTGCGCTGCGCGTGCGTATTCCTTCACCATCCCTATGATTTCTCAAAATTCCATGTTATTACTCACAAACTTTCATTCTTAAGAAAAGGAATTAAAAAAAAAAAAATCATTAATCATCGGGTGAAAACTCGCATTGGATCCCCACTGCCTTCGGCAGAGCAGACCCATGCGCACACGTGTGAATATACGTGCGCTGCACGCTCATATTCCTTCTGAAATCAAACTGCTATTCTTAAGAAAAAAAAAAAAAAATTAAAAAATCATTTCTCATTTCATAAAAAGTCGGACCGGGTCCCCACTGCCTTCGGCATCGCATCCTTTGCGCGCCGCGCGCGCCTATTCCTTCCCCGCCCTTCCAGCCCCTCCTAATTAACCTACATATACCAATTTTGAAAGGTCTAACTCAATTAGCTGAGATGCAAAAGGAAACCTAATCAAGACACCTTAAAACGTGTAAATCAGGTGAAATCTCGAATTCCCCTTTCGATAATATAAAAGAACTTTAAAATATCTTTCGAATGATGTATTAAAAACAATTTAATCAGAATTAGAATTTGAAATATTGAAATTTTAAAATATTACAGCGCCATCTGACAGTAGAAATTTCTGCAATCTACTGTTCGATTCCAAATCAACAAAGCTTTCAAATGATGTATTACTTATGAAATTATTTTAATTAGTAGCTGAGATACAAAAGAAAACCTGAACAGAACACCTCAAAACGTGTAAATCGGGTGAAAACTCGAATTCCACTTTCGATAATATAAAAGTACTTTAAAATATCTTTCGAATGATGTATTAAAAATAATTTAATCATAATTAGAATTTGAAATATTGAAATTTTAAAATATTACTGCGCCATCTGGCGGTAGAAATTTCTGTAATCTACTGTTCAATTCCAAATCAACAAAGCTTTTAAATAATGTATTACTTATAAAGTTATTTTAATTATTAGTTGAGATAGAAAAGAAAACCTAATCAGGACACCTTAAAACACGTAAATCACGTGAAATCTCGAATTCCATTACCTACGGTAGTCGGTTAATGGAAGGCGACAGAGATTTGTGGCGTCTACTCTTGAAATTCAATTCAAATAAGTTTTAAAATGACATATTACTTTTGAAATTATGCTAATTAGAAGCTGAAATACAAAAATGGTATAAACACTATTATAAAACGATTTATGTCTGAGTTTTTCGTGGTTTTCTCCGAAACTTGCGTAATTCCGGACTAAATACTGTTAAAAATCCATAGTATGAAATGTGAACGGAGTATCAGAATTCGAAACTCTGCAAAATATAAAAGAATAAAAGCGTTCTGGGTTTTCCGTCGTTTTCTCCGAAAC
Source organism: Salticus scenicus (assembly GCA_963930645.1). Lineage (NCBI taxonomy): Eukaryota > Metazoa > Arthropoda > Arachnida > Araneae > Salticidae > Salticus > Salticus scenicus. The sequence goes on along the minus strand of OZ005660.1, from coordinate 62,963,296 downwards.
AACCGTTCTTTTTATACATTTTTGCCCTCCCCCCCCCTTTTCGTCCCTTCTAATAATCTTACGCTTGAAAATATCCGCAATTGATTTATCTTGCCTTAAAACCTAATAATACCAATTTCAAACGCTGTAACTCTTTTTTTCTGCCCCCCCCCTCCTCAAGCCCTTCCTAATAATTCTGCACTTTCAAAAATATTCACAATCGGATTATTGGCCGTTAAAACCAAATATTACGAAATTTCAACGGCATATTTAAATTTAAAATACTGCAAAATATTAAACAAAACTTAATCTTACATTGTATTTTGGTCACATGAGTCGTGATAAATATAATTCCCAATAAAAATGTAATTTTTTTGTTTATATACATAATTTCATGAAAATTGAACAGTAGCTTTATAATATGCTGTCTAAGCCGAATATTAATTCAAATGTAACATGAATGAAAATTTGAAAAAAATTGAAAATTGCAATTCCCCCCCACTATAAAACACATGACATATTAATCGGTTACAATCATTTCCTTTTTTCATCTCAGACAGTAGTCTGGCATTTGAAATGATGTTGCCACAAAAAATTCATACTTTAGTTAATTTAAAAAAAAAATCTAACTGTTGTACCGATAAGCCGCTTGCACTCTTAGATTCAGAAAAATTGTCCCTTTCATTTGGTACCAAATTCGTAACGATTTGACTAATATTTCTAATTTATTTTCCACTTTTTCTGCTTTTAACTCCGTTAATATATCTATTTTTATGCAATCGCGGTGAATTCTCAGTCATTGAGATCGCTTTCTGAGTAGACATGAGTCAACATTTTAATTAATATCTCCACAACTAATTAAAATTTTTAAATTATCTTTTGAGGAGGACCTCGGAAAGGCTCCAGAGCATCCGTATGTCAATTTTTGTACTTCTGCGTTCAATAGGGGCAGGGGCTGAACGTATAGAAGAATAGACAGACAGACAAACCTTTCTTTTTATTTTTATAGAAAATAGATTCTTTGATGATATAGAATCCTTAGTGGATTTATAATATGTTTTTTGGACCTATGTGGTCATTAATGTAAATATTTGTACATAGTTATTTTTTTATTAAACTTTAATTAATTTGATAATTAATTAGTAAAAGCTCTTTCTATGCTTCTTTTTGCATTACATATATAGACAGATTATGTAAAATTGAATATCACTTTGTTGTCAGAGTTAAATTTTCTGAATAACCTCTATTAAAAGGCCACCTCCCTAAAAGGCTAATTTCATATACCACGGTGTATGGCCCTCTTAGGAAAATTTTATTGTATAATCTTTAAAGTATTGCTAACTGTGGGGCTTTTGAGACTATTTTCGTCAGCTTCATCATGTTAGGGACATACGAACATAGATTTAGAAACATCTAATTTTTTGGAAACAATGGTACACGTTTTGTTTTTTTATTAGACCCTAAGACCCCCCCCCCCCCCCCCCCCACACACACACACACCAATGGCCGAGCGGTTCTGCGCTCAAAGTTGATATAAGGGGAGTGCCGGATTCAATCCTATATCGTGCTTATCGACTTAGCCGTTCGAAGTTTTCTGTGGCTTTCTCTGAAACTCGCGTAAATACGGATTAAGACCGCTTAGAATGACGCCCCCCCCCCTCATGGAGGGTACTCCCATCAGGCCTAAGACCCGGGTTCAATTACCCAATCAATAGGCCTAGGATCCTCGAAAAGTCAATCGGCCTAAATACCCAACATCAACATACTCTGAGCTTTCATGAACATGTATATGGGAGATAAATGTATGTGATAATGATGAAAAGAAGAATGTTTAAACCAGTGAATTCTTTGTTTCACTGGGAAAGAAGTGTTGGTCAAGGTTTAGTTTCGGTGTAGTTCGAATTTGATTTTTGTTTCTGTTCTTAGAATTACTTTAGGGTCTTTCCAACACTCACAAATTTAAAATAAATAGATAAATAAATGCTTATTTTTGAGGTAACTGAAGTGTACATTTGTATAGTAATGCATATAATTTAAAAATATCCCTATCGATTATATCCAATAGAAAATAATGGATTTGACTTCGTCTAACTAAGCCTTGCACGTGGTCCTGTATATTGTATATATACTGTACAAAGCACTGAAAATAATAATAATAATATATATATATATATAAATAAAAAATGACGTAATACAATTAAATATGCATTTTCAAGCTTATCATTCGTAGCCTGTAATGCATCTGAATTCTTCGAGTAACCCTGCGCACAAAACACTAATGCTATACCTCCAATTTTATACAGAAGACAAGCGTTTGTGCAACTCAAAAGCATAAGTTAATTTTATTATCTTTAATTCAAATAAACAAAATGAGGTTAATAATGTACTCTTAGAAATTCTGCACATAGACTACAGTGTATAGGAATTATTTTTCGTTCCTGTATATGAACATCCAGTTCTACACATCATTTTAATATAACTTTTAATGAGGAATAACCGTAAAACCCTACCCCATCCACTCTAGTCAATTTAAAATGACTTCATCCTTTAAAATCATTTTTCTGGATTTGGAAGACCTTCATCTGAACTTCGCAATAGAAATTTGTTTACTTAGCTTAGAATAAAATCAATTTACGTGTTTTGTTGCATTAATATGCACGACTTTATAAAAAGAGTAAAGTTATTTTAACATAGGGCCAAAAGGATTCACTCTGAATAAATTAATGTATAAATTGCACCTAAAGAAGTTTTCACTTCGTAATTATTACATCGCATTATGCTTTTCAACAAATTATTTTAGAAGTGAAATTAATATGATTATATATATTATATGTTTTCTGATTACTTATTTATATATATATATATATATGTAATATAATTAAAAGCTCCATTAAAATTAAAGCCTCATTTTACACACTTAAATGATTCTATCTCCCACTAATCCACCGACAGCTCCCTAATTAATTTTTAATTAATTAATTTTCTAAATGTTTCACTAATTCCAAATTCTTGTTCCGAAAACTTGTTCTCAATTCTTAAACTTATTTTATTATCGGATGACCTGCATCGGGTCGGGTAACACGATTTTACCCGTCGGGTCGGGTTGACAAAATTATTTCTCTTGCTGGTCGCGTTCAGGTTTAGTTTTCAACAAGTCTGATCGACTTGAGAACATCTTTCAAAATATTTCTTATAATTTTAAACATAATGTTGTAGGCATATTTATAACTGTAAAACAGATTTAAACATACTGTGTATCGGAGCTCCGTATATATTCGTATCCGTATCCGCGGATATCCACCAGAAAAATAGATCCGTATTTATATCTGGATCCGTTTTCTTTTCTTTAACGAAACTAATACGTATCTTTTGTACAAACTGTGCGAAAATTAGAAAATCCTAAATCTTTTTCACTGTATAACCTCGCATTTACGTTCTAGAAATTAAAAAAAATTCACAATTCACTTTTTTTACTTCCATTACCCTACTACCGTAGGTAATGGAAGTATTGTATTCGGTCTGAAAATTCGATTTCGGGTTTTCACCTGATTTACACGTTTTAAGGTCCCCTGAGTCCAAAAAAGTGGTTTTTGGCAATTGGTCAGTGTGTATGTATGTGTGTGTATGTATGTGGAGAATCTTCTGGTTATTATAGCTCAGAAACTAATAAAGATAGAGCTACGAAACTTTAGAATTGAAATACGTCTGGTGTACAGATGAATTTTCCAAAATTTGGTGAAAATTGAAAAACCGGAAGTGGGACATTGGAAACCGGAAGTGGGACCGTAAGTCCGTATCTCAAAAACGGCTCTAACGATTTTCTTCAAACTTGCTATATAAACACTCTATTAGATGTCCTTTCGAATGATATAGTTGGTTAGTTCAGGAAAATTGATAGGCGTCCTGTATAAATAGCTCAATTTCAGGCCTCGCAAAGGCGTTCCTTTAAAAACGGTTGTACGGATTTTTTTCAAACTCGCCATTTTAACTCACTTTTAAATATGTTTTTGTATGTAATTATTGTTTTTCGGTCAATGATTGATTTTTTGTAAAAGTTGGTATATCAAAAACGGCTCTAACGATTTTCTCTTTAAGTCACTTTTATATTTTCTGATCACATTATCTTTTAAAAATGCATATAACACGGGCAATAGTGGGTAATGGAAGTCGTGTGGTTGTTTCACACCAGATTTTTTTCTTGAACTTTCTTCTATATTCAATAGAAGAAAGTATTCGATTCGTAAAAATTTTCGACTTTCGGATTTTGATAGATTTACACACTTTGAGAGCTCCAGAACTAGATTTGATTATTTTTAGAAAATATCAGTCTGTCTCTGTGTGTGTGTGACGAAAATTTTGTGGCGACTGTATATCTGTAACTACTGCCCATATTTGCATATAAATTTATGCGTAAATGCACTTTGATTAAAATTAATGCGTATCGACTTTTGGTGTCCATCGCTCAACAGATGGCTTTGCTATACAGCGATTTCCACAATTTAAGAGAAAGCTGTATATCTCAAAAATTACTGAACAAGTTTGCACATGAATTTATATGTGGATGCATCTTGACATAAATTATTGTCTGTTCACTTTTGGTGCCAAAAACTCAACAGGTGACGTTGCTATACAGCGATTTCCACAGTTTAAGAGAAAGGGATATCTCAGGTTCTATTACGCATAATGAAAAAAATTTGGTATGTAAAAAGACAATTATGAAATATTATGCTGATTCAATTTGGATGCATATCGACCAATAGGTGGCGCTGCTTTACTGCCTTTTTACCCCAGAACGGGAAAGCTATATCTCGACTTCTATGTTGTGTAATTGTACAAAATTTGAGAGATAGTTGAGATAGCCTTTATGAAAACGCATTTTATAATATAATATTTATAAAATATAAAATTGTCTTTTTTTATAAATTTTGTGTAAGTTTTAAGATAAAAATCGTCTGCATTCATCATTATGGTAGTTAATTTTAATGAATAATAGTTTTAATAAATTATTTGTACTGAGTGAATTTGTATTAGAAAACATAGAAGAAAGTCTTTTGGTAGCCACAACATACTATTATATATATATATCTTTATTTTTAGTGAATTTCAATTTTCGCTTTTATGTGAACGAAATTTTGAAAAAAAATTTTCCATTTATACTTGTATATACAGAAAATATAGAGGAAATACTTGTTGAAACTTCATTTCAAAACTGGTATATTGTGGCCATCACAAGACTTTCTTCTATATTTTCCTATAGAAATTCACTCAGTAAAAATATTTTATTAAAACTCGTGTTTATTAAAATTATCTACCATAGTAAATGCAGATGATTTTCATTTTAGAAAAAACTAGCACTAAATATAAGAAAAGAAAGTTTAATTCTTGATAAGTAAAGTCTTAAAAAATGCGTATTTATAATTTTTTCCTCATATATCAAGTTCCGTACAGTTATATGCCATAGAAGATGAGATATAGCCATCCCATTCTCAGAGAAATATGCAGTATAGCAGCGTCACTTATAGGCTGATATGCATCCAAATTAAATCAGCATAATGTCATATAATGGTCTTCTTACATACCAGTTTTGTTTGATTATAAACAATAAAACCTGAGATATAGCCTTCCCTGAAATTGCGGAAATTGACTATAGCAGAGCCAACTGCTGAGATATTGGCATCAAAAGTTGTTAGTTAAACACTAATTTATGACGAGTTGCATCTAATGATAAATTTATATGCAATTCTGTGTAGTAGTTCCCGAGATATAGCCTTCCCTTAAATTGGGAAAATCGTTGTATAGTAGCCCCACCTGCTGATCAATTAACAAAAAAATATGGTAAGCACTAAATTATGTTTCAGTTGCATCTGCATATAAATTTATATGCAAATTTGTGCAGTAGTTCCTGAGGTAAAGTCTTCCCTGAAATTTTGAAAATCGCGGTATATCAGCGCCACCTGTTGAGAAATTGACACCAAAAGTTGACAGTCACTAATTAAAAACAAGGTGCATCCTCATATAAGTTTATATGCAACTTTGCGCGATAGTTCTTGAGATATTACCTTTCCTGAAACTGGGGAAAAAACTGTTAGCAGTGCCACCTGTTGAACAATTGGCACCAAAAGTTGATTGGTGCTAATATAGGTCAAGGTACATCTGCATACAAATTTATATGCAATTCTTTGCAGCTAGTTCCTGAGATACAGTCGCCACAAAATTTTTGTCTCTGTTACGCACACATACTAGGAATGGTCAAATCGTGTTCTGGATCTCTAAATACATCGAAAAACAGAAGTCGAAAATTTTTACGAATCCAATACTTTCTTCAATTGAATATAGATGAAAGTAAAAAGTAATGTAAAATGAAGACATTTAGGAAGCAGATTTCATCAAGGCAGATAATATTCTTTATCGTTTACTCTAGAACAAATAAACAATGCATTAATTGCAACTGGAGGAATGTAATTTGCTGACCATTTGAATTTAAAGTGATCCGTGGGAAAGCAAATGTTATCTATGAATCATATCCGTGCTATCTAGATTATAACATTACAGTAAAGTAAACATTCACATCGAACGAAAGCAATAAATAAATATACACTTTTTACTTTATTTTATTTTTATTGATATATTAATTTTTTTAAGAATATAAGAATTAAACAATGAACTACTGTAATACTGAACTTGATGATTATTTTTGTGTTCTTGAATTCCACAAGTCGCATAAATGGTTAAACATTATTATTAATCCACTTTTCAGATTTTTTTTTTTTTTTTTTTTTTTTTTAATTTTTTAATTTATACAATAAGTAATTACATTTTGAATTTTTTTATTTCCATTTCCCGACTAACCGTAGGTAATGGAAGTATTGTATTCGGTCCAAAAATTCGATATCGAGATTTCACCTGATTTACATGTTTTAAGGTGTCCTGAGTCCAAAAAGATGGTTTTTGGCAATTTGTCAGACTGTGTGTATGTGCACTGTTAAAAAAATGCAGAAAAAATACAGAAATTCTCTGTAATTTCAGAAAAAAAGGCGTAAATTACGGAAAAATTACGTAGACAAAACGTATTTTACGACTTTTTTTTTTGAAATTACAGAGAATTTCTGTATTTTTTCTGCATTTTTTTAACAGTGTGTGTGGGGAATCTTCTGACTATCATATTTCCGAAACTTATAAAGATTCAGCTATGAAACTTCAGAATTAAGACAGAACTGGTGTGTACAGATGAATTTTCCAAATTTTGGTGAAAATTGGAAAAGCGGAAGTGGGACATCCGAAATCGGAAGTGATAAAATGCCACTGCCGAGCCACATTCTAGGCGAGTCGTATTAAACCCCCGACTATAGCTTTAATGCCCCAACCCACCCTCCCGCTCGGTCAATGTCTTTTTCTAGTCAGTTTTGCCGCATTATTTCTTCCGGTATAGGCTTTTTTTTTTCCATACTTGACATTCTGAGTTTTTTTCGTTTTCATCCCATGCTTTTTCTATGGATTTTTAGCCATTCTTTCCTCGTTTTTTTTTATTCTAAAGTGCGGTGGTCCACATCTCAAAAAACGGCTCTAACGATTTTCTTCCAAGTTGCTGTATAAATATTCTATTAGATGTTCTCTCGAATGATATGGTTAGTTCAGGAAAATTGATAGGAATTCTGCATAAATAGCAGACTTTCAGGTACTGCGAGTGAATTCCTTTCAAAACGGCTGTATGGATTTTTTTTTTTTTTTTTTTTTTTTTTTCAAACTTGCCATATTAACCCGTTTTTAAATATCTTTTTGTATGTAATTGTTGTTTTGCGGTCAACAACTAAATATGCCAAATTTTGAAAAAATCGGTGTCTCAAAAACGGTTCTAACGATTTTCTTGAAAATTGTTACATAAACCCATTTTAAATATTCTTTCTCATGTTTTACGTGGTTATTACAGGAAAATTAATAGCCATCCTGATCAGATAGATCAGTTTTAGATCTCGGAAATTAGTGTATAGAAAAAAAAAAAAACTTTTTTTTTTTCCCCCGCTTGCTATGTAAACTCTATTTTATGTCTTTATGTTTTCATGCGTTTACCGAAAACGTGTATTAACTTTCTCTTACTGGAAATTTTTTTAGTTATCTATTTCATTAGCTCAATTCTGTGTCTTCTGATCACATTATCTCCAAAAGGTTAAAAGTGTATATAATACGTGTAATAGAGGGCGATGGAAGTCGTATTGTTTCACGCCAGATTTTTAAAATAATTTACCGACTGTGTGACAATGGAAATTTACTTTATTTTATATGATGTTATATGACGTTACCTTGTTTTGCATGATTTTTAGATGAATAAGTAATGTTCATTTAGTTTTCGTTTTCCGAGTCGGGTTCGGGTATGAAAAGTCAGGTTCGGGTGTAAAGAAAGCGGGTTCGGGTCGCAAAAATTCTCTATTGCGGGTTCGGGTCGGTTTCCGGGTTGATGAAATTTTTTTTATCAGGTTCGGCCGTTGCCAACGAATGAGTGAGCCTCGGATTCTAAAAAATCTGATGACGTCAGCTTAGCAGGCGATTGGTTTCTTCGTGGACATGCGTGTAAACCTGTAAACACACACGAGAAGAACAGCCATTGCATTGCATGCACTTCTCTTTTCTTCCCGTTTTGCGACGTGCGACAGCGAAAAATAATAGATTCGTCGGCTGCGTCTATGAAAGTCAAAGGTTATGAAGTAATTCAAGAAAATATAAGGGTGAGTTCTGAATATTTTTATAAGGTATTAATATCAGAATAATCTGTACATAACATCAATACTGATAATGTAACGTTAATGATAGTTTATTATACTTTTATCTGTAGTCAAATAAGTGTATGAATTGGAATCAAAATATCTGTACTCGTGATATTAAGCATATTTTAGTAATTTCACTTTATTTGTATATAAAGCTTTTTATTTATTTTAAATGTTTTGATTGTAATCGCATATTCTGCTTGAATTTATTTTTAAAAATTCGCAAGTAAAAATAAGTAAACTAGCTTATAATATAAACAGACATGCTACGTTTCAGCCTTAAAGGGACTCTCTACCTATCGTCTCCGAAAGCCGAAGCCAATGTCATTCTATGGGAAATTTTGTCCCATTATAATTCGTTAACTAATACATATTTTTAAATTCCGTTTTCACTTTCCGAAAATTCACAACTATTAAACAATTTATCGCTTTCTAAAAATTGATTTTTTTTTTTTTTTTTTTTTTTTTTAAGATTTCATTTCTAAGCTCAAAAACGAAAAATTTCACGTTGCGAAAATTCGTATTTTACAACCTCAAAATAAAATATAAAAATAAAAAATAATAATTTTTAGAAAGCGATAAACTGTTTAATAGTTAAAAAGTTTCTGAATGTGAAAACTGAATTTAAAAATATATATTAGCTAATAAGTTATAATGGGGCGAAATTCTCCATAGAATAACATTGGCTCTGGCTTCTGAGAACGATAAGTGGAGAGGCCTCTTAAGGCTGAATTCACCTTTTTTAAGCTTGAAAATTATTATTCTTGGGATTAATGCAAATCCGCATTCAAACTTTTTGGACGTGTGTAGGGGGGGGGGGGGTCAGCCTGAATTTGTGCAATATATTATTAGCAATTTCTATGTGATTGGTTTTCAAGAAATCTCAAATTCAAACTTGGAGAAAATAAAAAAGAAATAGCACTTCAACTGCATCTTCCTAATGAACTTGAACTACATTATTTTACTAATCAATTGCCCCAGCAAACAATGCTTCTATAGATTTTCAATATAAGATTTATTGTTCTGATTTTGTTTATTGAGTGTACATGTATGCAATCAGATTTATCATTATTTTTATTATTGAAAAATGTATATTGTGTCAGTTGCCTGATACCACTTTTGAGAGGGGGGGGGGGTCGTGAAAAGTTCAGCCTTTTTTTCTGTAAGCTTGCACCATGTCTGTATAAAGAAAAAGCCATAAACATATATATATATAGAATTATAAACATATATATATATGCATTTTTACGTATGTTAATTCATAATTATATTTACAGAGCTGCCAACCAAATCCGGCAGATTGTTAGTACCGCCCCTCTGTATTTAAATATGCTAAAGTGAGAATATAATTTTAAGATTTGGCTTTTATTTCATGAACGTTTCTTCAAAAAGTTGTGCAAGATGATATATAAAAACATAGATATAGTAATATATATAGATGTATCATCCCCATGTTATCGAGCAAAAAATTTTGATGCCGAAAAAAAGTTCTAAAATCAGCCATTAGAGAGTATTGAAAAAAAGAAAAATGAATTTGAAACTGTATCTGGAGTTGTTCATTTACCTTTAGTAAATAAATTATTCATAACTTTTATTTACAAAATTATCCGTGTGTATCCCTGTGTGTGATTTACTCGGGGAAAGGCAGCCATTAGAGTGACTTTTCCCGAAAAAAAAAGGTATCACTTTTCCCTCTCGCTGATTAATCTATGTCTTATTACTATATCTATGTATAAAAACTAGTATGATGTGGCCACCACATGACTTTCTTCTATAATCTATATAGTTTTACACAAAATTTAGTCAATAGTAGTTTCCTAGTTAACTACTACTATTATCAATAACTCATTAATTTTACAACCACACGATTAAAATAATTCTCATTATGTACATTTATACCAAATTTTGACCTATACTGCCATGTTAAATAAAAACAAGGGTTAAAAATTTAGAAAAAATGCGATGGCAGCACCACCTGTTGAGCGATTGATCCTCACATCGAATCAGCAACAGTTTATGTCAGGGTCTAACTAAATACCAAGTTTGGTTAAATTTCGTCCATTGGTTCGTGAGATACAGCGTCCACAAAATTTCTGATACACACACACAGACAGACATTTTCTATAAACAGTCGAATCGTGTTCAGGATATCCGAAAACGTGTAAATCCATCGAAAAATGGAGTTCGAAAATTTTCACGAATCCAATACTTTCTCTGTATATACATATAGAAGAAAGTAATAATTTATACTTTTAATATTCACCTTATTGCGATTAATATTTTAAAAGTGTTTACATTTAGGTATATTTAATTATGCATGCGAATGTCACATTATAATTTAACACGTTGCTTTTAATATTCTGTAAATATTAATTTAAAACAATAGCTAATAAATAAATGCTGCTTAGAAGTCATAAAATATTATTTTATTTACTAATTTTTCATTTTATTTTTACTTTCTTTTATATTCAATAGAAGAACGTATTGGATTCGTAAAAATTTTTGACCTCCGCTTTTTGATGGATTTAAACGTTTTGAGAGGTGTAGAACACGATTTGACCATTTTTAGAAAATGTCTATCTGTGTGTGTGTGTGACATAAATAAGTGCCTATCAACTTATGGTAAAAATTGTTTCGACAGGTTGCGTTGCCATTCCGCTTTTTCTAAATTTTTAACATGGTGGTATAAGACAAAATTTTGTATATGTGCATAAAGAGAATTATTTTTTAATAATCATGAAATTTACAAGAATTATTTATAATACAGATAGTCAACTGGGAAAAAAATTGTATATGTGGGAGCATCACCTTCCCCCTGGGGGGGAAGTCACCTCTCGAGGAGAATAATTTTTCATGATGGGTATCTTTCAAAAGAGCTCGCCAATACTTTTAAAATGAATGGTTGAAAAATCGATCTGCGATAATTTAAAATAAAGTTATCGATTTTTTTTTTTTTTTTTTTTTTTTTTCATTTTTAACAAACAAAATATTTTTTATTTTTTTTTAATGTTATATCGAGAACAATAATGAACTTATTTTGGATATTTAGTGTTATACTACTTCTCTAATAAGGAAATCGTATTGCATTTTCATGGAAGATCATTTTATTAAATAATGATTTTAATAAATTATTTTTACTGAGTGAATTTGCATGGGAAAATATAGAAAAAAGTCATGTGGTGGCCACAACATTCTAGTTTTTATTATATAGTACTAATATACACTATTATATACTAATTTTTCATTTTATGTTTTTTATTTATAAGTGGTGCAATATGCCTGTAGAAGTAATTATGATGAAGATTGTAACTGTACAGATTGCCTCAAGTTGATGATATAAAGAAAGCTTGGATAAAAGCCATTCCAAAAATATCTACGTGTGAGTATTTCTTATATTGCTTTAATATAGATATATTTATTTTTTGCGTGACAGTTTTGTGAACATTTTCTAGTAAATAATTGATAAAAGTGCTTAAATATCCTTGAATAAAGTTTACAATAAACATTTCTTTCAATTAAAAATTCTTTTTCAGTTGATAGTTATTACCATGATCAGGGCTACCTCGAGTCCCGGCACAAGCTTATTCTGGAGGGGGGGGGGGCTTGCAGTGACAAGAGGTCTTTAGGTTGCAAAATTTCTGCTTATGCCTGTTGGGGGGCCCAAGGGAACTGCCCCAGAGCCCAGTTAAAGAGGGGGCTGCAGCCCCGGGCCCAATGAACAAGGGGGCCCTAGATAGGGGCAAAAAAACCCCAGTAAACAGAAAAAAATGTTTTTTTTTTTTTTTTTTTTTTTTTTTTTTTTTTTAATTCTGTTTTTACAGTCAAAAATTAAATCCTTGATACTGTTATGTAAAAATATTTTAAAAAGACAAATTTTTAAAAATTTCTTTTAGTACTTAAACTTAAAAAAAAAAAAAATAAATTTTAAGTATTTTTTAAAAATGCATTAACATTTGAAAATTTCAAAAGTCATCCAAGAGATGAGGGAGAGGGGGGAGAACAATATATTTATTAATATCACACAATCAACAAATTAGGAAGAAAATCATATTTATTGAAAATTTATTTTTCCAACTGAGTGAAAATAATGCCTGGCCCGGGAGTCGAACCCCGAATCTTTGACTTACAAGGTCAAAGCTCTACCAATTGAGCTATCAGACTCACTCAGACAACCTTTAGGCAGAGCAACTGGTCTATCATGTAGATAGCTCGACAGAATAAGCCGCAGGTAATGGAAAACAACATTAAACAATGGGAGGAATAAATACATTTATTAATATCACACAATCAACAGATTGGGGAAAAAATCATATTTATTGAAAATTTATTTTTCCAACTGAGTGAAAATCAAAGATCCGGGGTTTGACTCCCGGTCCAGGCATTATTTTCACTCAGTTGGAAAAATAAATTTTCAATAAATATGATTAAAATTCACCGATACATATTTATGATCAGATGTTTAAAAACGAGTGAAATGAGATTTTTCCAAATATGTTTATTGCATTAAGTATTTATTTAACTCTACCAATATCAAATTGCGAAGGCGAGAGAGCAAACTCCAAATTAGAGAGAGTTCTATCTCTTCGAAGAACAAAAATGCAGCTGAATAAGCTGCAATGTTTGGCTATGCTGTACTCAGAGCACGATTTAACAAGCAACCTGGATTTTAAAGATGTAATTGAAATTTTCAGCACGGCAAAGGCTAGGAAGAAGCCAATTTCATTTTTTTATTCTGCAAAGTATATTCATTAAAGTTTTTGATGCAACAACTTTTCCTTTGGTTGGTGAGTTAGATTCTTTTGTTGTTAATATTTTTTTTTTTTTCTGTTTTAATTAATCTTTTTGCAAACAGTTTCAGAGTTTATTTAAATGTAATGAGAATCTTATTCTAACATGACCATTGTAAAATTTTATCTAATGATAAACATTCATATTAAAGAAAAAGAAAAATGTGTGTGTGTGGGGGGGGGCTCCGCTATTATCACAGCCCCGGGCCCTTAAATGGGTAAACTGGGCTCTGAACTGCCCCGCATGCCCTGGCGTTAATCAGGGCCTGATTACCATCATGATTATTATTATGTGTCTTGTATTATTATTATGTTTTGTATTACCATATTATTAATACATTTAAATTGTTTTCTCTACAATGTATTAATTTGTATCAATGTCACATAGTTTTCTATAATAATAATTGAAATATATTATTGAATTACCTTTAAATAAAATTTTACAATTAACTGCGAAAAAATATTTCTTGAAAGGATTTTAAATACCTTAGTAAATTGTATTACTAATAGAATTAGAAAATAATAATTAACATCATTGTTCTTCTGTTAAAATTATTAATTTCTTGTTAAAATTTCCTTCAATTTATTTTATTCACATTAATAACTGCTAATCGCATTTTTACTCCATTACCCTACTACTGTAAGTAATGGAAGCGTTATATTCGGTCGAAAAATTCGATATCGAGTTTTTCCTGATTTACACGTTTTCAGGTCTCATCAGTCAAAAAAAAGTAGTTTTTGTCAATTGGTCAGTGTGTGTGTGTATGTATGTATGTGTGGAATCGTCTGGCTACCATATCTCCGAAACTAATAATGGTAGAACTACGAAACATTGGAATTGAGACAGGACAAGTGTACAGATGCGTTTTCCAAATTTTGGTGAAAATTGGAAAACCGGAAGTGGGACCGTAGGTCCGTATCTCAAAAAGACACTATATTAGATGTCCTGTCGAATGACATAGTTGGTTAGTTCAAGAAATTGATAGGTGCCCAGTATAAATAACTCAATTTCAGGTCTCGCAAGTACATTCCTTTAAAAACGGCTGTATGGATTTTTTTCAAACTCGCCATATTAACTCCCTTTTAAGTATACTTTTATATGTAATTATTGTTTTTCTGTCAATAATTGAGTATGCCAAGTTTCGGTAAAAGTTGGTATCTCAAAAACTGTTCTAATGATTTTCTTGAAAATTGTTACATAAATCCATTTTAGATATCCTTTCTCATGTTTACGTGGTTATTACAGAAAAATTAAATGTCATCCTGATTAGGTAGGTCAGTTTTATTAGATCTCGAAAATTGGTGTGTCAAAAAATAACTCTATCACTTTTTTCTTGTTTTTTAACTCACTATGTTGGCTCTGTTTCACATATTTATATATATATATTATCAGCTGTCTCTTATGGAAAATTTGTCAGGTGTCTTCTGCATTAGGCCGATTTTATGTCTTCTGATCACATTATTTCTAAAAAATGCATATAATATCTGTAATAGTGGGTAATGGAAGTTGTGTGGTTCTTTCACACCAGATTTTTTTACATACAAACATACATTTTGATACAAGATTATTCATATTTAAACAAAAATGTAAAATCAAAACATATCATAGATTACCAGACTTTCCAATATTAAGAGCATTTTTGTGCTTCCTTGTATTAAAAATTCGAGGTTGCACATACCAGAGACAAAGAGTACACTAAAATTTCATTCGTCTAAAAAACTTTTATCATGATTAAAAAAAAAAAAAAAAAAAAAATCTAGTGTGAAACAACCACAAGACTTCCATTACCCACTATTACACGCATTATATGAACTTTTTAGAGATATTATATTCATTTTTTAGGAATTTTCAAGTAAGAGAAACTTGATAGAAGTGTAAAGACATAAAACCGAGTTTCCTTAGCGAGTTAAAAATTAAGAAAAGTTATGAATTATATTTTTAAACACCAATTTCCGAGATCTAAAACTGTGACCTAATCAGAATAACCTTAATTTTCCTGTAATAACCATATAATACATGATAAAGGGTATCAAAAAGGAATTTATGTAACAAACTTCAAGAAAGTCGTTAGAGCCGCTTTTGAGATACCAACTTTTACCAAAACTTGGCATGCTCAATTATTGACCGGAAAACATTAATTATATAAAAAAGGGTATTTAAAAGGGAGTTAATATGGCGAATTTGAAAAAAAAATCGCTATATAGCAGCACCACCTGGGGATTGGTGACACTAAAAGTTGACAGACACTCATTTAGGTTAAGGTGCATTAACATAAATTTATATGCAATTTTGCGCAGTAGTTCCTGAGATATAGCTTTCCCTGAAATTGCGGGAATCGTATAGCAGCGCCACCTGTCGATCATAAGCATTCATATTGAATCAGCATAATGTCTCCTAATGGCCTTCTCTTATATCAAGTTTTCATTGCTCATACGCAATAGAATTTGAGATATATATTCTCCTTAAATTGTAGAAATCGCTGTATAGAAGCGCCACCTGTTGAGCGGTTGGCACCTAAAGTTGATAGGCATTAATTTAGCTCAAGGTGCATCTACATGTCAATTTATATTCAATTCTGAACAGTAGTTCCGGAGATACAGTTGCCGCAAAATTTTTTTCATACACACAGATATTTTCTAAAAATAGTCAAATCTTGTTCCAGACCTCTCAAAACGTGAAAATCTGTCGAAAACCGGAAGTCGAAAATTTTTATGAATCCAATACTTTTTTCTATTGAATATAGAAGAAAGTTAAAAAAAAAAAAAAAAAAAAAAAGGAAGAAGAAGAAATAGTATTTGAGCAATTAGCTGTGAGTGATTAAACATAAATTTTTTGAATGAGTTGGGTTTTTTCTGCGTCTTAAATTTTGTTTTCACATAACAATTTTAATTTTAGCAATTAATTAAAACTTCTGTTGTTCTTATATTGTTGTTTATAGAAACACAATCATTTCATATTAATTGATTTTAAATCTAAAATTATGCTTAAACTTCTTTATATTATTTTCTTATTTTAAAATTACTTTGCATTAAAGCAACATACATGCTATTCTTTAGTTTCTTTTTTTTTTTTTCTATTCAGTAGAAGAAAGTATTGAATGCAGAAAAATTTTCAATTTCCGGTTTTTGATGGATTTACACGTTTTGATCATTTTTAGAAAATGTCTGTCCATCTGTGTGTGACAAAAATTTTGTGGTGACTGTATCTCAGGAACCACTGGACGAAATTGCATGTAAATTTATATGCAGATGCACCTTGTCATATGTTAGTGCCTATCAACTTTTGGTACCATTACAGAGCAGGTGACGCTACTATATATTGATTTTCTCAAATTGAGGAAAGGCTATATCTCAGGAACAGCACAGAATTGCATATAAAATTATATGTAGATGCACCTTAACATAAATTAGTTTATGCCAACTTTTTACATCAATCGCTCAAAAGGTGTCGCTGCTATACAGCGATATTCGCAATTTAAGGGAAAGCTACATCTCAGGTTGTATTGCGTACAATAGATCTAAACTTAATATATGAAAAGTTTATTTTGAAGCATTATGTTTATTAAACTGGATTTATATATATATATACGCAACTTTATTGTAAAGTTGCAAAAAGTCCTCGTATTTTCTAAGGTAGTAACATAATACATGCTACAGTTTTTTTTTTTTTTTTTTTTTTTAACAGGTTTCTGAGAAACATTTCAAGAAATTGGATGTAGAATATGAAACTTTTGCCTATGATAAAAAGAAATTTTGTGTTCCTTTACATCGTCCGTGTTTGAAAGCAGGTGCTATCCCATGTATTTTTCTGGATTGTCTATTAATTTGTTCTCGCAAGACAATATCAAGAGTGAGTCCTACTGAAAAGCATATTTCAAGGGATGATCGTGAAAGATAATTTTCAAATTGAAGATCGTGAAAGATCATTTTATAATTATAAATATTATCTGTTAAATTTGTTTATTTTATGATGTGTTAAAATGTAATTTTATAATTTTTCATATAATCAAGATTGATGCTTAATAAACTTGCTTTATGTAAATTGTTTTTTTTTTTTTTTTTTTTTTCGTGTGTGTGTGTTTGCGCGTGCGCGTATGTGTGTGAATTTATTGTAGTGTTTTTAGCTTTATAATATTGTAGTGATATTAAGCAATTAAAATTTTGGAGAGATGTGAGAATTTGAGTACTGTAGTAAAATTTATAAATAAGTACCCCTTTTTACACATGTTAAGAAACAGTCTATAAACAAAAATTATGCTTAGTCACGCCAGCTCATATTTTATATATTGCAAAGAATTTCAGCTGTATCAAAAATCTCAGTTCTCTGTTATACATAAAGGATAACTTTTCACCCCAAAATTGTGTGTTGTCTGTCAAAAGAGTAAATATACACATTATATATAATTTAAGACACTTTATTATTTATTATTTAATCCAACAAAAATAAATTAATAGATAAAAACTATTTTAATTATTGTTTATTTATTTAGTGGAAACTATATTTGACTTAACTGCAACAATATTGGTATATCATAAATAACCTTTATTTTTAGATACCATTTAAGTATTTATGTCATAATGTAAATTTTTGAATGTTATAAAATAATCTGTTAACAAATTTGGAGACTGTAAAATTCAAGACCCAGTAATTTTAAGAAACTTTTATGGATTATGAGCAGGAATTTCATATTATACAATTGAATAATAATTTTTTAAAAAAAGCACTAAAGCATGATTTTTTTTTTTTTTTTTTTTTTTTTTTAAATCTTAATAATGGTCATAGGAACCTAAATGAAAATTTAACAGCAGATAAATTTTGGGGAAGTTTCTATTTTTAATAAATTCTGTTTTGTTCAAAATAAAAATCTTAAATTTCTCTCTATATATGTATATGTGCTTTACTTTTCTCAATTTTATTTATTTATTTTATTTTATTTTTTAAATTGGGGGGGGGGGGAGATTGATACATATATATTTTTAAAATTATCATAGATCTATGTTAAACCATTAGTTTTAAAAGTATTGACGAGTTCTTTTGAAAGATACCCATACTAAAAATTTACTCTTACAAGAGGGCGGAAGCGATGCGCTTACATATACAATTTGTTTAGCTGGTTGACTCTTGCTACTATAAACATATTTATTTAATTTCATATTAAAAAGTCAAAAATAATTTCCATTATGTAAACTCATGCGAAATTTTTTCCTATACTACCTATTAAAAAATTCCGCAAAAACGCGATGACACCACCACATGTTTAGTTGTTGATCCCCAAATGTAATCAGCACAATATAGGTCAAGGTCAAACTAAATATCAAGTTGAATTAAATCATGTTCATCGATTCGAAAGATACAGTATCCAGATAAGTTCATCAAAAACTGGTGTTCAAAAATTTCAGGAATCCAGTACTTTGTTCTTGTGCATGTAAAATAATAACTTTTAAAGTTTTTTATTCCAATAATTTATTTCCCGTTATTTGGATATTTTTTTACATGAATATTTTATTTGCTTTTTATTTTATTTTTTAACTATATTAGATATGCCTCTTAATATTACATAGTTATTTATTATTTTATCATTGTCCACTGAAATTACATATGGGAAGAATTCTGTTCGTAAATATCGGAAAACTTGAAAAATTCAGTTTTAAAAAATATAACATTTCAAACTTTTTTTTTTAAGGGAGGGGGGGGGGGGCGAGTAAGAAAGCATCTTCATAATCTCTTTTAGAAAATAAGTTATTTTCATTTGTAAATGGAACGATATTGCCATTGGAGTATTCTTGTTTGTTTTTTAACTAGTTTTAAATTCAGAAATTTTTGCTAAATCCAATCATCCCTAAATTATTCAAATGATTTTAAATAAAGCAAGTTCAATATTGTAGTTGCGAAAATTTGCTTCTGTTACTACATTCAATTTTTATTTTTATGAAGAGGAAAGGGAAAAAAATCGCAGCTGACACCAAACAAAACGCTCACAGCCGGTGATGATAATGTTCGCCTGTCTGTGATGACGTCAGCCATAAGGCTCTGCGCTCTAAGTTAGTAGACGGAAAGTGGGATTCCAGGAGGCGTACGCCGACCCAGTCGTTCGGTGTTTTCCGTGGTTTTCTCTGAAACTTGCGTAAAATACGGAGTAGGACCACTTAGAAAGACCCCCCCCCCACGGAGGGCAACGCTCCAATAGGCCTAGGACTCGTGATGTCAATCGGCCTTAATATGCAACACCAACACACAATTGATCCCCGAACTTTCATTTCTTGAACATGTGTGCGAGATAAATGCATGTGTTAATGATAAATAAATGTAGGGAAGGAACTAAAATAAATGTAGGAAGTTTTAAACCAGCGAATTCTTTGTTTCACTAGGTTTGTTAAATTTCCAGTATTCATAGCTGCTAACTATTTTAATTGATTCAGGAATTTTGTTAGTACCGCCCTTTTTTCAAATCATATTTGAAGAGTAATTGCCTTCATATTTAATTGTAATTACATGCTAATGAAAATTACTGTAGAAAGAATATGGTACGAAGAAAAGGGCGAAGCATTCCGTAATAAATTGAAAAAGTTGGCAGCTATGAGTATTTTATTCCAAATGATGGACAAGTAATCTTTTCCAGAAAAGTTCTTTAAATGTCTTTCCAATGTTGAACATCTTGAACGGGGAAAAAAATTAAACGATTACAAAAGTAATGAGGTTAAGACTAACAACAATGCTTTTTCAAAAGCCCCTGCAAACAAGTATGAGGCCACTTCCTCATGAAATATGAGGGATTTTAATCTATTAAATTTTTTTGATTAATCTCTCTCAAATATTATGAGACAGGCTAGTCAAATATTTTTTTTTTCGGGATAAAATTTCTCCACAAATATTATGAGGCAGCTTAGTCAAATAGAGACTAGTTTTCCTTTTCAAATATTACCAGACAGATTAGTCAGGTAAATAGTCTTGACTATCCTGCCTCTTCAGATATTCATTGAAAATTGACTAGCTTGCTTCGTAAGATACCTGTTGGCTGCTGACTAACCGTCTTAATTAAGTGCAGATTCTGACTAACTTGCCTTGTCTGGCAACTGCGGTTGTTGACTAACCTTCCTGGTCAGATAATTATGATTATCGACTAGCCTTCTTTGTCTAATAATATTAACCTTCCTAGTCTGGAGTAGTGTTTTGGTGACTAGTTTAGCAAGTACACTTTTTAGTTTTGGAGACTAGTTCAGCAAGTACACTTTTCAGTTTTGGTGACTAGTTCAGCAAGTACACTTTTTAGTTTTGAAGACTAGTTCAGCAAGTACACTTTTCAGTTGCGGTGACTAGTTCAGCAAGTACACTTTTCAGTTGCGGTGACTAGTTCAGCAAGTACACTTTTCAGTTTTGGAGACTAGTTCAGCAAGTACACTTTTTGGCTAGTCAGTTATTTTGGTTAGTCAATTCTGTATTGTCAGCTGAGCATTTTGGCAGGTCACTGTGACCAATTTATTTTTCTGTGTGCACTGACGTTTCGGCAAAAATTGGTAGTCAATAGCTTGATTTTTGCTGTGGCTATCGCGATACATGCAGATTCTTCCCATAGGCCGTAATGATAAGAAAAACTATGGCGAGTCCCTGTACACGAACTACAAATGGAATACACACCTAAAATTATACAGCTAATTCTGTTGGGCTCATGAATATGTGTACCAAATTGCAAGTCAATAGCGTGATTTTTGCGGTCGCTATCGCGGTACATACAAATTCTTCCCGTAGGCCGTAATGATAAGAAAAACTTTGGCGCGTCCCTGTACACGAATTACAAATGGAATGCACACCCAAAACTATACAGCTAATTTCGTAGGGATCATGAACACGTGTACCAAATTTCAAGTCAATAGCGGGAGTTTTGCGGCCGCTATCGCGCTACATACAAATTCTTCCCATAGGCAGTAATGATAAAAAAAAAAAAAAAAAAAAAAAAAAAACTTTGGCGTGTCCCTGTACACGAACTACAAATGGAATGAACACCCAAAACTATACAGATACTTTCGTGGGGATCATGAACATGTGTATACCAAATTTCAAGTCAATAGCGTGATTTTTTCGGCCGCTATCGCACGAGAGACAGACGAAACCCAAAATCCTTTTGAGTCTCAACAGAGGGCCTCCGCTGACGTTTCGGCAAAAATTGGAAGTCAATAGCTTGATTTTTGCTGTGGCTATCGCGATACATGCAGATTCTTCCCGTAGGCCGTAATGATAAGAAAAACTTTGGCGTGTCCCTGTACACGAACTACAAATGGAATACACACCTAAAATTATACAGCTCATTCCGTTGGGCTCATGAATATGTGTACCAAATTGCAAGTCAATAGCGTGATTTTTGCGGTCGCTATCGCGGTACATACAAATTCTTCCCATAGGCCGTAATGATAAGAAAAACTTTGGCGCGTCCCTGTACACGAATTACAAATGGAATGCACACCCAAAACTATACAGCTAATTTCGTAGGGATCATGAACACGTGTACCAATTTTCAAATCAATAGCGGGATTTTTGCGGCCGCTATCACGCGACAGACAGACACACAGACAGAGCCCAAAACCGTTTTGAGTCTCAATAGAGGGCCTCCACTGACGTTTCGGCAATAAAATTTCTCAGCCATTGTTGTTTTAGATACACACCTATTACATTTTTTTAAACTTGTTTTTGCAAAACAAACTGCTAAAAGTATACTTAAGTCTCTACCTTTTTTAATTGCCACTTCGCTGGCTCACCCAAACCCCATGTTATTCTAAAAGGAATTTTTTTTTTTTTTTTTTTTTTTTTTCAGGATTACTCATTACCCAATATATTTTTTAAATTCTGTTTTCACATTCAGAAAATTTCTAACTGTTAAATTAGTTCTTGTTTTCTAAAAATTGGATTTTTTAAAAATTTCATTATTTATTTTGTTGCTAAAATATAAGAAAAATGCACCATAAGAGAGTTATGAATTTTCTAAATGTAAAATTAAATTAATAATAATAATAATAAATTGTTTTTAAAATAATTTTTAGACTTTTATTGATAAACTTAATGAATCTATTTTTTTCTCAATTAAATCTTTGTGTCATATCTATATGAAATTTGTAAACATGGGGGAAATAATAATAGATTCTTCAGGTAGGAAAATTTTTTCCAAATCAATTTAAGAAAATTATTATTCAGACAGTTTTATGCACACTTGAAACTAATAATTAGCTACTGCTACTTTTATGTGAATGATTAATGTACATAATACATAAAAATCATATTCTATATTTGTTTGAAAAATTTGTTTTTCTCTTGGTGTGAAATTTTAATAGAGTTTTATGCGGACATAAAAGTTATTGCAGGTATATTGAAGAATTCTTTTTACGTTAATGAAATAATTCCGAAAATGTTTAACGTAGATAAAAACTATATATATATATATATAAATGTTTATGTCATCAATTTAATGAAAGTGGCATTATCAATATTCAGCTAATCATCCAATCAATCATGTTAGAGAAAAAATTGCAGCTAATTTCTAATTTCAGCAATCACATGTCTGTAATTTGCTTATTTCTTGAAAATAATTTTTTTCAGCAAAATGTAATTACTGACTTAAATTTCAAAAATCTCACTTAAATTTTGAAAATCCCACTTAATTTTTTTTTGTTAAAATGGGAGAATCCCACTCATTTTTTTTTTTTTTTCCCTTAGTGCAAACCCTACCTGGGATAAATTGGCATAGTTTGAAGAAAAAGTATTTTTAAGGTTACTTAAACACGCATTTAATTAATGAGTTCTATGGGATTTTGTAGCCCGAAAGTTAAATTCTGGTGAATGCATAGGAAAGCTTTCCTAAATATTGCACATGGGAAAAAAAAAAAAAAAGAAAGAAAATTAAAAAAAAAAAAAAAAAAAAAAATTATCGCAACTAGGTCTCCCCTATTGTATAATTATAATTTTAAAATACACATCATTTTAAAGATTATATAAATTAATTTCAGAAATAATTTTTATATTTGAAAATAAACATTTGACATGACTATCTATAATATGTTAAACCAATGAAAATACCTAGAAACTACCATAGCCTCCTAAACTGTCGCATGGCTCCAGGCCCTGACTAACGGCAGGGCATACGGGGCAAATGCCCTGGGCCCCCTACAGGCGTATGCAGAAATTCTGCAACCTAAAGAGCTCTTATCCAACTGCAAGGGGGTCCCCCAGAATAGGCTTGCCCCGGGGCTCCAGGTAGTCTAAGTCGGGCCCTGCATAGCTCGGAAGCTTGGCAACTGTTGAAGCGGTAGACAGCACCACCTGGTACAGATTGAGTGACTTTTTTATTCGCCACCAAGGGATATGATATACATAAAAGGCGAATAGAATCGAAGAAACGTCGATTATATATATCATATATC
Organism: Salticus scenicus; assembly: GCA_963930645.1. NCBI lineage: Eukaryota > Metazoa > Arthropoda > Arachnida > Araneae > Salticidae > Salticus > Salticus scenicus. Next base: position 62,939,364 of record OZ005660.1, on the reverse strand, counting down.
ACTTATTAAAATTATTGGTGACAGTTGAATAAAAAATTCACGCAATCTGTACCAGGTGGTGCTGTCTACCGTTTCAACTGTTGCTAAGTTTATGAGCCACGCGGCAGGCATCTAGTTAAAGAGGCTATGAAACTACTTTCAAAATTCATCAAGTACACCAGATTAAGGAAAATGGTCTAATATTTCCTTTTTATTTATAAAAGATTATGTAGTATCAAATTTTACAATGAAAAACTAGTTAATATTAGTTCTTTATTATTTTTACTTCATTTGTACTGTTAAAAGGGAACTATGTTTAAACAAAAAAAAAAAAAAAAAATCACTTATAAGAAATTTAAGAAAAGTAGCTGTCTAATTACCAAATTGGAATGGGAGGAATTCAGATGTATGAACAAGTTTTTTTTTTTTTTTAAATAAACTTTTGGTGTAATTAGCGCGATTTATGAAACACTCCTAGCTACGACCATTTGAGGTGTGGTTTGATGACGTCACTACCGAAGGAGGAGTTTATGTTGAATGATTCACGATTCACGAGCGTCACGAACTATGGGACCCACTCTAGATTATTTCATGTAATCAATAATCGGCACTTCGATAGAAAAGGTATTTTCACTTATTTTTCCTGGTAAGCTTATTTTTAAACATTAAATTTCTTAATCTACTCGTTTTATATACATAGAACATCGAAAACAAGCGCGAACGTCCATCTTAATTTAATGGAGACTTGCAATCGACGAATCTATTGTGTAATGTAAATGCAAAACTAAGGTAAACAATAGAAATTACTTACTGCATTCGAGATTTATAGATATGAATTAGTTATACAATTAGATATCAATGTCATTACCTGCTGAAAAACATTGCTAATATAAATAACATGTTCGAAATTTGTTTGCCACGTTTATAAAATTAACGTTGATGTAAATATACATTTGTTTTGTTACGAATATATTCATGATTTAAAAATAATTTAGCGTTATTTCAGATTTAAAGATTCTGAATAGATAAATTGGGATAAAAAATATCCATGTGTTTCTTTGCAATAAGAGATAAAATTTGCTTTTGTGTTATTAAAATTTTAATGTAATGTAATTAGTTGCTGCATATAAAGTTTTTATTTCTGCTGCTGTTAGTGGCTGTTAATGTTTGAAAGTGTTACTTATACAGGCTGTCTGTTTAAATTTTTATAGTTTATTACATTTATTTCCTTTCTATGTGTGTACAATTATTTATCATTACATATATCTATGCTTAGCTAAGAAAATAAACTTCATTTTTTATTTCACAGAATCCAAACATTTATTTCAACTGAATTAATATTGCCTTATGTATGTGATTATTAAAAATGTACGTACAAAGGTATTATCGATTCGGTTATTACGAAAACAACAACTTGAAGACTTTATCTAATGAAAGTATCCACCTGCATCTTACGAGGGAAATTCCAGCCACTAAGGGAAAAAAATAGATGCTAACCATAACCTTCAATGGTGAGTTAAAGAGATTCATTAATTTAATTATTATTGAATTAGTATATATTTTTATTATTGAAGAAATAATCTGTTTCTTATCAACTTTATCTCTCAATTATATATGGCGTTAATATGTAAATCTTGATTTTCATTATGTATTTTATTTGGATATTTGTAAAAAGTAAATAAAATATTTTGAGAACAATCATTTCACATAAATTGATTTTATTTATATTTTTACTGAAATGTGAATTTTGAGGTAAATAACAGAAATATAATGAAAATTTGAATTATTTAGATATTTGTTTGTGTTACTGTGGAATTTTGTAGTAGTAATTTGAAAAGTCATAATAACTGCGAACATAGAATATTTTAGAGGTAATTTCTTTATATAAATTTTAATTCCTATTTCATAATAATATTCTATTCAGTGAATTCAAATTAATGTTTAATAAATATTGTGTAAATAACAGATATTTTGTATTTTAAAGATGTGTATGTTTGGAACAAGAGTATTTTGAAAGGGGAAGATTATATGCAAATGTAAATTAATATTGAAATTATCTGCTGCTTTAAATTATCATACATTATTGTACATGTGTTTTGTATTTAAAAGGTGATTTTTTACATCTGTATAATCTGTCTCTTTTTGTAATGGGCGCTTTGATTTTCATGTGCACAAAGCACTAATACATGTGTTACAGTAATTACTGCAGTATGTTATTTGATGCATTTTATGAACATTTCATGCAGAGTGAGGTAGCAGTAACCAATGTTATTTTTGCTTTTTAATGTACATGGAGCGTAGATACATGCATAATAACAACTGCTGCATACTGGGATTTTGTGCATTTATATTGATTGTTCAATCATATATATTTAATGATTTAAATTTTTTATTTAATTGTAGTTGGTTATAATTATGTTATTTTTACTTTCTTCTATATTCAATGGAAAAAAGTATTGGATTCGTAAAAATTTTCGACCTCGGGTTTTTGATGGATTTACACGTTTTTAGAGCTGTAGAACACGATTTGACCATTTTTGTCTGTCTGTGTGTGTGTGTGATAAAATTTAGTGGCAACTGTATCTCAGGAACTACTGCACAGAATTTCATATTAATTGGTATGTAGTTGCACCTTGACATAAATTAGTGCCTATCAACTTTTGGTAAAAATTGTCTTACAGGTTGCGTTGCCATCCCGCTTTTTCTAAATTTTTAACATGGTGATATAGGACAAAATTTTGTATAAATGTGCATGAAGAGAATTCTTTTTTAGTAATCATTATGAAATTTACAAGAATTATTTATAATAGAGATAGTCAATTGGGAAAAAAAATTTGTATGTGTAGGAGCCTCGCCTCCCCCCCCCCCCCCTGGCCCCCTCGAGGGCAGTAAATTTTCAAGATGGGTATCTTTCGAAAGGACTCGTCAATACCTTTAAAAGGAATGGTTGAACTATAAATCTGTGATACTTCAAAACAAAGTTATTGAATTTTTTTACTTTTAACTTAAAAAAAAAAAAAAAAAAAAAAAAAAAAGGGGGATTTTTTTTTTTTTTAATATTGTTAGAGAGTGAATTTGTATAGGAAAATATAGAAGAAAGTCTTGTGGTGGCCACAACATACTAGTTAAATGAAAATTTCAGTATTTATGAATTAACCGCCTGCCAGAGATTTAACTGCTGGCATGTGGTTAATACAAAATATATATTACATATGTTTCAATATTTATATATATATTTACATATGATTATCATAGAAGTAATCCTATAAAATATATTGTACTTTCTTACATATTTGTATTTATGCATATAAATAGCCTGCCATTCACATGCAGTTAACACGTAAATACCAAATTTTCTTTAAAAACTGCTTTGTGGTGATTTGTAGGGAAAAAAAAAAAAAAAAAAAAAAAAAAAAGAATTACAGCGTTTTAAATTGGTATTGTTAGTTTTTAAGGCAAGATGAATCGATTGCGGATATTTTCAAGTGTAAAATTATTAGAAGGGACGGGAAGGGGCAAAAAAGTAGAAAAGGAGCGGTTGTTTCGGAGAAAATGGCGGAAAACCCAGAACGCCTTTATTCTTTTATATTTTGCAGAGATTTGAATTCTGATAATACATTCACATTTCATACTATGGATTTTTAATAGTATTTAGCCCGGAATTATGCAAGTTTCGGAGAAAACCATGAAAAAGTCAGACATTATGAAACATCGATTTTTTCACAAAACATTTCATAACTCAAAATCTTTTAAGAGAGAAATCCTTTTTTTTTTTTTTTTTTTTTTTTTTTTTTTTTTTTGCATATAGATTTTAAATTTTAATTATGACTAAATTATTTTTAATACATCATAAAGATACTTACACTTTAAAGTACTTTTATATTATCGAAAGTGGAATTCGAGATTTCACCTGTTTTAAGGTGTCCTGATAAGGTTTTATTTTATATCTCAGATACTAATTAAAATAACTGCACACGGATCTACGCTGCTGATAGCAGTGGGGAACCAGAGCGACATTTTTCCTGATCAGATTTTTTTTTTTTCACATGATAAAAATTAGTGCAATTTTGAGAATACATTAATTATAGTGATTCATTCAAAAATAGTGACCAGACCAGCGAAGCGGGCGTAGCCTGCTAGTATTAAATGTAAAGAGTATATCAAATATTTATATAAAATAATGAACATAAATACTAGATTTTAGTTTTGTGTTATTTCAAACTCTAAAATTCATTCATTTAGCTCTTAACATAACTGAATTAAGCTACTTTGGCAACTACCCCAGCTACTATTTACATGGTGGTCCAGTTTTAAAAAATGTGCAATAGATGAAACTTTCACAAATCTTGTTTATTCCTTGATGGCAGTGCCTGTTAGATCTGCTGGAATTGAGAGAATCTTCTCAAATTTCTCATTTGTGCATCACAAATTGAAAAATAATTTAGGTTTAGAAACTGCATCAAAACTTGTCTTTTGTTATAGAAGACTGAATAGTGTAAACAATGTAAACTTCAATTTTCAATGGCGATAACATTGTAAAGAAATTATATTTTGGTTAACATTTAATTGATTTTCCTATGCATTATCTATTGTATGTCAGTAATTACTTTTATGTCATTTTCTGAGTTTCTGCCACAAATGTGGCAGAAAGGGGTTTTTGCCATGCCAGTTTCTACCAGTGGTTTTAACCACCTCGACATAATCTTGCCAACCCTGAGTGAAAATGTTTCCACAAACAATGCTTGTCACAGAAAGCATAAAAGTATTCTGTCACAGGGATATTAGATTTGTATAATAAAATATATATTCAGGCAACATTTTTTATGGTTTTTCCATTTTCCACTGGAAAATTAAAATGTGATCAATGATACAAAAAAAATGAAATGTCAACCTTTCTATTGGTATGGCAATTTCTTATGTTGTATTTTTTTCTATGTTTTTTTTTATTGTATTTTTTTATTTAAAGACTAGCAGGCTACGCCTGCTTCGCTGGTCACTATTTTTAAATGAATCATTATAATTAATGAATTCTCAAAATTGCATTAATTTTTATCACGTGAAACAAAAAGAGAGAAAAAAAAAAAAAAAACTCTGACCGAGAAAAATGTCGCACCAGGTTCCCACTGCCTTCTGCAGCGTAGACCCGTGCGCGATGCGCACGCATGAATGCATATATATGAGCGCTGCGCACGCATATTCCTTCACCACCCTTATGATTTCTCAAAATTCCATGTTATTACTCATAAACTTTTATTCTTAAGAAAAGGAATTAAAAAAGAAATCATTTCTAATCGGGTAAAAAGTCACACCAGGTCACCTCTGCTTTCGTCAGCGTAGACCCGTGTGTGCGCAGTGCTCACGAATTCATATGTATGCTTGCTGTGCGCGCGTATTCCTTCACCACAATTTCTGTCCCTCCTTAATTTTACACTTTCAAAAATATCCTCATTCAACTCGTAAGCACTCAAAACCTATATATACCAATTTCGAACGGTCTAACTCAATTTCTAATTTTTTGGCCCCCTTGAGGATATCTTAAAACATATAAATCAGGTGAAATCTCGAATAATTGCGATTAGTGCCCTCTCTTGGATAAATTTAATCTAGGTTATTCAATAATATAAAAGTACTTTAAAATAACTTTGGAATGAAGTATTAAAAAAAAATTAATAATATTTAGAATTCAAAATATTGAAATTTTAAAATATTGCAGCGCCATCTGGCGGTAGAAATTTCTGTAATCTACTGTTCAATTTTAAATCAACAAAGCTTTAAAATGATGTATTACTTATGAAATTATTTTAATTAGTAGCTGAGATACAAAAGAAAACCCAATCAGGTCACCTTAAAACGTGTAAATCTGGTGAAATCTCGAATTCCACTTTCAATAATATAAAAGCTCTTTAAAATATCTTTCGAATGATGTATGAAAAATAATTTAATCTTATTCAGAATTTGAAATATTGAAATTTTAATATATTACAGCGCCATCTGGCGGTAGAAAAGTCTGTAGGATCTACTGTTCAATTCCATATCAACAAAGCTTTCAAATAATGTATTACTTATAAAATTATTTTAATTAGTAGCTGAGATACAAAAAAAAAACCTAATCAGGACACCTTAAAATGTGGAAATAACGTGAAATCTCTAATTCCATTACTTGCAGTAGTCGGTTAACGGAAGGTGACAAATTTGTGGCGTCTACTCTTGAAATTCAACTCAAATAAGTTTCAAAGTGATATATTACTTTTGAAATTATGCTAATTAGAAGCTGAGATACAAAAATGATATAAACACCATTATAAAATGACTTATGTCTGACTTTTTCATGGTTTTCTCCGAAACTTGCGTAATTCGGGGCTAAATACTGTTAAAAATCAATAGTATGAAATGTGAAAGGAGTATCAGAATTCTAAACTCTGCAAAATATAAAAGAATAAAGGCGTTCTCGGTTTTCCGTTGTTTTCTCCAAAACAACCCTTCTTTTTCTATGTTTTTGCCCCTTTTCCCCCCTTTCTGTCCCTCCTAATAATTTTATACTTGAAAATATCCGCAATCGATTTATCTTTCCTTAAAACCTAATAATACCAATTTCAAACGCTGTAACTTTTTTTTCCCTTCGCCCCCCCCCCCCTCAAGCCCTTCCTAATGATTCTACACTTTCAAAAATATTCAGAATCGAATTATCGGGCATTAAAACCAAATATTGCAAAATTTCAACGGCATATCTCAATTTAAAATATGTACTGCAAAATATAAAACAATTTAATCTAATTTTTTTTGTTTGTCCACATATTTTCATGGAAATTGAACACTAGGTTTATAATATGCTGTCTAGGCCGAATATTAATTCAAATGTAACGTGAATGAAAATTTGAAAAAGTTTGAAAATTGCAATTTTCCCCTCCACTATAAAACATGTGACATCTTGATCGGTTACAATCATTTCCTTTTTCATGGCAGACGGTCGTCTGGCATTTGAAATGATGTTGCCACAAAAAATTCATACTTTAGTTAATTTTTAAAAATTTAATTGTTGTACCGATAAGCCGCTTGTACACTTAGATTCAGAAAAAATTCCCCTTTCATATGGTACCGAAATCGTAACGATCGAACAAATGTTTCTAATTTTTTTTTTTTTTTTTTTTTTCTGCTTTTAACTCCATTAAAATATCTTTTTTTATGCAATGGCGGTGAATTCTCATTCATTGAGATCGCTTTGAGATTAGACATGAGTCGACATTTTAATTAATACCACCACAACTAATTAAAAATTTTAAATTCTGTTTTTAGGAGGACCTCGGAAAGGCTCCAGAGCATCAGTATGTCAATTCTTGTACTTCTGCGTTCAGTAGGGGCTGAACGTATAAAAGAACAGACAGACTGATAGACAGACAAACCTTTCCATTTATTATTATACATATGTCGTTTATTGTATCTTGTTGTTTAAAAACATATTTTAAATTACCTCGGATATACTCCGGATAATATATTTTGGGATAAAAACATTTTAGTCAAATTCAAACTCATATGAAGCATCTTTTAATATCCTAGTGATAATTTTTTAACTTTACAGAGTTAGATATTCTTTTTTTTTTTTTTTTTTTTTAACAAGGACTACAAATATGAAATCTGTTCCTCGAGTATCCTGTGTTATTTTGAGAAATAAGCAGGAAAGAATTCAAAATTGAAGCTGTAGGGCATTTTTGCAACTTAAAATGAAAATAATGAAATTATTTCCTAACTGTATATTAGAAATATACATATAGTGTGTTATATATTGCCCTAAATTAACTAAAAAATTCAATAGTGAAAGTTATAAGCATTAGAAAAAGTATGTACTAGATTTTTTTTTTTTTAACAATTATCAAAAAAGTCATCGTCAAATAGTGAAAAAAATTTAAATGTCGCCAAAGGAAATCATACTAAATCTGTAGCACAAAGTGGTCTAGATATAACAAATTTTCTTCTATTCTTAAAAAATAAGTTACTGATTTTTAACACATTTTATTTTGCCTTATTATTTTTTAAATGCTATTAAATGTTATGTTGTTCTATCCAGCATTGGATATGGGGATTTCTATAATATTTTTCTGCTTTTGTCTTATGAAATGCACTATTTATATTCATATTTATTGCATGGAAAAGCAGCAAAGAGGTAGGAAGAACCCCACAGGTGTTAATAAAGCAAAGTGAGTCAAGGATTGGCGAGTGGAGTGAGGAGGCAGGACCCCCCTCCCCCCCAGTTATGTTTAAAAATAATAATAAACACATTTGATACTAGGTTTTTTATGTAGGTAATCATCCCCCCCCCCTCAAAAATAAAAGTGTGGACGAATCTAAAATCATGGTTGAAAGTGCTTGAAAATTTCCTGGAAAGTGCTTCAAAAGTACTTGATAACTCCTTGAATTTTTTTTACTCCTAAGTGTATGAACCACGGAATAGTTACTATTTATTTAAATCAAATTGGAGTGTAAAGGTTGATATTTTTATTTATTATGAACTATGCGAAAAATACCAGAGCCGGGAATCGAACCTGGGCACCTCCGCTTAACGCACGGATGCTCTACCACTGGCTGACCTGATATATCTGCGTTTGCAGACTCGGTGACTTTCCCAATGAATATTATGTGAGAAGTGCCTAGCTGGTTGTCAGCCAGGGTAGCTCAGTTGTAGAGCATCCGTGCGTTAAGTGAAGGTGCCCGGGTTCGATTCCCGGCTCTGGTATTTTTCGCATAGTTGGTAATAAATAAAAATATCAACCTTTACACTTGAATTTGATTTAAATAAATATTCACGGTTGATGAATTCATGAATAAAAATTTCTAAATTGAAATTTCGTGGTCTATGGAGTTGTGCTACGATTATTATTATCTCACCTGATATATCTGCATTTGCAGACTCGGTGACTTTCCCAACGAATATTATGCGAGAAGTGCCTAGCTGGTTGCCAGCCAGGGTAGCTCAGTGGTAGAGCATCCGTGCGTTAAGCAGAGGTACCCGGGTTCGATTCCCGGCTCTGGTATTTTTCGCATAGTTGGTAATAAATAAAAATAACAACCTTTACACTCGAATTTGATTTAAATAAATATTCACGGTGGATGAATTCACGAATAAAAATTTCTAAATAGTTGCTATTTAGTTTGAAGGATATTTGGTATTCAGCTGAAGTTAGTATTTAGTTGGCCGAATATTCGGTATTTGGCCAAAACTGATATTTGGTGCATCCCTAATATGCACTTTGGTGGGATTTTATAATTACTAACTTATCCAACTGGGAAGCGGGGAGTAAAAAGTGCACAAGTCGTTGCCAAAGGCATAGCTGCCAACCTTTGAGAATCAAAATTAGAGAGATTTTGTATGCGACATAATTTATGCCATAAATAGAATATTAATAGTATAGTAATTGTTGGAAATAGAAGGAGCAAATAAAAGGGAAATTTTACAGTATCTAGAGGCTTTCTTCTTATTGCAAATACATATGAATAAAATAATAAATAAATAAAACATACTAAATTTAAAATACTGCTAGATTATACTAAATTCTAACCATACTGAAACAAGATATATACATGCATACATTGATTTGGCGAAATGTTTCTTACCTGAAAAACCTATTTTTTCCACATGTTTACACATCCTATAGATATGACATGTAAATATTTAATTTAATTGTGGAAAAATAAATAGATTGATTAAGATCAGCAATAAAGTCTAAAAATAATTACATATGTGAGTAATATTCGCTTTTATTGCTTTATAGATTTTAGAGTTGCTCACTTTCCAGAGATTGGAAAAGGAGGGGGGGACAGAAAAATAATTACAGAGTAAGAAATATTAAACTCTTTCAATTCTACTTCTAAAATTTAATAAAACAACTTTTAAATTAATATTACAGATACATAAAGATTGAGAAATAAAAGACTTCTGCTGAACATTTGATTGCTGATCGTTAGTTGGAGATAAATTTGAAGGTGGGGGGAGGAAATATTTAATAATACTATTTCTTTACAGTTTCTAGAATCTCATAAAGTATGTTTCAAACAAATAATATTGACATTTATGTTGTAGATGGTACAAGACTGGAAATTGGGAGCTTTCGTAGAACATTTGATCACCAATCGTTCTATGGAGTTTCTATTTTTAAAATGAACGATATCCGTGACTTTTTAAAAGATTGAAGAAATAAATTCACGGAATTCTGCAAATTAGACAAAAATAAATAAATAATAAAATAATTAAAAAAAAAAAAAAAATGAGCATAACTGAGTTTTTTTTTTTTTTTCTAGCAAACACTGTGCAGCATTACAAAATGGGTTTGGAATTTCATTGCTTGATTTGGGTTGTTAAAATAACAATAAGTAGCACAACATCTACAAAGACAACTTATAATCAGAGCCTGATTAAGACCTGCTGGGGCCCAAGGCCTGGGATGATTTTGGTGCCTTCCCCTCCTCCCCCCCCCCCAAAAAAAAAAAAAAAAAAAAAAAAAAAAAAAAATTAAGAGGTTTTTTTTTTTCTTGTGCACTGAGTTTGATTGCTGGCAACAAAGTTAACGCATCACCATCATAAGAAATTAGTTTTTACTTCTTTTGCAAAGAGACCTCATATCAATATTATTATTACTGGGGGAGGAGATATTATCTTTCTACTATCACTGTTGGAATTCACTTCCATAGAAATGTAATTTTTTACATTATTTAATATTTTATAATACTGTTTTCTTTTTTAATCCTAATCTATCTTATTCATACCATACAAAGTCAGCGGGTATGTAAATATTAACACATGACCAAATACCATTGAAAATGTAAAGATATTTTCCATTAGTATGCTACAAAGTTCTTTAATTTATATTATATAACTGTAAGTCTGTCAGTGAAACTTTCTCTGGATTTTTAGATCCGCTGTAAAAAGTTATACAACATTTCATAATCTAGCTAATGCTTTGTTTTTTAATTTAATCGGATAAAACTGCTCGGCATGAAAATTGCCTCTGACATCATTTCGACATACTCTTATGTGAAGTGACCTCCTGAATCCGAATAGGACGTCCACTTTGCCCTATCACCAACCATTTTTTAGGAATGGCCCCCTATTTTTATCAATTTTCGGTGATTTTATGGCTATAAATTTGAGTTTTAGGAGGGAGGAGAATTATTTCAACCGTTAAATATCTTCTGAGGGGCTACAGAGTTGAAAAAATTTAAAACATGGACATTTCCGACAAGGGAAAAGATTTCGGGGGGGATTTTTGCCTCTGAAATTATGCATTACATATCTCCTACTTTTTTAATCTGTTATTAATGTTATTTTTTAAACTTTATATTTTTCTGTTTTTAGATGTTAAATTATTTATTTTTCATTCTTTAAATCAAATTCATAGTCATAAAATTATCGAACAGGGAAAGAAATTGAGGGAGAGGGTGGTGTATCTAGAAAACGGGGGTTGACTGGGCAAAATGGGAGTCGTATTCGGATTCAGGAAGTCATTTTACATAAAAATCTGCAAGAATGGTATCAGATTTCGATTTTTTTTTTTTTTTTTTCGCAGAGCACTGTAATTGGTCAAAAGGTATTTAAAAAATCCCTATTTTCAACTAAAGATTATTATCGTTAGCTGACTTTCAGTTAAATTTTTTGAGGAAATCTTTGCCAAAAATATCACTTTAAAATTAAAAACTATTTTGGTGCCCCTAGATAAAGGTGCCCTAGGCCGAGGCCTAGTCGGCCTGTGCGATGATCAGGCCCTGCTTGTAATTAGGGTCTTTTAGGACATTTTTTAATTTTTTCAGGAATTTCAAAAAAGTCACAAGTAACATGCAATACACTATGTTTCATAAAAATAAAATCATCATAATTTTATGAAAAATAAATATTTACTAATGAAATTGAGATAGAACTTTCAATATGAAATTCAGTGTACATATTTTTTCACAAGATACCAGATAAGATTTTTTTTTACCTTTTAGTTATATAAACACATGGCAAGATAAAATATTTTAATGCACATTAAAAAAAGAGGAGGCTAAGGCTGGCTTTTTTAACGTTATCATAAAAAGCATGACAGTATTTTTATGACAATCTTCTTTAATCTGGATATTAATGAATCATTTTATTTATGTAAGTGACTAAATAAATGTAAATAAATAAGTAAGCCAACCAAAATACAGGATTAAAATATGGTATATTTACGTTTAATGGAAAATACCGTTTCAACATGTGATAATTACAGTGCAATAATTACTAAATATTTTAAAAATTTAATACAGTAAATCTGAACAACTTTGTGTTGTAGAAATAAGAATTTTTAAGTAAATACAACAAAACCGCTGTACTCAAATTAACGTTTTATTTTGTATTTGTAAGTGTTAGCGATAGTCTACGAAGATGGAGCCACAGATTAGCCATGTTGTCATTGTGTTTGTGTTGATAGATTCATGAAAAGAACGATTCATTGAAATGTCAGCTTTGGCTCCTCCTACAGTAATTACGTCTGACCAATTGCTGCTCTGTATTTGCTTAATCTTCGTCGCTGAAATTGTTTCATAAATCGCGTAATTAGCTGTAGAAAACAGATTATCATAAACAGAGCTAGAAAGCCACTACGAAAATTTTTTACTTAGAAAAAAAATTCCAGGAAAAAAAAAAAAAAAATCCCTTTTCGTATCTTTTATTCCTTTTTGAAAAAGTCTTAAAAATTATCTTGCCTTTTTTTTTTTTTTTTTTTTTTTTTCTTTTCATTTAAAATGTCCATTAAAAAAATTGCATGTTAAGTTGGAAATAATTGCAAATAGTTTCTTTTTCTGTTGCTAAAATTGTTTAGTTCAAGCACACAAAATAGCAAAATGAAGCATTCTTTTGCTTTCTTAAAATCTTCAGCTTTTCCCCCAATATAATTCTATATTAAATAAGAACAATAATTTTTCTTTTGTTCACAAGTAATTTAAAACAGGACATAGACAGCTATGGAAATAATGAATGGAAGCAAATGCTATGTTTAATGAAATAGGATGCAAAATCTATTAAGTATAGTACACTCAAATCCATACAACATTTAAACAGCACAATGTCTTAAAAAAGTTTACATTTTGAAAGCAAACCTTATTTGCATGTTTAATGTTGTTCATTATTGTTGTTGTTTTATACAGGGTTCATACTCAAATATGAGAAAAAAATTCCCTGAGATTTTCCTGAGTTCCCAGACAATTTTCAAGAAAATATTAGCGACATATTACAAGAAATGCTCCTCTAAACATGACAAATACAGCCACTTCCACTGTATGATGTCATATTACTGTCGATTATGATAGAAATTCAGGTAGAAATCATTATTCACATGCATATTTTCACAATACTTAATCATTTAAATTTTGATATGAAGCTAAACAAGAAAAACATAACTTGAGAGAAAAAAAAAAAAACATTTGTTTTTCCAGGTTTTATAACTGATTTTCCCTGAGTTTTAATGAAAATTTTTATTTTCCCTGAGTTTTCCCTGACTTTTTTTTAACAAATTCCAAATTCCCTGAGTATTCCCTGTTTTCTAGGTTTTCCCTGAGGAGTATGAACCCTGTTATATTACTCATTTTTATATTGACTGCAAACAAATACATGTTTAAATGAATAAGAAACAAAACCTATTAAGTATCCTCAAAACAATGCAACATTTAAACAGCACAGTGCCTTAGAAGATTTACTAGAATTGTTCATTGTATGCATATTTATTCAAAGTTCAATAAATCAAAGCAATAATTAGATTCAGAAAACAGAGTTTCAGAAAATTAAAGCAGCATAATATTGTATATATATACATACAGTCAAACATCATTAACGTGAATCTCAAGGGGTATAAAAAAATTGTTCATGTTTTCAGAAGTTCATGCTATCAGTAACTAATCTTCACATAACTAATCATTTTGACAGGGATTGTGAAAACAGTTCATGTTAAAAGTAATTCACATTAACGAGGTTCAACTGTATATAGTATATATACTTTTTAATTGGCACAGGAAAAATCCAAAATGCTCATAACTATTCGATATATTTTAAAAATTCAAATTTTAAATTACACCAAACTTAACCAAGTAAATATGATTAGAATTCTAAATGTACAAAAAAATTAGAAATAATATAGAATGATTACGAATTTACATCAAAAACTCAATTTTTCACCAATATTAAAGTCGGAAATTTCTCTTTAGCAAGAATATGCGAGCACATATTGAAATAATATCTGATAAATAGTTAAACAGGGTGGCTAACAACTCAAGTTTTTTTTTCTTTTTTTTCCCACCTAGTCTGTAGCTACACTCTCTAACTTTTAAAGATCAATACAACTTTTAAATTAATATAATTTATATTGCAAATACAAAAAGATTGGGAAATGATGGACATTTGATTGTCGATAGTTAGTTGGAGATAATTTTTTTTTTTTTTTTGGGGGGGGGGGCAAAAAATGATTACATGAGCAAGAAATATTTAATAATATTATTTCTTTACAGGTTCTAGAATCTCATAAAGCATGTTTCAACGAAGATTGACATTTATGTTGTGGATGATACAAGATTCGAAATCGGGAGTTTTCGTAGAGCATTTGATCGCCGCTCGTTCTATGGACTTTCTTTTTTTTTAAATGAATGATAACCGCGACTGTTTTAAAATTAAAAGAAATAAATTCACGGAGTTCTGCAAATTAGACAAAAATAAATAAATTGAATAATAAAATAAGTAAATAAAATATAAATAAATGTGGATTTCGGCGAATTTGCGGAAAAATCACTTTCCGGGAGTTCGAGAGATTGCCTCAAAATTCGGGAGCCTCCTGAATTTTTCTAGGGAGTTGGCACCACGGATTAATAGAAGAGGATGCGAAAGAGGCTTCCAAATCTGGCTTTTTTTATCTTACCACATCAGATGGCGCCACAGTCGAGGACCTCCCTTTCCAAAAGCTCCCGTAATGATTTTCAATGGCAAAAAACGTCATTTAATTTTATTTTTTTATGGAAAGTTTTAACTTTAACAAAATGAAGTAAACAGAAATAATGCTATATAAGGTCTTCCTAATAACATACATTTTTTTTTTATAACGGTTCTACTATTCATTATTTTGTAAGAGATTATACAAAATACGAGATCGTATTGATTAAAATCAGAATAAAAGACATTTAATTTTTCTGTACTGTACAAATAATCTGTGATACAAAGTAAAAAATGTCAATAATAAGGAATATTAAAAATTAAGGAAAGAAAGAAAAAATAAATAAATAGACGAAAATTATTAATAAAGAAAGAAAGAAAGGAAAATTATTAATAAATAATTAAATAAAATCTGTTGTACTTTTTTCATTTATTTTTCAAACTTTTAAATTTAATAAGAATTATTTTGATTTATTTATAATACAGAAAGTTAACGAACTTATTAATTTTTTTATGGTAATATAATATATATGTATTTAAATATAAACAAAAAAAAAATCATGATAGTTTCTGTGACTTGAGGTATTTTAGAAATTGTATGGAGATATATTTAAATTTATTTTCGTTTTAAAAAATCACAGGGAAATTCATTTCTCTCTTCCTTCCCTCCTTTTACTGTATATATTCAATATTATGATTTTTTAAAACCATATGTCACTTTCTATTTTAAAACACATGCATTTTTAACGAATGTGTGTTTGTGTGTAAATATCGGACTGAGTTATCAAGTTTTTTAATGTTAAAAAAAAAGTATTTTAATTTACATATATCTAATTATTAAAAACCTCGTCAGCGGCCAAGTGATTCTGCGATTAAAATGTATTAGATGAAAAGTACCGGGTTCGCTCGTCGACCTAGCTGCTCGAAGGTCTCCGTGGTTTTCTCCAAAACTCGCGTAAATACGAGCTATGACCCTAATCAAGATCAACATGGTGGGCACATCACCCAGGACTTGGACCCCAGTTCATGCAAAACTGGTAGACGGGAAGTGCCGGGCTTGATACCGGATCGCGCTCGTCGATTTAATTGATCAGAGTTTTCCGTGATATTCGCCGAAACTCGCGTAAATACGGGTTAGGACCCCTCGGAGACCTGCGGAGGGCACACCACCCAGGTCTAGGACCCTCGTATAGTTAATCAGCCTAAACCTTCATACCAGCATCATCACCACTTTATTAACTGTGGCCGAGCGGTTCTGCGCTCAGAGCTGGTAGACAGGGAAGTGCCGGGTTTGAATACAGGTTACGTTAGTCGACGAAACCATTCGTATTTTTCTATAGTTACTAGGGAAGCCTTCTGTGGGGATCTTTTTAAGGTGTACTAATGCGTATTTACGCTACTTTCGGGGAAAAACATAGAAAACTTTGAACGCTTGGCTAATGAGCGCAACCTGCGATGAACGCGGCACCTCCTGTTTTCCAGCTTTGAGAGCTGAACCTCTCAACCACATAATCGATTAAGGAAATTCATGCTCATGAAAGTTGGGAAGAGGGGAATGGCGATTTTATCAATTTTTAAGTCGCCATGTGGCGAGTGTTGAAAGTGGATTTCTTCAGGTCTAATTCAATCTACGTGATTTTGATTTAATTATTGTTTCAAATGTTAAATATTTTGATTTATATTATAACTTTGCATCTGTATATTAATTCTATTAAGATTTTAAAAATATATAGAGGAGTGGTGTGCTGGTTAAGCTAGATTGCCTACACGAAGGAGCTAGGCGTGGGGAGAATATCCTCTGTCGAGATCTTTCTAAGAAACCAAGAAAGCCTAGCGTATATCCATGAAAGTTTTGGTGAAAACAATTAAAAACTCCAAACAGCTGAAATGACTAATGCGACTTGGGTTCGAACGCAGCATTTCTCGTGTTCCAAAAGATATGTATAATACTATTTTTTTTAATTGCGATTATAGTAAGGAAAAAATCCTGATAATGTACGTTACTGAACGAAATTTTTGAAAATTATATATAGATATAATTAAATTTATTTTTGTTTAATAAATTGCAGGAAAATGCTTTTTGGCACGGCAGGACTATTTCTTTAAATTTGCGATTTTGCATTGTCGCCGATTTTGTGTTCCACCACATGTATATGCCAGGATATCTGCCAATATTCAATTTTACCACTTAATTTTCTAAACTATGTTAAAACTAGTATGTAGTTAAAACTAGTACCACATGGCTTTATTCTACATTTTCCTATACAAATTCACTCAGTAAAAATAATTTATTAAAATTATTATTTAAAAAAAATTATCTTCCATGATAATGCAGACGATTTCCATACTATAGAAGTAGTATAACACTAAATATCCAAAAACAAAAAGTCAATTTTATTGTCAAAATTACAATTAAATTTTTTTTTTTTTTTTTTGGTAAAAATGAAAAAAATCGATAACTTTATTTTAAATTATAGCAGATCGATGGTTCAACCATTCGTTTTGCAGGTATTGACGAGCTCTTTTGAAAGATACCCATCATGAAAATTTACTCCCCTCGAGGGGGCTTCCCCCCCCCCCCCCGGGGTGGGGATGCTCCTACGCATACAAAAAAATTTTCCCGGTTGACTATCTCTATTATAAATAATTCTTGTAAATTTGCTAATGATTTTAAAAAATAATTCTCTTTATGCACATTTATACAAAATTTTGTCCTATATCACCATACTAAAAATTTAGAAAAAGCGGGATGGCAACGCAACCTGTAAGACAATTTTTACCAAAAGTTGATAGGCACTAATTTATGTCAATGTGCAACTACATACCAATTTGTATGAAACTCTGTGCAGTATTTTCTGAGAAACAGTTACCACAAAATTTTGTCACACACACACAGACAGACATTTTCTAAAAATGGTCAAATCGTGTTCTACAGCCCTCAAAACGTGTAAATCCAGCAAAAACCCGAGGTCGAAATTTTTTACGAATCCAATACTTTCTTCTATTGAATATAGAAGAAAGTAATATTATGTCAAATCGGTAAAAATTTTGACATTTTATAAATAAATATAATTATCAATAACATTATTTAAATATATTACATTATACAGTATATTACCAGTATATAATATATTATTTTATATAAATAAATAACTAATACATTTTTTATCTAAAAAAGAAAAAAAAAGAAAGAAAAATAATAAAAACGTACAAACATTTTTTTTTTTCTCTAGTACTTTGTGTCTAGTACTTTACTTACTTTTTTTTTTTTTTTTTAATCTGTCAACTGTTTAATCATCACCCGTTATATGCTAAAAGAAAGTTATTAAAATTTTTATTTATTTATTTATTTTTTGTGTTTGTGTGTGGAGGGGGGGGGGGCTTAGAAGTTAATTGATTACACGAGGATTCTAGGCCTGAGTAATGTGCCCTCCGTGAAGGTCTTTTTGACCCTACGTCAGGCGCATCCTTAGGACGAACAAAATCGGGCACACACCTGTGAGGAGAGGTAAATATTTTATATTGTTAAAATACTTGTACTACAATCAATAAATTCGTACTTATGCATCAAATTTTCGTTTATAACTTTCTATTCACTCCTAATAAGGTCACCATGTGGGTGTTTTCGAATTAAAAATCATGTGTAGGATATTTAGAGAATAAAAACCGGAACGGGCCTCTCGGGCAGGTTGCGCCCGACGGAGGGTTAAGGTCTACAAGCCTGTGTATTTGTGCGAGTTTCAGAGAAAACCACGGAAAACTCCGATCGGCCAAATTGACGAGCGCGATCTTGGATGTAACGCACTTTCGGTCTACCAGCTTCGAGATAGCAGAATCTCTCCACCGCAGGTATGGCAAGAATTTAAAAGTAAAAGGGAAACGACGTAAAAAAATTTCTTTTGCAATTTTTAAAATGTAATCTCTGAAAATTTCATTTGATTAAAATCAAATTTAATTCACGATTTTTTCCTCCCCATTTTCTTTTCTTTCTTTCTTTTCTTTTTTTTTTTTTTTTAATGCATTACCAAGTGATCTGCACTTTTGAATAATAATAACTTATCATTGAGCTTAAAATCATTAGCAAATTCTATGAAGAAAATAAGTGAACAAAAATTTATATATGATCTTATAATAAATGTCGCAAGTTTTATTATTATTATTTCTGTCATTGTCATGGCTTTCAATGTTACAAGAAAAGACATAAATTAAAAAATCTTTTTAATATATTTTAAGATAACATATTTTTGATGAAAGAAAGAAAATCTAAACAATTTTGAAAAATATTTATTGATTTATTATCCAGTTTCACACATTACGAAAAATTCCGATATTGTATGAGCATTTATTAATATAATATATTAGAATTTGAAAAAAAATCCTTAAGTCAAATACAGCGAGAATTAAAATAATAATAATCCAAATGCAGGAAGAATTAAAATGAAAGAAAGTTGCAGATGCTTAAAACCAACACAACTAGAAAAAAAAAAAAAAAAAAAAAAAAAAAACTTTATTTTGAATTTTTATGGAAAACATATATACTATTTAACAAAATATTAAAAAAGGGACTTGGAGTTTGATAAATAAACGAAAAGAAAAGATCGTAACATATAAGCAAGAAAGAAAAAAAAGTTGAAAGAGAAAACGATAAAATTGTGTTGATTAAAATATCTTTCAGTAATAATAATAGTTTATTTTGCAGCAAAAGCAGTCGAAAACCGAAAATTCCTGTCAAGGAAAACCGGGAGAAAGTAGACTACAGCGCCCTCAATATTTACAAAAATATCGTCTCCCACTTTCAAAGGCTGGGCACCATTGGACTTTCCCCTCCTATTCTTTCTACTCCGTGGTTGGCACCTATGCAAAGGCACTGGAGACATGGACTCCTCATGTTCTAAGCAGGAAAATTACTACTAAACGCTAATTTAAATTTCGACTGTTTTTTTTTCGTTTCTTTTCAGATTTTATGAATAATATAGAAATTTGAAAATTCTTTTCAATATTGTTACCAGTGAAATAGGCAAAGCATGGTAGTAAAAAATAAAATGCATAAACCTGGCACAAAAAAGCAATAATAAACAACTTAGTAAGCAAGCATTATAAACTGAAAAAAAAAAAATCTCATAACAGTTGTTTTGGATCAAAATAATAGCCTGATCCTTAATAATAAAAAAAAAAAAAAAAAAAAAACAGCATAACTGCTGCTTTCTAGCTTTTTTTTTTTTTTTTTTAAACTTATTATCTAGTAAACACAATGCAGCATTACAAAATGAGTTCAGGATTTCTTAATTTGGGTTGCTAAAATGGCAATAAGTAGCACAACATCTACAAAATTTTAGGAATTTAAAATAACTTATCATAATTAGGGACTTTCAATGACATTTTTTAATTTTTCAGGAACTTCAAAAAAATAACAACTAGTTAAATGCAATAACAACTTTATCAGGAAAAAAGAAAATATTTTTGGAAGATTAAACATTTTTAATTGCTTCCAAATTGCAAAATTGTTATCAGTAAAATCTTTTTGTAAATAATATGCTCTATGTTTCATAAAAATAAAATCATCATAATTTTATGAAAAATAAATTGATAAAGAACTTTCAATATGAAATTTTGTGTAAATTTTTTTCACAAGATACCAGCTAAGATTTTTTAACCTTTTAGATACACAAACGCATGGCGATATAAAATATTTCAATGCACATTAAAATAAAAGAGGGGGCTAATGTTGGCTTTTAACATTATCATAAAGAGCATGAAAGTATTTTTATAATCATCATTTTTAATCTGGTATATTAAAGAATCACTTTCTTATTTATGTAAGTGACTAAAGAAATGCAAGTAAATAAGTAAGCTAACCAAAATACATTAAGATTAGACGATAGAATATTTATGTTTCATGGAAAATACGGTTTCAACTAATATATTTGATAATTATAGAGCAATAATTACTAAATATTATGAAAATTTAATACAAGAAATGTGCTGTAGAAATACGAATTTTAAAATAAATACAATAAAACCGGTCTATGCAAATGAACGTTTTATTTTGTATTTGATTACACAATGGTCTGCGATACGATTACAAATACGAAACCATATTGTGTTGATATTGATGGATTCATGAAAAAACAATACACTTAAGTGTCAGCTTTGGCTCCTCCTAGTTTTAAAAGTGGCATATTTACAATTTTTTCATGCGGCATTGAGAACCTAGCACCACTTTAAAGATATAAACCAGGGTTCCCAGATTTAGACTCTTTTTATTCAGTAGTCACCACTAATTTTTATTTGCAACGTCTGGCTAATCACTTCGAAGATTGATAGTCTATTTTGTATATCAAATGTCACTTCTCAAAATTATTGGTGATTATTGAATTAAAAAAAAAGCTAGACCTGGCAATGCTGATATAAACAAAATATGAACTTTGCCATAAATGGGATAAGAAATGAAATAATAAAAAATTTAATCAAAATAGTTATTAATCTTTTTTAACGAGAAATTATGCCATAATGAGTAAATAAAAATACGAATTAAAAAGCGTCATAGAGAGACTATGTTAAAGCTGTCTTGCATGGGAAAGTATGAAAACTGGATTGTCAAACATGAATTGTATTTTGAAAATTTTGTTTGGAGGAACTGGTCTAATTATCATTAGCGTTTTGTCAAATCTGTAGCGGAAAAAATAAAATAAAAAACCTGCTATGAATGGTTAAACTGCTAAAAAACCGGCCGAAATTAAAACAACTGGATTTTATTACCACTTTCGCGACCGTATGTTTGTCTTTTGACAATAAGGTCTACTTGTGGGCGTTTTTCTCTCAAATTACAATATTTCAGAACTAAATTGTTTATATTCAGATTAGTATTAGAAATGAATATTGTACATTATAATTAAAATCTTTCTATTCAAAGTATTTATATCCATAGTATATTGCTTGTGCAAATATGAATATTGTGTATATTTTAAAGAAATAAATGACATATAAATAGCAAAAGAAACGTCTGCTGGAGGAGTTACAGATTTTCAAATGAAGCGAATCTACGTCTGCAGTCGCGAAAGTATTTTTTTTTTTTCTTTTTTTCCAGCGTTATCAATATAATTTAATTATTACACTTATGGAAAAAAATGTATATAATAATTTTAATCGCTGTATGAAGGGTGGGGGATATGCTTGACTTACTCATTACGAGCAAAAATGCATATCACCCACCACGTAAAGGATAGCACACGTAGATGTTAGTTTAGATCATCTTTATGAGATAATCCTGTAGAGAATATTTCACATACATTTTTTTTTAACGAATATGCAAATAACGAATATACATATGTCTTTTCAGAAAATCTTTTATAAAAAATTACACATATGTAAGGTTTTTGTCCAGTATGGATACGTAAAAGCTGATTATACTTCTCTTTTCATAAGAATTATTAGAACACACTTTCCTCCTGTATGAGTTCGTAAATCTGTATTCATGCTGCTTTTTTCAGAAAACTCTCTAGAACATACATGAAACACATATGGCTTCTTTTTTGTATGAATGCGTAAATATCGTTTCAGTTGACTTTCACTAAAGAATTCTTTAGTACAAACTTCACAAACGTACGGCTTCTCTTCCACATAAATAAGTGAATGTCTGATGGAGATTTAGAAAACCTGAAATCATAATAACAAAACATCATAAAAACACAAATCCTACAAAAGATAATAACTTTAAACAAATAGGCTGATTAAAAAGTATTACTTAATCCAGAAACGATAATGACGAGCACGTTTTCAAAAAATAGCGGTTTTCCATTTGAGGTCACCATAACTAAACGGCCACGTGACGAAAATTTGGGAAAATCATAGGTATGCTTGGAGATAAAAAGTCTATCGTTCCCTGTCCTTCAGTTACCCCGATCAGTTTTATTAGAGAATTCCTTAGAACAATAATCACACAGGTAAGTTTTTCTTTTGTAAGATTGAGTAATTCACACACATGACTTTTCTTCAGTGTGAATGCGCAGATGTCTTTCTAGACGTCTCTTCTGAGAAAAACTTTCAGAACACACTTGACAAACGTATGGCTTCTCTCCGGTATGAGTGCGTAAATGTTCATTCATATGGCTCTTATGCGAAAACCCTCTAGAACATATTTCACACACATGTGGCTTTTCTCCTGTGTGAATGCGCAAATGTGTATTCAGAGTATTTCTTACAGAAAAACCTTTAGAACAAATTGTACACACATATGGCTTTTCTCCTGTATGAGTACGTAAATGTCTACTTAGATCTCCATTTCGAAAATAATGTTTATGGCATATTTCACACAAATATGTCTTTTCGTTTGTGTGAGTGTATGAATGGCTTTTTAAACCCCATTTATGTGTGAATCTTTTCTGACATATTTCACATGCATACAGCTTTTCTTCTTTATGAATGCGCAAATGTTTATTTAGATTTTCCTTCAGCGAAAAACCTTTAGAACAAATTTCACACACATATGGCTTTTCGTTTGTGTGAGTGTATGAATGGCTTTTTAAACCCCATTTATGTGTGAATCTTTTCTGACATATTTCACATGCATACAGCTTTTCTTCTTTATGAATGCGCAAATGTTTATTTAGATTTTCCTTCAGCGAAAAACCTTTAGAATAAATTTCACACACATATGGCTTTTCTCCTGTGTGAATGCGTAGATGTCTATTTAGATGTCCCTTTTTAGAAAAAGATTTAGAACACACTTCACACACATACGGCGTTTCTCCAGTGTGAATAAGCAAATGTGTATTTAGATTTGTATTTCGAGAGAAACCTTTAAAACAAATTTCACACACATATGGCTTTTCTCCTGTGTGAATGCGTAGATGTTCATTTAGATGTCCCTTTTGAGAAAAAGATTTAGAACACACTTCACACACATGTGGCTTTTTTCTAATGTGAGTGCATGAATTTATATTTAGATGCGTCATTTCTGATAATCCTTTAGAACATAGTGCAGACACGGATGTATAAAGTCCGGTTTCCACTTGCGCTCATTGGGCGGCTTCAATTCAGAATCCTTTGATGTGGTTTTCCCAGCTCACCCCAGCTCAAAACCCTCGAACGGGGATGGAATCTGACCCCCTGCTGAGATAATTGAGGGCCAGGGGTATACATCTTTGTCAATTTTGCATGCTTTCCTTTGAGATCACTGCGCAATCTGATAAGAAAGGGCTACAACTGATGACAAGACATTTGGCTCTTTGTGTCGGAAGCGTGATTAATGACGTTTTCAGCGTTGATCTTGAGCTAAAGTGGATACTGGCCTTAAGGGTTTCAATGTACATTCATATCTTAATCTTCTGCAGAAATTATTTTCACTGAATAGATTTCAGAAATATACTCTATAACAAAAAAAAAAAAAAAAAAACGACTCGCTAAGAAGGAGTAATGCAAACAGGACACAAATTGACACACATACAGGTTTTGATGGAACCAAGCTCCAATTCATCATTATCTTCGATCCTACGTGAAACTGGTACTTCAGTGACTTCCATGGATTAACGGGTAAGCGGAAAAAAAGTCACGGAAAAAAAGTCCCCGGAAAACTTCATAAATGAAATACAACTTTTTAATAACTTTAAGTGACATTATGTTTCTTTTATTTTTAAAACTGTTTTTTTTTTCCCTTTTAATTAATTCTTTTTCTATTTAATTATGTATATATGGATTCTTTTCAAACATACCGCAAGGAAAAATGAAAAATTCAGCATTCTACTATATGTAAGAAGTATAAGTTCCGTTAGTAAAGAAAAGAAAAGATAAACAAAATAGAATAAAAGACCAGAATGAAAAATTATGCGGTACTCATTAATTATTTACATTTTTCAACGGTAGATGATCGTTGTTTGATACACCTTTAAATGTTCTTTGCATATCTTATCACACAACGAGCAGACAGAAGAACAGAAAGTCAGAGAGATAGAGTAATTGAATTCGTAATCGCTCTTAAACGTTTTTGGAAAATGTTAATGTAGTGTCGCATCGATTAATCGTATCGGACTTCAAGTTTCAGTTTAAGTTTGTCAGAACTGTATGGCAACGATAGAACTTTTCGAACAATGACAACAAAGTCGCTATTTTGTTTGTGATCCAGAAAATGTACAAAATATTGTATTTTATCGTCGTTAATTGATTGTAAATAGTAAATTATCAATTTTTAAGGAGTCAGAGAAGCGTTATTTTCATTTATTGTAACAACACATCGCTTCATCTGGTGACCCGTGTTGAAAATGCCAGACGACGAAAAGAACAAAGAAAACGAAACTGCAACACAGGCTGCGGTCGCTAGAGTTAGCGTCAAAGTTCCTACTTTCTGGAAACCGGATCCGAAGATATGGTTCCTCCAATTGGAAGCTCAGTTTCGAAATGCGAACATAACTGCTGATCAAACTAAGTATGATTATGTTATTAGTTCCATTGAACCGGATATTTTGTCGCAAGTGTCCGATATACTGCTTGCCCCACCTCAACAGGATAAATACCAGGCTATTAAGGACAGGCTAATTTCTTTATATGCTGACTCGGAGACTCAGAAAACTCAGAAGTTACTGAGTGAACTTGAATTAGGAGATAAAAAGCCGTCACAGTTGCTTTGCGAAATGCGCAATTTGGCCGGTGACAAAGTGACTGACACTTTTCAGAAGACATTGTGGTTACAACGCTTACCAGTTAATATGCGTGGAATTATAACTGTCAGTGGCGATGATTTACCTAAATTGGCTACTATGGCCGACAAGATTTGGGAACTAAATCCCATTACTCCTCAGATAACCGCAACTTCGTCCATAACCGTGAGCAGTGGACTGATCGAGAACCTACAAAAACAGGTTAGCGAACTCACTTTGCAAGTTTCCGCTCTATCCAAACAACGGCGTAGCAATTTTCGGTACCGCTCTAAATCAAGAGGCAGGAGTCCCAGCGATAGTAGGCATGCCATTTGCTACTACCATAGGAAATTTGGGAATAACTCTTTCAAATGCAAACAACCATGCAACTTCCAATCAGCATCACAGACAGGTAGCTCGGAAAACTGACACCCCGTCTCTCACTGACGACGGAGGGACATGGGGTTGAGCTGAGTCGTCTTTTCGTAAGCGACAAGGAAACAGCCACCCAATTTTTAATTGACACCGGGGCAGAACTGTCGGTTATCCCACCATTACCTGCTGATAGAAAAAATATCTCGAAATTAGAACTGTTCGCCGCAAATGGCACCAGGATCAAAACATATGGCCAAAAGCTACTGAAGCTCGATTTTGGACTCCGAAGATCATTTAGTTGGCCTTTTGTAATCGCTGAAGTGAATAGACCCATCATAGGTATGGATTTTCTCGCTAATTTTAACCTGTTAGTAGATACTAAGAACCGTAAGTTAATAGATGGCGTTACATTTTTCACTATTAATGGAATCCCTTGCTTTCAAAACAATAATAATATCCCAATTTTAAATGCTGTTAACGATCCATACAAAAATATTCTCAATGATTTTCCAGATTTGCTCAAACTGAGTGGAATTCATACTAAAATTAATAATCATAACACTGAACACTTCATCGAAACCAGAGGCCCACCCGTTACCGCCAAAGTCAGAAGGCTATCGGTCGACAAACTTAAGGCTGCTAAAAAGGAGTTTGAATTCATGCTCCAAATGGGTTTATGCAGACCTTCTACGAGTAACTGGTCCAGTCCACTCCATCTCGCTATGAAGAAAACGGGGGACTGGCGACCTTGCGGTGACTACAGAGCGTTAAACAACGTCACAATCCCCGATAGATATCCTCTTCCATTTTTAACAGACTGTAGTTCTATTTTAGCAGGAACAACAATTTTCTCTTCCATTGATCTCATTAGGGCGTATCAGCAAATTCCAGTTCGTAAGGAAGATATACCGAAAACCGCAATTCTCACGCCTTTCGGCTTATTCGAATTTCCGTACATGACATTTGGCCTTCGTAACGCAGCTCAAACTTTCCAACGTTTTATGAACACTGTTCTGAATGGGCTGGAGTTCGTATTTTGTTATTTGGATGATATCCTGATAGCCTCTGCTGATGAAGAAACACATCGGCAACACGTACGAGTAGTACTTTCGAGGTTAAATGAATATGGACTGTGCATTAATACGGCAAAATGTAAATTTGGTCAAACTAAACTTGCATTCTTGGGATACGAAGTATCGGCTGAAGGTCTTAAACCACTTCCAACGAAAGTCGATGCAATCAATAATTTCCCAGAACCAAAGTCATTTACCAGTTTAAGACGATTTCTAGGTATGGTAAATTTTTATCACAGATTCATACCAAATTGTGCCAAATTGCAACAACCGTTAACAACACTGCTGTCAGGTGTCAAAAAGAACTGCAGAAAGCCAATACTCTGGACGGAAGAAGCAAGAAATGCCTTCCAAGCTTTAAAGGATGCGCTCAGTCATGCTTCCATTTTGGCTCACTCATCAGAAAAGGCTGAAATAACATTGACAACTGATGCTTCAGACACTGCTATTGGAGCGGTCGTACATCAAGTGGTGAACAATGCAAAACAACCCTTGAGTTTCTTTTCACGCTCTTTGACACCAACCCAAAGAAAGGATAGTGCCTACGATAGAGAGCTATTAGCCATATATACAGCAGTGAAGCATTTTAAATACATCTTAGAAGGACGACATTTTACAATTTTTACAGACCACAAGCCAATCACATTTGCCTTCCAACAAGATTTGGAAAAAGCCTCACCTAGGCAAGCCAGACAACTGTCATACATTGGTCAGTTCACAACCGATATCCGATACATCCAAGGAGATGAAAATACCGTAGCTGATGCACTCTCTCGTGTTGAAACCATCTCCGTACCACCTGTAATAGACTTACAAACTATCGCAAGCTCTCAAGAGGATGAAGAGTTGGAAATACTGAAAAGTAATCCAAACTTGAAAATTTTACAGATCCCTATACCGGACAGCGACAAGAAAATCTATTGTGATACTTCTAAGAACTATAATCGTCCATACATACCTGCAGAATTTCGACGAAAAATATTTTCATTCATCCATAATTTGTCTCATCCTGGAATAAGAGCCACAACCAAATTGATCACAAAACGTTTCATATGGCCTAATATGAATAAAGACTGCCAACTATGGACTAGAGCATGTTTACCATGCCAACGATCCAAAGTTCATAGGCATACTCAGTCAGCTTTGGGAGAATTCAAAGTACCTCCCCACAGATTTCAGCATTTGAACATAGATTTGGTTGGTCCGTTACCGATTTGCAAAGGGTTCAGATACCTTCTCACCATCGTCGATCGTTACACTCGATGGATTGAAGCAGTGCCTTTAGAAGATCAGTCAGCTGAATCAATCGCTAAAGCTTTGATTTCCACCTGGTTATCTCGCTTCGGAATCCCGAATCGAATAACATCTGACCAAGGCAGGCAATTTGATAGCCAACTCTTTCAAGCCTTAGGAAAATATCTCGGTTTTCAGACGAATACCACAACTGCGTATCACCCACAAGCTAATGGCTTGATTGAACGTCAACACAGGACATTAAAAGCTAGCCTAAAGTGCCACCTGCTAGAAGCAAAATCATGGCTGGAAGCATTGCCTTTTGTTCTCTTAGGTATAAGATCTGCTATCAAGGAAGACTTAGGATGCTCATCCGCAGAACTTGTTTACGGAACAACCTTGGCGTTACCAGGAGAATTCTTCTCAACAATACCACCTATGAAACAATCGGAATTTTCCCAAAACCTCCAGAAAATAATACAAGATATGAAGCCACGACCTACAACAACCCATGGAAAAAGAACAGTCTTTGTTTCTAAACAACTGTCCAACTGTTCTCATGTATTTCTATACAACAACGTCAATAGTTCTTCACTACAACCTGTCTATCTTGGACCATATCCCGTAAAGGCGAGAAAGGATAAATATTTCGATATCGAAATCCAGGGAAAAGTCAAACGAGTTTCTATCGACAGAGTGAAACCGTGTTTTCTGTTAAAAGAAACAGATATCCCTTATCCAGAGCTGCATCCCACGGAAAATGAGCATAATGAAACGCCTGTACTCAAGACTACGGAAGAAAGTCCAGCGACTCCACAGGAAAGCAAGACAACCAGAACCGGCAGACGTGTGAAGTTTCCCAGTCACTTAAAAGACTATCTTGTGTAATCGTTTTCACTGGGAAGGGGGTGTGTAGTGTCGCATCGATTAATGGTATCGGACTTCAAGTTTCAGTTTAAGTTTGTCAGAACTGTATGGCAACGATAGAACTTTTCGAACAATGACAACAAAGTCGCTATTTTGTTTGTGATCCAGAAAATGTACAAAATATTGTATTTTATCGTCGTTAATTGATTGTAAATAGTAAATTATCAATTCTTAAGGAGTCAGAGAAGCGTTATTTTCATTTATTGTAACAACACATCGCTTCAGTTAAAAATTCTTGGCTTAAAAGAAAATGCAGCCGTAATATATCTGCATATTTTTTGTGTAGTTCTGTAAGTCTGATTGCGAATCATAATATATTCTATAAAAAACATTTTTTTAGCATATTATCAACAAATACCAACTTCATTATTATTTTTGCAGTAGAAATTTATCTGAATGTAATAAAATATGTCGCTCATAAAACGCAATGCATTGACATTTTTGTGAATGTCCCTGTACACAAACCAGTTGTGCAAAGCCTATGAAATCCATTTCAAATAGAGAATATTCCATACTTAAATTTAATAGCATCATTTATTTTTAAGAAATTCTGCAAATATTTACGAGCGCTAACAGAGGGACAGTCGGACAAACAGTTACAATAATTCAAATCATATTTACAATTAAAAATTGTTAGAAAGTGTCAAAAACACTCAATGAACGATAATGCATTTAACAAATTTCCAATTATAGCCCTTATGTAACTGAATATTTTTCTGTGACCCTAGAAATCTTAACGCTACTAATACTGTATTCACCAAAAGGCATTCTTTTGTGCGTATGAATAACATATTTAATTTCATTAAGATTTATGCAAAAAGGAATAAGATTTATTCAACCATATTTAAAGGTATTTAAATATGCTATTTCATAGAAATACCTCTCATAGAACACAATACTTTGGAATA
Organism: Salticus scenicus; assembly: GCA_963930645.1. Taxonomy (NCBI): domain Eukaryota; kingdom Metazoa; phylum Arthropoda; class Arachnida; order Araneae; family Salticidae; genus Salticus; species Salticus scenicus. The sequence continues at coordinate 62,909,318 of OZ005660.1, read as the reverse complement.
CTTTTGGGTGTACCTGTATACAAACAAGTGATGGTGTTTATTCCATTTTCAATAAGGAATATCTTATAGTAAACTCGAATAACATATATCAGTTTTAAGAAATTCCATAAATATTTCCTGGAGTAGAGCTCGGGCAGACAAATCGACAAACCGAAGTCATTAATACTTTTCAACTTTGTTAATTGGAAAAATAATGTATACTTCATCAGGCTCATAAGTTGATCTATTGTATATGCAAATATAGATAAATTAACTCGTCATTATTTAGTAAAAGAAAAACTATGAAACCTGAGAACGAAATCTAACTCAAAATAATATTTAAATGCAAACGTAAATTTTAATAACTGGACGTCTGAAATTCTTTTGTAGTCAAAGTGATGTATACATATCGAAAAAAAAGAAGGGGCACTTACGAATTACGAAACATGCATAAAAAGACAAAAAAGATTATATTACTGGCAGAAACCAAGCATTTCGGTTTCCTTTCATTCACCTGTCAATTGTAATTTTTTTTTTTTTTTTTTTTTAAATAAAAAGTGTGTGTGTGAAAGAGGGGGCTGTCAGAGGGGTATTCGCTATACAATATGATATACAATTATTTTTATTTTAGTCAGAAAGTTTTCTTATTTTTTTTTTTTTTTTTTTAATCTTTTGTGACCAAATAAAAAAAGTAAGATATTTATATCCTTTCTAATGTCTTTTTTATTGTTAAAGATTTAACTGCATGAGGGTTTTAACGAACTACCTACAATTATTTCTAGAGTAGAGTAGAATGTAGAGTTTAAAAATTAGATACAGCACAGAGTGGTCAAATTTTATCTAGAAGTAGCTGGAGATCAGGGAGGAATATTATTATTACCCCCCCCTCCCTTAAGAAAAAAAACTTTAAAACACATCCATCTTTAACGAATGTGTGTTTGTATGTAAATATCGGACTGAGTTATCAACAGTTTCTTAATGTTAAAAATTTAAAAAAGTATTTTAATTTATATATATCTCCTTATTAAACGCCCCACCAGCGGCCAAGTGATTCTGCGATTAAAATGTGATAGACGGAAAGTGCCAGGTTCGCTCGTCGACCTAGCTGCTCGAAGGTCTCCGCGGTATTCTCCAAAACTCGCGTAAATACGAGCTATGACCGTAATAAAGACCAACATGGAGGGCACATCAACTCGTGCAGTCAATCGGCCTTAATCGTCACCCCAGCAGGACCACCATCTTATTAAACAGTAGCCGAAAGGTTTTGCATGCAAAACTGATAGACGGGAAGTGCCGGACTAGATACCAGGTCGCGCTAGTTGATGTAATTGCTAGAATTTTTCCGTGGTTTTAGCCTAAACTCGCATAAACACGGGCTAGGACCCCTCAGAAAGACCCTGCAGAGGGCACACCACCCAGACATAGGACCCTCGTATAGTTAATCAACCTAAATCTTCACATCAGCATCACCAACCTCCACTTTATTAACAGTGGCCGAGCGGTTCTGCGCTCAAATCTGGGCGACGGGAAGTGCCAGGTTTGAATCCAGGTTACGCCTTTCGAAGTCATTCGTATTTTTTGTGTTTTTTCTCCGAAAATTCCGTAAATATGGGCTAGGAAACCCTTCGAAAAACCCTCACGATGCCCAAGTGTAGCTATTTGGCTTTAATTCAAGCACCAACACTTCATTAAAAATTTATGTGTGATGTACGAATTAAGGCCGACTGTCTACACGATAAACATGGGGAGGTCTTTCTAAAATGTCCTAGTATTCAAGCGATAAACTCCGAACGGCTAAGCCGACGAGGACGACCTGGATTTTCATTTGGCACCTCCTGATTCTCCTAAAACACGTAGAATAATATATATGTATATTTACATATTTTTTATTGAAAATATGTTAGTGAAAAAAAGATAATGTGCGTGATTGAACATAAATTAAAATAATAATAATAATAATAATCAGATAAATTTATACTTACTATTATTTTTTTAAGAATACCCCTCTTTTTTTTTTTTTTTTTCGTTTTAAGATATCTGTATCATGAAGCCATACATTATTATTATTTATTATTATTATTATTTTAAACCATATCAATCCTTAATGAATTTCCATTTGCATGTCTAAGTGATGAGTAAAATTTTTAATTCCATATGCGACTTCTAAAACTATAGAGATTTGTGAAGTACCATAAGCAGAAATACTTCAAAGAAATGGGTCCACCAGTGGCTGAGCGGTTCTGCGCTCAAAGCTGGTAGACGTGAGGTGCCGGATTCTATCCCAGGTTGTGCTCGTCGGCGTAGACGTTCGGAATTCTCCGTGGTTTTCTCCGAAACTTTCGAAATACGGGCTAGAATCCCTTAGAAAGACCCCCTACGGAGAGCACTCCCCCTCAGGCCTAGGACCTACAGCAGTTAATCGACCTTATTCCCAAAAATCTTTCAAAGAAATGTATGCAATATTTCTAAGAGGAATTTTAATTGTGGGATAGGATTTAGATAAATATAGCTTCTTCTATTTTTATTTTTTGTTAATCGCGGCATGGTATACATTGAAACAAGTAAATATATGGATTGTTGTTGTTGTTGCACCGAATAAGGCCGATTGACTGCACTAGGTTTCTAGGCCTGAGGAGGAGTTCCCTATGTGGGCTTTTTCTAAGGGGTCCTAGCTCATATTCACGCAAGTTTCGGAGAAAATCACGGAAAACTCCGAACGGCTAGGACAACGAGCGCGACTAGGATCAAACCCACGCAATAAATGGATTGAACTCTTCTCATACTAAGCCAGGTATTGTCTGAAAACGAAGGTGATCTGGATTCGCATTTGGCACCTTCCCCTTTGTCCTAAAACATGCATATATATATACATATATGTATATATATATATATATATATTATTGTAGATGTTAGTGGAAGGATCTTCAGGAAAAATTATCGTTCACTGGTAATTCGCAATAAATCTGGTAAGATTACGGCGGAAATTTGGTTTTCTTGAAAGTCGCTGTAATGATTTATATATACATGTATAAATATAGTGTTAGAGTTTTTTTTTTTTTTTTTTTTTTTTAGATCTGACCATTAGATAATACATTTAAATATTAGCAGTCGCTGGTGTCCCGTGCTTTTCCTGGAACAAAACCTTGCAGAAACCCTGTTTTCTAGGAAATCGCTAGATTTAGGGATTTGAGATGATAATTCGTTTTGAATTTGTTTTATCTCCAGGAAAATTAGATTTCACTGGTAGCCCGCACTCCATCCGAGACAAAAAAAAAAAAAAAATCACATGACCTTTATTATCACATTTTCGAAAACGAATCCCTATATTACGCTACGAATAATTTTTACAACGGAACTAAGTAAACAGTCAATCAGGTACTGAATATAAAAAGAGAAAAACCTGGTACAGGTTATTAAAATGGAGTACATTAAGGTTTAATTAAAACAGTGGTTTACGCTAAATATTTGGTTAGGTAATAAATAATAATAATAATATCAATAATAATAAAGCTGCTGATTTCACAAGTAGAGATGTGAGCGGGGAAAAAACCCGGGTTTAAACCAGGGAATAAACCCGGTTTTTTAGGAAGGGAATTTTGAAAGTTTCCAAAACAAGGGAATTTTGAAAGTTTTCACAAGTTGCGAATTCATCTTTTTTTTTTTCTTAGATTAGAGATGTTCTAAGGCCTCAAAGTGGCGAGGGGGTGTACCTGGGCGGAACGGGCGAAGTACGTCGGGAGATTTTCTCCTGGTAGGGCCACCCTAGGCGTGAAGGCCGTTCCATTATGCTCAGCTAATGGCTACAGGCAAACAAGTCCAACCTCTCCAGGCTCTGGCACCCCTTTTCTATGATGAGTCGAATTTTTGATACTGCGCATAATGTTACCGCGTTCGGGGTAGCCGACGCGTCACGCTCTGATTCAGTCCGGGGGCATGACGAGAAGTATGTTACGAGGACTATCAAAATATAAATTTGGTGCGGGAAATATAGCCTCTAACTTCACCTGCGAGCTACGTGCAATTCTGGAGGCACTTAATATGTATAAGTCCCTTCCCTCTACTAAGAAGCAGGCAGAGGGCCTAGTGGTTTTCTGCGACTCAAAGGCCGCCCTCCAGGCCATTTCAAAGGGGCACTCTTCTATCACCCATGAAATCATCTCAGGACTTCAAGACCTTGAAGCTATAAATAAAACCTGTACACTTCAGTGGATACCTGCACACGTCGAAATAGCAGGCAACGAAAATGCTGATAAACTAGGCAAGGAGTCCAGAAATCTTAACAATAACAGCAACACTGTCTCTCTTCAAGATGCAAATGCAATAGCTAAATCTAAACTTAGAGAAAAAACAATCCAAACGAAACACCAGCTTTGTGAAATAAATGCAGATCGATTAATAACAAAAACTATAATAAGGCTAAGAACCGGTCATCACAGAGGCATGAAAATTAATAAAGACGGTGGAAGGGTGTACAGAAACTGTAACAATTGCCCAGATACACAGCTTACACCTTGCCATATCTTTGAGTGTCCGGCAATAAGTGCGAACTTGAGAGAAATTGGTGTATTGCCGTCACTGATAGACCTATTTGACGACAACATCCAACAAATCGCAGATGCAGTTATAAAGATCCACGGTTTGATCTAATTCGACTACGTCATGGACACACACACAAAAAAAAAAAAAAAAAAAGATGTTCTAAGGCATTTCAAAATGTTATCTTACATTCAGATGATTTTTATGATATTTCAATTTTTAAAAAGTGCTTTTAACGTCTATAAATTTAAAAAGTACAAGTTTCAAATTTCAAGTTTCAGACTTATTCTCTGTTATTGCCGTATATTTATATTTTAGATCTGACTGTATACACACTGAGTTCAATACAACACTTTTTTTTAAAAAATCGCAATCGCATGTTTCAATTGTATATCTTTAACATTTTATTTCAAAAATAAAACAAAAATGCTTCAAAATATTCTGCATTTACTAAAACAATCAATAATATTACACTGGAAATATTATTTCAATTAAAATTTCAACAATATTAATATGCAAAAAGAAATGAAAAAAGAAATAACAGCCAAATTATTAATTATTATCTATTGAATATTTTATGTATTGATTTAATGCATTAAAAAATTATTGCTTGAACTCTTAATAACCGAAGAACTCATGTTCGATTTTTTTCCCCCGTGCTCTTTCAGCGATAATAACAAAATTTCATCAACTAATGTGAAATTTTGTTCGATGAATTATAATAAAATTTAAATTTTAAAGTATTCTTACCATAATTTAATTTCATTGTATTATTTTTCATAACATATTTTATTATGGTATTCATTAAAAAGAAAGAACTTTTTTTTTTTTTTTTTTTTTTTTTTTTAAGTTATTTAAATTGGCAGACAAAACTTCATCATTCATTATTGTCAATAACGTAAATGTTTATTTTTTTTACAATTTTCTGTAAAATAATCACATAATTGTTGATATCACTTTTATTTAAGCAAATAGAATAAAAATGGTATTGAAACAAGTTGTTTGGTACACCTAAAAGAAGTGAAATTAAATCTAAACATTGAATATTAGTTTCTTCCCATCAAAGTTTCCAAAGTTCCCAAAATTCCCGGTTCAAACCCAAAAATTCCCATGTTTATTCCCCAGAAGCAAAATTCCCGAGTTTTTTACATCTCTATTCACAAGTAATTGTCATTATATTATTCTAATAATTTATATCTTTTATCATAAGATTCCTATGAAAAAAATCGTCATCTAAAAAAGATAATTAAAGTTAAAAATAAATTATGCGAAGTTCTGTTCAGCCCAGCAATATTTAAACTGATTTTACAAATTTTTACCATCACTTCTAGAACATTTTTCATTATTTATAACTATTACTTACTTTTCATGAAAATCGCAATGAGCGGATTTCTTTTAAATTAAGTTTTAATTATTAAAATATAATGAGAAAAAGTTGTCTTTAATATATATATTTCAAAGAAAAACTAAAAGCAACAGTGCGTTTCAACTTTTTAGAAGGTAAATATGTATAATTTTCATTTTTTAAAACTATAACATTTAATCTCTTTTCGGTATACAAAAAAAAAATATTTATAATAATAAAGCATCAATTAACCTTACATATATATTGTGAAAAAATAATTAGAAGCTTTGTGAGAGAAAATTAAATCAGTCCAATAGAAGAGGTATATCCTATATCAGTAAAAAATATTTCATTTTATTTTTATTTGTCTTAATCTTTTAAATATTACCTTTATATATGCATTTAAACATCTTTGTGCCGAATTTTCATAGAATAAAAAGACAACTCTCTTTTTTACCACCTGCAGAAAACGCAAAGGCGCTTCCTATGTTATGTTCAGTATAAAATAAAATTCTTTTCAAAATTCCGAACATGAACTTTAATGCATCAGAAAATTTTTTTGCAAGTCCCTCTACACACATTAGTTGCGAAAATTATACAATTTTCAACAGAGAATATCGATATGCCATAGAAAACTTGAATTAGGTATACCAGCTCCAAACCTTTCAATAAATATTATCTGGGAAAAAAAAATCTTGATCACAGAGGTTAACAGACAAACAGAAAGACAAAACGAAGCCAACTGATTGTTAGATATTCAGAGAAGCTTTAAAACGCATTTTTATTTATTTTTATTTATTTTTTTTAATGGATTTTTTCTGGGGACTTTTTTTCCGGGGACTTTTTTTCCGCCATTCGGATTAACGTGGTGGCTGGTATTGGCTGATAGAAAAGTAAATACAAATTTGGATGTGAGCGATTCGCAAAGAAACTTTTATATACCCGCAATGACACGCAGTGCATAAGGTCCATTGAGAAATAACATACATGTTGGAGCTGTTTCCTAAAAAATATAAAATTTTCGATCGCAGAATAACATATTTCACCTGCGGATTATACACAGAAAATTACGGTACCTACTATTTTCTTCAGAACCCCTGCTTTTAAAGATGCTAATACCATTTCTTTATTTCTCTGTGTTTAATGAAGTGTAACAATGTTAAAATACACGTATCTTTACTAAATACGTCTATAAACCGTAATGGTACGAAATGCTTTCGTGTGTAATGCACATGAGCTAGAAACGTATACACAAATAAAAACTGTTTAACAAATTTCTTGTAACTCATTAACATTTGAATTACATTTAACCTTTTAAAAATGTTATCGGAATTCTTTCGTGCGGTCCTGTAAATAAATTATGCAGTCTATACATGCAATTTTCGAGTGGAAACATGTTTTTAAGCAACTTAATAATGTGAGATAATAGCACCATGTTGAATGCAGCATAAATGCATTAAAATGTATTTAAATTAAAAAAAAAAAAAAAAAAAAAAGAAATACAGGCTTTAACATAACTAAATTCTTTTTTGAGTTCCTTTAAACGAGCTATGTATATGATATGCATTAGTAAAACTTATTCAATTTATCTCTGTATTTTATGAATAATTGTTCGAAATGTGACATAATTTCAATGATTACGTGACATACACTTTTGTAAGTTTTTGTTCTTATACACCATTAAGTTTAAGCATGCATTTTTTTACAGAAAATATACTTTTAAGCATGTCAATGATTTACGTTAATTTCATTTTGTTGAGTGCATTGTAACCATGTTAAAATGTGTTTAAATGAAATTCTGCCCATAGTCTATACTGATAAGAAAAAATCTCTGTGTCCCTGTGAATGAGCCATAAACAATATACACGCCAAACATTATACAGCTATTTCAGTATAGCGCTTGAACATGAGAACCAATTCGTAAGTCAAACGGGGGATTTTTTCGACCGCTGTCGCAGTACATACAAATTCTGCCTATAGGCCGTAATGATAAGAAATATTTTGGTACGTTCATGTACACAAGCCACATGCAGAATGAATACCCAAAACCATACAATCGATTCTTTGTGGCTCATGAACATGTGTACCAATTCACAAGTCAATAGGGTGATTTCTGTTTCAGCTCTTGTAAAACATACGTACATATATGCAAACAAACGGACATAAACATTTTGAGTCTCCACATGAAAGCCTTCACTAATGTTTCGGCAGAAAGAGATAATATTAAAGTTTCTTTACGTTACCCAATATCACAGAATCTTCTTTTAATTATTCCTACCCCTACCACCCTCCCTTGAAGAAGCACAAAAATATTAGGTTTTTTTAATACGTTCCGAAATGTATTTCTTCAATTTTATTACTTGATTTGCAAATTAAATAATAAATTGCTTTTAAAGAGTAAAAATAGCACACATGTGGCATATTTCTTATATAAAACTAGTATGTTGTGGCCACCACAAAACTTTCTTCTATATTTTCCTATATACATATTCAATCAGTAACAATATTTAAAAAAAAAAAAAAAAAAAAAAAAAAAAAACGATTTTTTTTCTAAGTTCTTTTTTTGTTAAAAGTAATACATATTCAACCAGTAACAATATTAAACCAAAAAAAAAAAAAAAAAAAAAAAAAAATTATAAGTTTTTTTTTTTGTTAAAAGTAAAAAAAATCGATAACTTTGTTTTAAATTATCACAGATTTATAGTTCACCCATTCGGTTTAAAGGTATTGACGAGATCTTTCGAAAGATACCCATCTTGAAAATTTACCCACCCTGGGGGTACTCCCCCCCCAGGGGGGGAAGCGATGCCCCACATGCACAGAAATTTCTTCCTAGTTAACTCTTACTATTATCAATAACTCATATTAATTTTACAATCACAAGTTAAAAATAACTCTCATTATGTACATTTATACGAAATTTTGTCCTATACTGCCATGTTAAAAATTTAGAAAATATGTGATCACAGCGCCACCTGTTGAGCTATTGATCCCCAAATGTAATCAGCACCAGTTCATGTCGGGGACCAACTAAATACCAAGTTTGGTTAAATTACGTTAAAAAAAAAAAAAAAAAAAAAAAAAAATCTAAGGGTTTTTTTTGTTAAAAGTAAAAAAAAAAATCGATAACTTTGTTTTAAATTATCACAGATTTAGAGTTCAACCATTCGGTTTTAAAGGTATTGACGAGACCTTTCGAAAGATACCCATCTTGAAAATTTACTTCCCCGGGCGGTTACTTCCCCCCTCAGGGGGGAACCGATGCCCCCAACATGCACAATTTTGTTTCCCTAGTTAACTACTACTATTATCAATAATTCGTATTAATTTTACAAACACAAGTTTAAAATAACGCTCATTATGTACATTTATACGAAATTTTGTCCTATACTGCCATGTTAAAAGTTTACATAAAATGCGATCACAGCGCCATCTGCTGGGCGATTGATCCCAAAATCTAATCAGCACCATTCCATGCCAGGGTCCAACTATATACCAAGTTTGGTTCAATTTCACTCATCGGTTCGTGAGATACGGTGAAAACACGAAACCACAGACAGACAGACATTTTTTTTTAAATATGAATTCGTGTTCAGGACATCCCAAAACGTGTAGATCCGTCAAAAAACGGAGGTCGAAAATTTTCGCGAATCCAATGCTTTCTCTATATTACATATAGAAGAAAGTAAAAATCGAAAAAATTGTCAAACCTCTAAAATCTGGAATTTTCGCCATCTGGCAATCTGGATGTTCCAGGTTAAAACATAATAAATTATTACTTTAGTGCTTCGCACTTTATTAGGTAAAAATGTAACGTGAAGGACATGACAAAAAAAGAAAAAAAAAAAAAAAAAAAACATGATTTTAACAATTTATCATTATAAATTAATTATTCTAAACTGAAACTCATAAATTCAAATTTATAGTTGTATAAGATTACTATTATCTACTCAGAGATTTTAATTTATATAAACGAGACTTTCATCTGATATCTAAATTTTAGAAAAGTTTGAAATTTTTATTAAAGAAATATATAAAAAAATAATTTAGTCATTGACTTGTTTATCTTTTTAAGGGAGGGGGGGGGGGGGTAGAGATGTAAAAAACCCGGGAATATTGCTTCTGGGGAATAAACATGGGAATTTTCGGGTTTAAACCGGGGATTTTGGAAACTTTGATGGGAAGAAACTAATATTCAATGTTTAGATTTAATTTGACTTCTTTTAAGAGTACTAGACATTTTTATTCTATAATATTTGCTTAAATAAATGTGATATCAACAATTATGTGATTATTTTACAGAAAATTGAAAAAAAAAAAAATATATTTACGTTATTGACAATAATAAATGATGAAGTTTTGTCTGCCTATTTAAATAACTTTAGAAATTTTTTCTTTTTTATGAATACCATAATAAAATATGTTATAAAAAATAATACAATAAAATTAAATTATGGTAAGAATACGTTAAAATTATTAAATTTTATTATAATTCGTCGAACAAAATTTCACATTAGTTGATGAAATTCTGTTATAATCAGTCAAAGAGTACGGGGAACAAAATCGAACATGAGTTCTTCGGTTATTAATTTATAATTTTTCGGTTATAATTTTTTAATGCATTAAATCAATACATAAAATATTTAATAGCTAATAATGAATAATTTGCCGTTATTTCTTTCTTCATTTATTTTTTGCATATTAATACTGCTGAAATTTTAATTGAAATAATACTTTCCACTGAAATATTATTGATTGTTTTAGTAAATGCTGAATATTTTGAAGCATTTTTGTTTTATCTTTGAAATAAAATGTTAAAGATATACAACTGAAACATGCGATTGCGATAAGAAAAAAAAAAAAAAAAAAAAAAAAAAAAGGTGTTATATTGAACTCAATGCGTATGCAGTCAGAACTAAGATATAAATATACGGTACTAACAGAGAATAAGTCTGTTAATTAATGAAATTTGAAATTTGTACTTTTAAAATTTATAGACGTTAAAAGCACTATTTAAAAATTGAAAGATCATAAAAAACATCTGAATGTGAGATAACATTTGGAAATGCCTTAGGACATCTCTAATCTCAGAAAAAAAAAAAAAAAAAAGCTAAATTCGCAACTTTTGAAAACTTTTAAAATCCCTTTGTTTTGGAAACTTTCAAAATTCCCTTCCCCAAAAACCGGGTTTATTCCCTGGTTTAAACCCGGGTTTTTTCCCCGCTCACATCTCTAGGGGGGGGGGGGGATCGAAGAAAATTACATTCCGATTCAGTAGTGTTGGTTTTCTGTATTTTCTGAAAGTAAACGAAAGCTATTGCACTGTAACGTAGTTTTTCAGAAAAAAAAGTAATAAATATCTTTAGCTAATTTATAAATTAAATTTAAAAGCTATGATTATGGACAAATTAACAAAAGAGAGGTTCTTATTATTATTAATTTCTTATATAAATTGCGTAAAATATCGATTTAATTTTGTCAGTCGTGTTTTACAAATTGACATTGGTATAAATTCTTATGTATGTAGACTTCCTGTACCTATTATTATTATTATTATTATTATTATTATTAACATACTGAGGGAGGAGGGAGGGGGTATAATCCAACAGGCGATGTGTTTAAATTTAAAAGAAATACAACTTTTGAAATCTTTAATTTATTTGTAAGCAATATTTTATAAATATTTGTATATAACAATGGAAAACTTGTTAGTCCACTTTGTTAGTTTTAATTTTGTTTTTAGATATGGTGTTGATCTTAAACAATTTGTATGAAATTTAGATGTGGTTTTGATTTTGACCATTATACAATTGCTCTCATAATATTGCAGGCAGTTCTATTTCGTAGACATAGGAATAAGTTGAACTTAGTGGATTTAAGTGTACTTCAACTCGAATTTTATCTATTTTAATTGTTCAAATAAGTAAGTTAGTGAAACTGGCTGTTCTTTTTATTTATTTATTTATCTAATATGAATAAAAGTTAATGAAGATCGTACTGTGTGTCTGAAATAAAGTGGGATGGCAACGCCACATGCTGGATGAGTTTCACTAAAAGTTGAGAGGCAATAATTTATGTCAAGCTGCAACTACATATCAAATTTTATGAAATTCTGAGCAATAGTTCCTGAGATACATTTGCCATCTAATATTTTGCCCCCCCCCCCCCACACACACACATTTTCAAAAAGTGGTCAAATTGTTTTCTAGACCTCTAAAATATATAAATCCATCGAAAACCCGAGGTAAAAATTTTAACAAATACATTCTTCTGTTTAATATGGAAGAAAGTAGTAAATAATTATATGTACAGTCACGGACTGAGAATGCCTCTTTGTTTACTAAATAGTTCGACATCTACAAATATCTGTCACCTGCTTTTAAATTCATTCATATTCAAAAACAAATTATATATGCAGCCATGACATGGAACCTGCCTCTTTACTTATCTTATAGTTTAAAGTACACAAATATCACCTGTTTTCCATCAAATTCACTCGTATTCATTTAAAAATAAAATAATTTTATATGCTGTCATGGACTGGAACCTGCCTCTTTGTTTACAAAGTAGTTCAATACATACACATATTCATTATCTGCTTTCGAATTAAATTGAATTTATTAATATATAT